>OX465556.1:2080709-2680709 GCA_950022955.1 Xestia ashworthii | reverse complement strand
GTGGAAAACCCTAAAAAATACTGGTAAATATTGATAAATGATAAATGATATTTATTCAGTAAGTAGGTTTTCTCAAACACTTTTACACGTCATGTTTTTAAACTAGATGGGGCCGGTGTTTCGTACCTGACTATTCTGAGAAGAAACAGCCGAAACAAACTCAGAGGTCATAGTCTCTTTTAAAGTCCAGACAATCTTGTTCAACTCACATGAGAACTATGCAGATTAGTGTCTGAGATGGTCTTTTGAAGAAAGAACCATACAGATTTGAGTGGACCTGTCCAGTCAGTGCAAGCATTTGTCAGTTATCGTGTAGCTCGACCTTTAACTCAAGGAGCTCAACGAAACGACGAACAATACCAAAGAAAGGACATTTGGGTAGGTCGCTTATAGTACTCAAACTGCCAGACAGTCGTGGTAAAGTAAAAAATAATAAAATACTGAACTAAGTATTCATGTCAAATCATTAAATGTCATGACAGTCACAAGTAAATATTCATGTCAAATAAACACACACATAAAAAATAAGTAAAGTAAAAAAAAAATAATAAAATACTGAACTAAGTATTCATGTCAAATCATTCAATGTCACAGTGTATAAAATAAAGGAATCAATAATAAACAAGCGAAGCCCGAAATTTCAACATTCACAGAGCAAATTGGAGCAGCTTAATCCCAAGCCTTTTTATCTTCGAGATAGTGATTAACATGATAGAAGGCTTTCAGGCATAACTTCCGTTTTATAAACGATTTGAATTTATTTAGGCTTAGTGCTTGAATATGGCTCGGAAGTTTATTGTAAAAACGTATACATTGGCATTTGAACGTACCCCCTATTTTTTTGAGCCTCGTTGCAGGAATAATAAATTTGTGTTTGTTCCTCGTATTTATGTTGTGGATATCACTGTATTTTTTAAACAAATTAATATTTTTGTGTGCGTACAAAAGGTTTTCATAAATAAACTGAGAGGGCACAGTAAGAATATTAATCTCTTTAAATTTTTCTCTGAGGGAGTATCTGGGACTTAGTTTATAAATTGAACGAATTGCCCTTTTTTGTAAAACAAATATTGTTTGAATATCGGCGGCATTGCCCCACAAGAGAATACCGTACGACATCACGCTATGGAAATAACTAAAGTAAACTAAACGGGCTGTCTCTAAATCAGTTAATTCACGAATTTTTCTAACGGCGTATGCTGCAGAGCTAAGTTTTTTCGACAATTTGTCTATGTGCGGGCCCCACTGAAGCTTTGCATCCAAAGTTATGCCTAAGAACACTGTGCTATTTTCCAGTTGCAACTCTTCATCCTTAATTAGTACAGTAGTTTCAACTTGTCTTACATGGGGTATCGTAAACTTAATACATTTAGTTTTTTTCTCATTTAAGAGTAGATTATTAACATTAAACCAATTAACGACTTTTGCCAGGGCGCTATTAACATTATCCATAACTGACTGCTGACGTTTGAGTTTAAATAAAAGAGAAGTGTCGTCTGCAAACAATACTACGTCATGATTATCCTTTATGAGGTAAGGCAAGTCATTTATGTAAATCAAAAACAAAAATGGACCAAGAATTGAGCCCTGGGGTACCCCCATTTTTACCACGGATCCGGGAGATCTTTTCCCGTTAACATCAACTCTCTGAATCCTGTCACTCAAATATGAAGTAAGAAGATCCAGCGAGGCGTTACGGATTCCGTAGTGGTGTAGTTTCCTGATTAATGTTTCATGAAGAACGCAATCGAAAGCTTTAGATAAATCGCAAAAAATTCCCAAAGCATCGCATTTGTCCTCCCAAGCATTATAAATGTGTCCTAAAAGTTCAACACCGGCATCAGTAGTTGAACGACCCCTTGTAAAACCGAACTGTTTATTATGCAATAACTTATGTTTATTGAAATAACTTTGCATTTGTTCCAAAATTAATTTTTCAAAAATTTTACTAAAAGTGGGTAGTACTGAAATGGGTCTATAATTAGTGGGGTCTGATGTACTACCCGATTTAAACAATGGTATTATTTTACTATATTTCATTAGATCAGGAAACTCACCACGGTCAATACAATCGTTAAATATTACAGCTAAACAAGGAGCTACAACGTTTATAATGGATTTAGCAACGTCCACAGAATGACCCCATAGATCGGCGGTCTTTTTAACATTTAAGGTGTGAAAAGTTTTAATAATATCTTTACAGGTGACATAATGAAAGTTAAATTCGGAATCACAGACTGAAACGTTTTCCCTTAGTAAAGACTCGGCAGCAGCAGGTGACGAGTTAAGCGATTTAGTAGTCGATACGGGAATATCTGCAAAGAAATTTTCAAAGGCTGTGGCAACTTGAGTGTCTGAATTTAAAATATTATCGCCAATAGCAAGGCTGTAGTCACTATTTCGGTTGCAAGACCTTCCCGTTTCGCTATTAATAATGTTCCATGTCATTTTAATTACATTACTACTATTTTTAATTTTTGAACTCAAGTAACGTGACTTTGCTAAGAAACAAACTTTTTTAAATAATTTTGAATAATTCTTAACATACAAATTAAATTCTACAGTGTTTGTATAAGTCCGCTCTTCATACAGTTCATAAAGTCGTTTTCGACTCTTATGAATACCAATGGTGGCCCAGTCATTGAAAGAAGCGTTACTATTTACCGAGATTGTCTTAGGGACAAATGTGGTTTCAAATTGTGCGCAATACATGCTGAAAAAATCGTTATAGTGTTGATTGGGATCATCACTAGCTGACAAAAGTGGTAGTTTTGATAAAAGTTTAGTTTTCAAAGTTTCCAGGCGATTTTTACTTTTTGGATTAACAATGATATCCTTTTTAGTGACTTTCTTGTTTACATTTGGAATTGTGATCAATTGCCCACAATGATCTGAATCGATTAAATTAATAATTCCCTTTTGGGTGGGTATAATATCAGTGTAAATATTATCTAGGCAAGTCGCACTAGTTGGGGTTATTCTAGTGGGCTCGAGAAATTTATTTTCAAGATTGTATGACTGAAACAGGCTTAAAATTTTTGTACTTAACCCAGAATTTTCTAACAAATTAATATTAAAATCACCACAAGTGATTATAGACTTCTTAGAACTACAGATTTTATGCAATACTTCATCCATTACCTTTTCAAAACAATCATACAACCCTGAAGGAGGTCTATATACACTTAAAATGATAAACTGCTCCAATTCTATACAGGCTATTTCAACTGTTCGCTCAACAGATAGGCTTACAATATCCTTGCGTTCTTTAAATTTAAGATGATTATTTACTAGGATTAATGCGCCGCCATGTATAGCATTTACCCTGCAGAATGAACTACCAACCTGGTGATTACTAAAATTCAAAATTAATTGGTGACATTTGAGCCAGTGCTCCGTTATACAAAGAATATCTATGTTGTTACAATTCAGGAAAAATTCTACTTCTAATTCTTTGTTCAATAATCCTTAAATATTTTGGTGAACCAGGTTGATATTATTAAAACTCTCAAAACGTTCGCCTGATTTATTATCTGGCTTCCTTATAATATTGCAAGAGGTTGCCTCTGTTGTCTCAATTTCTAATTTAAATGATTCACTGATTCAGTTAATGTAGACAAATCATTTGCAGAATAATCTAATTGAGTCTTGCATTGCTCAACAGAGGCAACTTGATTAGCCAAGTTCTTGGCTGTAATAGAAAAAAAGTATGATAGCGACACAGCTACCTGTCTTTTGCAAAAGTTTGAAAGATAGCACCTGTCCACAAGATATCTATCTTTTGTCAAATAAAATCTGTCACCAATATAATTGTTAATATCTATTAAATGAAATACATTACTATTATATGTCAAATTATGCAATGTTTTGTTAATTTTATATCGAAAGTTATTTTCTTCCTGTGGCAAACTATTACTATTGGGAAATGTAAACAACACAACTTTTCTTAGATTTAAGTTTGTCAAAGTTCTATAATACTGGAGCAATTCTCCTTTGTTAACATTTCCTCTATTACCTATAAAAATTAATAATATGGTGTCCTGGTTAAACTTACATTTAATAATTTCCTTCATAATATGATATAGAGAACATCCTGGCATACAATTGTTTATTACAGAGTTTCCTGGATATTCATCTGTTAACAAATTACCTAAGTCTTTTCCAATCTCATCACAAAAAATTACTATGTCATTGTTGATTATTATTATTATATATTTATATTGTTTTATTTTCCTTGTTACCGGGCGCTAATAGCTCGAGGGACTAAATAAGTCTTTAACCCGAGGTAAACACTGTGCTTTTCATTACGAATACAAGGAAAATAAAAACAAAAACACGAAACCACTCGAAAAAAAAATGAAGATCGGATTGCCGCTTTCCCGCCTATTTTGTTTTTTTTTCTGTGGCCGGCTATTCAGCCTTCATTTGCACTATCGTCACTGAAAAAATAGTAAATATTTTGCCCAAATTTTTGTTATTTTAAAGAAATATTTGTTACCTACTAAATTATAACTAAGTTATTTAAAATAATTATATTCTTGAATTAATACTGAATTTTATGTTATTTCAATTTTACATCGCGCTGTAATTTACAGGCTGTATAGAAGTCGGAACATGGTTCAATAGAAATGTGAAAATAGAACTAGATTTTTTTTTAATAATGTGACAGCTGTCAGTTGAAAGTGATTCTCCCTAGGGCTGAAAAGTATTACTTTCAGCCCGCTCCTCAGGCAACTTCAGACCTACTTTCCGAGTATGAGTAATGAAAATAAATAAAATAATGTCATTGTCACATCACATTGATATTTTGAAAATAGGTAACTAAACAACAAGGAAAAATAAAACAATACTTACCAGTATTTTTTAGGGTTTTCCACGCCAGAAAGAAAATGTCCCAAGAGAAAAAGAAGAGAAGTCGTTGCCTTGTGGATTTGTGTGAAGGCATGCATCTTTTTCCTAAAGATGAAAGTCGTAAAGCGCAATGGGTACAAGCCGTCGTACATTTTAAACCTGGACGGACCATAAAAAGAAATTCGCACATAAATGCTCAGCACACTTTAAACCAAATGATTTTGTAAGAACACCATTATCAGTGTTACAACCAAGTAAGTTCATCAATGTTTAGTATTGTAGGTATTTTCTTAGGTTCAAAATTCAACAGAGATTAATTTATTCTATGTCAGATTAGATTCTAATAATAGTTTACCTGTTTGGCCGGAGGAGGCAAAACACCAGAAGAGATGGAAAGAAATGAAATGACCCCTAAAATAATTATAGAATTTTATAAATGTACTTGTCTTGTTTATTGCCTAAATTGTTTCGTAACTCATAAGTGACTGAAATAGTCTAGAAGAGTAGCAAGCTGAAATGGCAGTGGGCGGGCGTCTGCGGCAGAACTGATAGTCGATGGAGTAGACGGGTCCGTGAAAGGAGGCTACTACGGCTCGGCAAAGGCAGTGTTAGGAGACTACCGGCCAGATGGACCGATGACATGAAAAACGTGGCTGGAAGCGACTGGATTGCAAAAGCGGAAGATAACTGATGTGGCATACCATGGGGGAGTCTTACGACCAGCCGTCTACGTCGTCATTCTTTGCACAAAACTACAAAAACACGCTTTGTTATCAATTTAATAGCAAGTACTATTTTAAAAATGCAAAAAATATTTGGAGCCCCCCTAAAAAATCTTGTCCCTATAAATATCTCTTTTAACAACTCCAGTCTCTAAATTTCGGGGCAAAACCCTTATGCTGGCAACCATGCCAAGCGTTTTGACTTTGACACTAGTAACGTAGTCGGGTCAACGCCATCTACAGAGTTCTTGGAAACTATTTTTTTTTTAATTCTTTAAATGAAAACCTCTCATTAATAGACAAAACTTAAATAGTACATTGTTATCCAAGGGGTGAAAGTAACTTATTTAGTCCCGAGGCGGGGTTTGGCGCCCAAGCGTAGCGCGGGCGCTAATAGCTCGAGGGACTAAAGAAGTCTTTAACCCGAGGTAAACACTGTGCTTTTCATTACGAATACAAGGAAAATAAAAACATAAACACGAAACCACTCGAAAAAAATATGAAGATCGGATTGCCGCTTTCCCGCCTATTTTTTTTTTTTCTGTGGCCGGCTATTCAGCCTTTATTTTCACTATAGTCACTGAAAAAATAGTAAATATTTTGCCCAAATTTTTGTTATTTTAAAGAAATATTTGTAACTAAATTATAACTAAGTTATTTAAAATAATTATATTCTTTAATTAACACTGAATTGTATGTTATTTCAATTTTACATCGCGCTGTAATTTACAGGCTGTATAGAAGTCGGAACATGGTTCAATAGAAATGTGAAAATAGAACTATTTTTTTTTTATAATGTGACAGCTGTCAGTTGAAAGTGATTCTCCCTAGGGCTGAAAAGTATTACTTTCAGCCCGCTCCTCAGGCAACTTCAGACCTACTTTCCGAGTATGAGTAATGAAAAAGTTAATGACTGCATTTCTTTTTATTTATCTCGGCCTTCTCGAACAAAAGTTCTTGCACGAACTAATTCCGAAGTTGACGCAGAGTTGAACAAGATTTTTTCATCTAGACTCAATAATTTAATCTCAACTAAATTAATGTATGAGCGGCTTGTTCTATTAATTTAAATTTGAAGAATATAATAGTTATAAAAGTCGCAAAACGTAACTGGGGTAAAAAAAGTATCCGTTTGGAAGTTTGGAATAATAAATACTCTACTTTTTGACTTGTGATCTAGCAACACTCTATATTTTATTTTATCTAACTAATGGGGTCGGCAAGTGAAAGCTGATCTCAGATGGCGCCACCACCGTACAGACCCTTGTCAAAGTTTTCATTGAGTGAGATAAACTTTGTATTTTGGAATTTCATTGATTTATTGGCAATTTGTGATTTAAAAATATGTATTCCTCTTGGAAAGTTAATGAGTTGAAAGAAGAATTAAGAAAAAGAGGCGCTTCTTTACGTGGAAGGAAAGTAGACCTAATTGAAAGGTAAGTTGTGTTTCATATGTTTCTTTATATTTTTACAATTTTAAGGACTTCTAAAACTGGTTTCGTGGTTTATTGAGTGCTTATTGTGGATAGTCTAATTGTATGATAACATTTTATCATTCTAATAATAACTTTGAATGACGATACTTAATCTTTTTGTTGTGTTAAAAAGTTTGAGGTTAGATAGGTCTGGATAACATTTTAAATATTAAATGTATCTTTTTTATATTGCAGATTAGAGTCTTATGACCAAAACTTCAATTTTGGGCAATCTGAAGTTGTGGACGATGAACCTTCAATGGATGTTCCACGCACTGAGTCTTATAGAGACATAAACAGCAACACAAAGCTTCCTCCACTGAACAAAACTCAAATACGGCATTATTTATCTATGTAAGTCTTATTTCTGTTTTAAAGTACGTACTAGGTAGTACATATTTATCTATATAAGTAACTACTAGTTGGAATTGATTACTGGCAGAAGATGGGTACTTGCTTCTGTACCATTTACATATAATAAATAATCATCATTGTAAACAGGCTTCTTACCTACCAACCTTTTAACAGATTGTCAGTATATGTTGAGGAATCAACTTGCTCATTGTCACCTTGTTTTAACATGCACTTGTGCACTACTAAAACAACCAACATATGTTCCTACATATAAGTAATTTATTAACCGGCATTTCTCTTCTAGCTCTGACAAGAAAATGGACAAAGTAGTACAGCTCTATGAATCACGCCATCTAGTAACAGCCCGCTTTTTTCTGGATGCCAGCAAGAACACCTACATAAAAGGCACATGTAGAAAAACAATGAAAAGTCTTCACTATGAAGTTAATTTGAAATTAGACGAATATGGCAGTATTGAAGAAGCCCACTGTGAATGTCCAGCAGGGAGTGGTAATAATGCAACTTGCAAACATGTGGCTGTTTTGCTTTTAGGTGTTGAAAGCATGGTCAATAAAAAAATTATATTACTTTTTGAGACTTGCACCCAAAGACTACAAAGTTTTCATGCACCTAAAAACCCCTATGCTGGCACACCAGTACGTGCCGAAAAATTACCAAGAAGGAGACAAAATAAATCAGTTTCGTATGAACCTTATCCCGTTACAGAAATTAATAAACAAAACTACAATTTCAAAGTTAGAAACTTGGTACTTAATTTTCCCAATAGTTCAATGCCTATTAAGCAAATGTATGAACCAGCAAACCCATACGCCATTGAAACAGACCACGATTATTTAAAAACTGACATGAAAACAAAAGTTCTACTAGATCTGCAGCTCTCAGTTATCACATTAGAACAAATTCAGGAGATAGAAGAAGCTACAAGAGAACAGACAGCTAGTGTAGAATGGCTAATACAAAGAAAAAAAAGGTTAACAGCTAGTACCTTTCACACAATATGCCATTTGAAGCCAACCTCAATGAAAAGCTATGCCAGGCAAATACAAGACCGAAAGGAATTTTATTCCAGAGCTACCAGCCACGGTATCATAAATGAAAATATTGCTTTGCAGAAATATTGTCAAACATATGACCTTATTGCCTTACCATGTGGCCTCTTAGTAAGTCAGGAGAGACCATATCTTGCTGCTTCACCGGATGCGTTATTAGGTCCTGATACAATAATTGAAATTAAATGCCCATATGCAAGCAGATTTAAACTAATTAACCCTATAACTGTCCCATATTTAATACTAAATGGTAACACATTAAATTTGAAACCCAGTACACCATATTACTATCAAATTCAAGGGCAGTTGTACTGCAGTGGTAGAAAGTACTGTAATTTAATAGTGTATACATTCAAAGACTTAAAATTGATTTATGTATACAGAGATGAAAATTTCATTAATTATATGTTGTCTAAACTTGATGAGTTCTATAATAATTATTTTAGAGCAGAAATTTTAAATAAATATCTGTATTTTAACTATGATAGCTACCTTAAGAAATAAAAGTCATTTTTATCATTAATGTTTTATTTACGTACTATACCCTCTCTGAAATTACAAAGCATAAGACAAACAAAAAAAATCTTAGAAGCTATAGGTACATAAAATTGATTCAATTCACTAGTTAATATCTTATAGGTTTTTGTCAGACCAATTAAGCGTTCTATATGCACTCGTTGACTTGCTAATTTTTGGTCTAGTTTTAACAAGACACCAGGGATTTGGGACTTTCCTTTTAAAAAATTTGGAATGTTTATCCCAATCCCTTTATTTGCAAACAAATCTTGGACGTTAAATCCACGATCTGCCATTATACTGTCTCCTGTGTCACATATTTTTAAAATATTACTACGTTCCACTATTTGGCGGTCGCTTACTGATCCTGCATATCCTTCAGAGCAATAAGTGAGCAGTCCACCTGGTGAAGACCCAATTAAAAATTTCAATGTGTTTTTGTGTTTATACTGGCTAAAAGACACTTTCTGAGCATCAGGGTGACTAGGCTTTTGAATAGGAATTTCAGTACCATCAATTATAATTCTTGTAGATGGATAATTATTTTTAAAAGTTTCAGGCATGTAAAAGTTTACAAGCTCACGGCTAGGCCAAATGTCTATCAGACTCCAGAGGTCATTCACAAAATTAATCCAAGTTATAATCACATTAGAGACTTCTGTTTTACTTACTCCAAACATTTTTCCTATTTCAAAATCAGGCTTGTTTCTTCTTAATTTTATCAGAAGCATTAAAAATTGATCTTCTATTGATAAAACAATAACTCTTGCCCATCTATATTTGATATCATGTGCCATTGGCATTAGGGTTGATAGCACTAAATTAAATTTAGCATAGGTTTCGAGACCTGTATAATAATTTACTGATTCATTATCAGTTAACAATAGTTCTGTAGAAAATAATCTTAAAATATTAGAAGTCTGTGTCTCTTTTGTACAATTTTCCCCAGACCCAGAAGCAAGATCTGGGCTTATAGATTGAGTTGTCATAATATTAACACTATGAGAGACATTGGCATCATCTAATTCTTCAAGTGGCTGGATATCACTGAAGCCATGAGTAGTTGAATTCTCTCCTTGAAACAAACTTTTTCTAAAATTGCGAGTTCTCAGGCGTTCTTCTCTTAATGTTTCGGTAGGGGCTGGCTTTACATTCCATGGAAACATTGAAGGAATTGCAGACTTCTTCAAAATTTTGCGCAGGTTTTCGAGCCCTGAAACAGTGATATTCCTTTAGCAAACAAATAATACATGTTTGTAATATCAAAGAGCAATACAAGATTGTTTATCTGGGCAGTCTGTTTTCTACTGCCCAGTAGTTTTCTGTCTGCTAAAGGTTACGTACAAGTAAGAGAAAATAGTTTTTGACGACCTAGTCAAACTAAAAATGTTAACTTTACTACGTACCTGAGTATTTACCGATCTTTTCATAATGACTTTCCTTGAAATGTTCACGACACACTCTCGCCCCGCTTTTAGGCTCAAACTTGACTCGTCTTATAGCTTTGAGCCACTTTCTTTTAAGTTTTTTATCTCGAGGAAACTGGTGGCCTCCAGTTCCTTTACAATTTGGTACACTACATCTAGGCATTTTCTCAAATAATGGCTTTTTATAAGATTTTACTACTAATTTCATAGAAAAACTGCTTTGTTATGGGTCTTTGCGCTACTAGCGCCACTTTGACAGTTGCCGGCCCCATTTCTTCTAGTTCATTCGATCGTTTGGTTTGTGGTTTGAAAGTACCTATAGTGTACTCTGTGAAAGTACCTTTTTTCTTAAGTAGATTAGAAGCCGTAAACTTATTTTAAACTGCTTTAACTGCTGTGAAGTATATGATTGTAAGTGATCAAGTTAAGTGATTAGTATTACGAATTCCTAAAAATCCTCAGCCTGAAGAAATTAAGTAAGTTCCGTACATTTTTTTTGTTTTCTTGTATGAATTTGTTATTGGTCGTAACGTACCTACTACACAAAAGTATTTTTAGAGGTTTCTACGCAATTAATTTGAAATATTGTGTGATACATATTCGATGAAGGAAAGGAATGCTCATTATCTTGAGAACTCCTTGAGAAATGCGCCTAACCTACTAATTCATTTGAATGACTTAAACTGTGCTGTGTGTCCTTATTATTTGCTGTGTCCACATATTATTTCACAATCGAACTTGGTTAACGTGAACTCAAGTCTCAAGGCCGAATCTTAATGTATGGTAGTCTATCACTAACTTGTGACTCGCTGGTCCAATACGACTTGATTATTAGTTTTGGAGTGGTCATGGTGGCTACATAGTTATCAGGAATGTTCTAACAAAGTACTCAAGCACAATACCTACTGATTACGCCCATTTTTCGATAAACCGGGTTGACTGGATGCAGGGTGTAAAGAGGCTCTACACGAAGCCATCTACCACGCATTCTGTACATCTACTTTGATGTTACACCTCATCTAAATAGTATTGCTGGGATTCAACTTCTTTTTTGGTTTGAATTATTACGTTACTCGGTAGGGCTCAAGGTCATCATCTGCCTTGCTTTTTCTATGTTGAGGTCGGCTGCCAGTCTAACCAGATGCAGGGAAATACCAGAATTTTATTTAGAGCTACTACAAATGTGATCTCCACAAACCAGTATGTACTGAGTAATACAACACCCTTGGTAAGGCTGGTTGTCAGACTTTTGGACCACTGACTACTTGGAACGACTATCACAGATCTACAAATGACAGCCGGTACCATCGTACACACGTAGGAAACTGGGTATGTAATGGGTGACTCTGATCAGTCATCCACGGAGGCACGGACCAACTGAAGCAAGTGTCACTTAGCCTGAAGATGAATCCAAGGGGCTGTTATTATTTAGGCACAAGCTCAGGTAGGGCTCAGAGTAACGCACTTCAAATATTCTGCCGATAGATGCATTTAATAGTACAGGGAGTTGTAACTTTGACCTTCAATATCTCCATAACTACAAAGTTCCCAGGATTGAGAACAAAAAAAATAACTTTTGGCTTCTAAAGACGGTTTTAACATCCTTTATTTTTAACTTCCATATTAGTTAGCAAGGAAGTAATTCACTCCTTCAATTTATTTTTCAATACCTGTCACAAAATAGGCTTGCATGCTGGAACCATATTGCAACAGAAATAAAGATCAAATTGTCTTGTGCAGTTGAATCAAATTTAGAGAAACCAACTAGCAACCTTTGCAGCTTGAATAAAGTTCATTTTGATATTGATGCAAAATCAGAAACATTGTAGTAGGTATTTACAGAAGTTCTGAGAAACTAAAGCCTCAATGTAAATAACTGTTGCTCATTCCCTAATTCCGTTGTTTCAATTTCATGAAACACAAGGCAGTTATTTTTTTTTTTTTAATTCTGTGTTAAAATCTGGCAAGTACCAATGTGACTTTTACAACATAATGTTACATACTTTCTAATTTTATATTGGACATCACTGAGGAGTATTGTATTACCCAGTACTAACTGGGTTGTGGAGGTCAGCTGCATCCAGTTAGACTGGAAGCCAACCCCAACATAGTTGGGAAAAGGCTAGGCAGGTGATTGATGACTGATATTATATAATTCTAAAAGTGCCAACCCGTCTGAACAAGCCTCATGTTCAATGCTCGTGCCTCTCTGTATTAGAAGATACTTTTGCCTTTGAGTTCTTATAAATAACAGGTCTAAACAATATCCTCGCGTTAAGTAAAATGAAGCTTTCTAACATCGGAAAGATATTTAAAAAACAGTAAAAAAACTGTGTCTGTACATTGAATAGATATATTAAAAAAAAATAATTGAGTGGGGTTTAGAAACAGTACCTAATAGAGCATGAAGAAGAAAATAATTGTCTGTTTGTTTGTACACGCTAATCTTCGGAACTTCGGGGACGGATTTGAATTTTTTTTTTTGTTGGGCAACAGGCTATAATTTATCTTGGAAACTTGAACACCTGATGCAGAACCGCAACAGACCGGGTAAACTATAAGAGATACAGAAATGACACCATAGCAAAAATTGTTCTATGTGATGAGCATTTTCTGCTGAGAGAATAAATTTGAAGATCTGGAACACCTGATGTGGAACTCCAAGAGCCCAGCTACACCATAATACATATAGGAATGACGTCTTAGCAAAAGTTGTTAAATTTGATGAGCACTCCCTGTTGATCTATAAAAATCGAATCGGATCAAAGATCAAAAACATCTGATGTGAAAATTATTGCAAAGCTATCACGAATTTCACTGTATAGTTAGAAAATAACATAAGCTGGGAGTAGGTACCTCCACGCCAGGGTTGCCAACTGTAAAAGAAATTCCCTCGTACAAATGCAGATAAAAATCTCGTACATTGACTTTCAAACCTCGTACATTTATTATGCATCGAAAACGTGCTAAAACCAAAATAGAAGCTACTGTATTTAGGACTTTTACTCAATGAAATAAACTATTGCAAATTTCCTACTAAATAAAACATCACTTTGTGTTGTATTTCAAAAAATCTTTAGTACCGTATCACTCAAGTAAAACAGCCCAAAAAAAATTTTTCTTAATTCATTTTTTTTTTTACGAAATATTGCAAAGTTCATCATTTTAATTTCCCTCCAAATATTATGTAAGGAACAAGTAAGTCATCGTTTTTTCTGTCGTAAATTTTTATCTGTTGTCATGCGGCTATACATTTCTTTTGTGCATTTAAAATTGACGCAATTTTCAGTACGAGTAAAACCATTTGCGCTCTCTGCAGCAAGAAGTGTGCCGTTTACTGTTTCCACAGTTAGTCGGTTTCTTATCTCTGTCTTTATTTGATTGACTTTGCTAAAAAGCTCATACGCTCAGCTGTTCTTAAAGCCATTTTATCAAAATCTCGTACGTAATTGTACGAGGTTGATAGTGTCCTCGTACCTCGTATGGAAGGCCACAAATCTCGTATTTGTACGAGGAACCTCGTACGGTTGGCAACCCTGCTCCACGCGGTGAAGGCGGCAATAGTTTAGGACTTTAGGACTGATTTTCGATGACGATGGTATATCATTGAAAATTTGACTCTACTGGCCAAAACTCCCATTTATTATTTTATTTTAACGAATAAATATGCCTTCGGGCTTATGTTATTTTGAGTGTTTAATTTCCTTTTCCAATTAGCTTCGTGACTCGGCAGCCTACCCGGTAACGCAGGGGAGCAGTCACTTAGATTTCAATTGATCAGGTATCTTCACAACAAAACTATAACCATGCCTAGAAAGAGGTCAAATCTTTCCCAATGTTCCAAAGGAGCTAAAAGATTGAGGATCATAAGATCCCAAGAATCTACCGAAGAGCATCAGGAGAGACATGATGCTGTTCGAGAACATCAAGCTGCAACTTGCTCGGTGGAAGCCTCTTCGGATCGCGAAGCACGCATGCGTTCTCAGCGTATTTACGCATCTACATCCAGGTATCTAGAGACCAGTGAAGAATAGATGCGCGACTGACCGCTGATCGTGAACGTCACGCATTGTCTCGCATAGAGAATTGCGCTTGAGTTCTCAGCGTATCTACGCATCTGCTTCTAGGTCTCTAGAGACAAGTGAGGAACGTGATGCGCGACTGTCCGCTGATCGTGAGCGACATGCATTGTCTCGCGAATCGGAAACGATTACCCATACAGAATCCCGCTTGAGTTTTCAGCGTATTCGCACATCTACGAGTACTAACAGGTCTTTTGAAACGAGTGATGAACGTGAAGCGCGACTGACTGCTGATCGAGATTATCATACATTGTAATAAAATATTATAATTAGAAAGTGAGAGAGAAAGAATTGCTGGAGTGCGGCATGAAGAGACAGAAGAAGAGCGCAACGAACGTTTGAATTTTGATGGACTTCGACATTCTCTGAACAGAATGTCGTAATCATCTGAAGAATCGGATGTCTCAAGATGTAGCCGTAGGGCATGGCGACCTTCTTTGGATTGATAAATAATAATAATCATTTTATTACCGAGAGAACCCGGAGTGCATTTACGTATACTCCAATGATTGAATATCTACGGCACATATTCCGCCATCGGAAGTATTGTACTCTTTGTGAAGCTGTTAAATGGCAAAAAGAAACAAACGGTATTTGTTGCTCAGGTGGGAAAGATCCGTTATTTTCCCGTCCCCGGGCTCTTAGAATTCGACATCAGACGTTTCAGATCTCCGATTTTGACGACCCCGTTGTCCCTGGCATAAGCAACAAGATCCGCGTACGAAGTCGCGGGCAGAAGCTGGTAAAGAATATGCAAAAACCTCGTCACTGAAAAATACTGTAAACGGCTGAATTTAGTTTATGTACACACATATACATAACAGGCGTGGTGTGCTTCCATGGTTGTAGCAGCAATAAAAAGCTACGTTCCAATCGAGCTATCACCACAACGCGGTATCGGCAGGTTTATTGGCAATAGTCCTGTCAGTGACGATAGGTCGATCACAATACAACGTGATAACATCATTGAGATCCAAAGACTATAAAACCACTTGACTGCGCATACAGTGCCCCGACGCACGAAAACTATTAGTATTTTTACGCCTATAAGTAAGCGACGGTACTAGTAACCATTTTAGTTGTGACCAAGTGTCAGACCCCTATGCACGCCAAATAATTATAAATTGTTACGATTTATTTATACAATTTAAAACGCATAAAATGCCTTCATGCGCGGTAAACTGGTGTGGGAAATATTCCAAGACATCTAGTTACAAAAAGGAAGGCATAGGGTAAACATACCGGTTTACCGGCCACTACCCCTTTTCGGCCACTTCGCACTTTATTTTGCATAATAGACAGTTTAATAGACTTCCCCTTTCTAATATCGCGTCATTTGATCCGGACGAACTTCATGGTTCATAATTCAACGGCATGTCCTCTTAATTTGCGAACTGAGCCCTCATTCGCCATTTCAAAATTTAGTGGGTGTGAGTGGGTCAAATTTAGGGAAAAAAATAGCATGTGTCTTGATTTTCAAAGGAAAGTTTTTAAACGTTACTGTTGGTTTATCGGTGATTGATTTGGTTTGTGTGTATTTAGCATGTTTAATTTCAATATTCAAGTGACCAAACTCATCAAACTTATCATAATTTCAGATATTTTTGATAGTCGGATAATCGGTCAACGATTAATATCAAAAACTACTTTCCGACCGGGTGGTCGCAAAACCGGTCTATTTACGTCATTTCTCTTTGCCTTTATTGCGGAATCCTTATATTCACCAACATAGATTCCATAATATTTGTGAACTGCTAGAATTTTGGGAATTTAGAACTAGATTCCGGCCACCAGTATACCTCATATTTTCAGATATGGCCTTCAAAAATACCAAACGTTTAGCGGCCGATAACTAGTAAAAACAAAACCTGTTTCCGAACCTTACGTTTAGCGGCCGATAACCAGTAAAAATAAAACCTATCTCCGGCCGTTATATGATTGTCTTGTGATTTTTATTGATGCTCAAGCCAAAAGTAGCTATTTGTTTGAGTCGAGATTTTAATCTGTAACTTTATTGTATTCGTAAATCGTAAAAGAGAGTAAAAATATGTCGCTTTTGTGAAATTATTTTTTTTTACTGGCACACTATTTTAAACCCTAAGCTATGAGAATATGAGTCGTTTTTCTACCGTGAATTAGGTGGCCGATAGCCAGTACACCGGTGGACGATAGCCGAGTCAAAAGGCCGATAGTCGGTGTATTTGCTAATTTTGCGAATAATATATTTTTTTTAATTATGGATCACTGATACGTCTGTAACCGTTAGGTTTTATGAAACTAGACTATTGTAGGATGAAATTAAAAAAAAACTGAATAGTCTTGGAGTGCAGCATAATAATAGAAATCGCGTCTGAAGTCGACAAGCCGCTTAAACGGCCGATAACCGGTATGTTTACCCTAACTTTTCATCGGTAAGTAAACACTACGAAAATAATTTTGATTTAATCAGATTAAGAGCCACCGCAGGGCTCTATTTAAAATGGTAGAGGGTGAAACAACACACGAAAAAGTGACCCGCGTTTATATCTTGGAAAAGTCCCTTTCTTTCACTAGGAAATTCTAATTATTTTATCCCTTTCTCTCCCTTTGTATTTTTATCGTAAAAATCAGAGCCCTTACCTTTTTAATGACTGAAGTTGATATCGATAAAAATAAAAATGAAACATCATACAATTTTTATTTAATTCAGAAATTATTATAATATTACTTTAAGAAATAGGGGAGGTTCTCAGTTTTTTCTTCTGTATGTTTGACATACATGTTTTATATTAGATTTCCGAAAGTGCAGTCTCGAAATATAATTCCGACTATTTTATAAGATCGTTATATTACAATCTCTAATTGGGTGTAATTTATTCCCGGATATTAATTTTACTCAATATGAAATAGAATCAACAAAACATTTTAGTGTATTAAGCAAGATGCATAATTCAGAAATATGTAGACGCTCGTCTAATTTAAGCTCGAACTTAAATTCGAAAAACATAATTTAATTCATTTTAAAAATCAATTAGAAACAATAGTTGTTTTTCTTTTTGCTAATGACTGATTTTGATTACATATTGTTATGTGATTTTTATTGAGTATTTTTTGTAATTTTAAGATCCATTTTATCGATATCGACTATTTTCCCTTAGTCATGTAGTGCAATCCCTAACCAGGCATACCTACGCCACTTGACCTTGAACTGACCAATGGGGATGCACACTGTGGAACTAATGGCGCTAGCATAGCTGGTTCCAAGCATCGTCATTGGTTGAAAATCAAGGAATGTCATTTCATATTTTAAAATACCTTGACCTCATTGGTCACATTGAGACCAGCTATGGTGGCGCCATCTACAATAAGCTTTTAATGGTCCTCCCCATTGCAGCCGCGCATTCTTCCTCGTCTCCCGGTCCGCGGAAGTGAGTTGTGTTATTAGAAGAAATCGGCCTATACGGCAGGGTTTAAAGGAACCTAACTAACCTAACGGGGGGGCCGTTAGGTTAGTTAGGTTCCTTTAAACCCTGCATTCGGAAATAGGAGCCCCGCGAAGCGGGGCTCCGTCGACTACGCTTTTTAGGGGAATATAAAGTGTTTTAAGGTTAGGTTATATTAATTGGTATTTCTCAGAAATGGTACAGTATGTTTTCATGAGAGTGGTACCACTGAGCAAGGGGAACCCCTCCTTCCCTCCACACCGCGTGAGTTGACTACCATCGCATGCATTTCACGAAAAATAATACGTTTTATTGTAAGCAGTATGTTCGTTTGACAATAATTCGAGAGTTTACAATATCGCTAGAGATATTACAATATAACGTATTTGACAATTTTACGGTGACATATATATGTCACTGTAAAACCCGTTAGATTGTAATATATTTAGCGAAATTGTAAACTCTCCTCTCTTGCCCTTATCCCAATTTATTTGTGGTCGGCGCAGCATGTCTTCTTCTTCCATACTCCTCTATTTTTCGTCATCTCATCAGACACTTCTTTTCTTACTATATCCGTCTTAACACAGTCCATCCAAGCATACTGCTTACAATATAACGCATTATTTTTCGGTAGATTATAATCTATCGAAGTGAAACCGCATGCAACGGAAGTATCTCTGCCCTCATAATCGGGACTTGTCGGGGCACCCCGACGACGTTAGGTTAGTAAGGTTCCTTTAAACCCTGCGGACAGAAATAGAGGCTCCGCGTAGCGGGGCTCCGTCGACTACGCTTTTTAGTTGAATATAAAGTGTTTCAAGGTTAGGTTATATTTATTGGTTTGTCTCAGGTGCATTATCTTTTCTTGGGGTTACCATGGGGCAAGGGGGATCCCCCCCATTCCCTGCCCACCTCCACACCGAGTTGACTCATAAATAGTCGCCAGCGAAAAAAAATTAGGCACCCCAATCTGAGTATTCTCAGGGATATTTCACCTGTGGCTGAATAACTCCTTAATGAATTGACTTACGCCTTAATAATAAAAAACCGACTTCAAAAAAAAAACAAAAAATTGAAAAATAACTTTAGCTTCTGAAGTCGGTGACCTTTGTTTTATTGATTTAATTTTTTTGTCACCGACTTCAGACGCTAAATTTCTTTTTTTTTCAATTTTTTGTTTTTTTTTTTGAAGTCGGTTTTATTTTTTGCAAAAAAGTTTTTATTTTTCACTTTTTAGTGGTTCACATGTGCTTGATACACATGGAAATTGCAAGCCGTGACAATTACAACAAGCCCAAACACGACTAGGCTGCATTGTCTCATTACGGAGTTCCGTGACTCTTGGCTTCATCATCAGATCTGATAGTAGAATGGTTCTTATCAAAGGCAAATGCTTCACTTGTTGTAGAAAATACCAAAATCGCTGTACGTTATCCTATAACATTTGTAGAGCTCCCTCGATTTCACCAAGATTCCATCATCAGATCCCGATTTGGTGGCTGCGGGACCATTTGGAAAGTATACCCTTTCCAACAAAAAAATATTTTTTCAAATCGGATGGCAAACGACGGAGTTAAGCGCGAACAAACATAAAAAAAAATAGAATCATCCGAATTGCAAACCTCCTCCTTTTTTAGACGTCGGTTAAAAAAATCCATTATGATGTGCTCTATCCAAGTTTAATTTGGGTAGAAAATAATTGGCACTTTAGAAAATAGCCCATTCTGGTCTCCTTTTCTGCAGAATACTGAAAAGGGCAAAAAATAAAATACAATTTGCAAAGCAGATGATGTCGACAGGTAGTTCAAGAAAATAATGGCTTCCCTTTTTTGTTTTCAGATATTGGAATACATACAGGTTCTTTAAACCTCAAATAAGTACGATGTCCGACCAGTGGAAAAACGCTAAACCTCCAAACTATAAACTTAACAAGGACAAACTGTATCCTTATTCTGAATTGCCGTCCCTAAGCGGACTCAACGGACAACTCTTAAAGATACCGTTATGTGTTAAAAATCTAATTGAACATGTTGATTTCTTTGGTGAGGGCAGAAAAAATCTCATCAGAGGCACCACCGGGTTTCCCGACTGTTACAATGCTAACTATGAGTATAAATTAGTTGACGGAGGTCCGGATGACGGCAGAAGGATACCTAACAGAATCCCGATAGATAATAATAATTGTACCGGTAGTTACATAAAAGATAATTCTGTCCTTACAGTCACTGTGAACCTTGAAAACCGTGACTTGAGCAAAATTGGGGTTACAGATATTGCTCGTATAGTGAATAGTGAGCGGGGAAAAGTAATTGTTTATGGATACGACATGAATTCATTTGAAATGCTCTGCGATGAACTAAGGAAGACGAAACAGTTATTTTACTGCCCCATTTATTTGTTACCAGATAAACTACAATTAACTTACTTTAAAACTTGTTATAGAGCATACTTGGGTGTCAAAGAACTCAAAAGAGAATTGTACCCATATGTTTGTAAAGGTGATTTTGAGGCCGCTCTCATACTGACCGGTTGTTTAACCGACACGCTCTGCGGTGGAGCTCTAGGTGACGTTGTTAACGAACTCCTGCAGAATAAAGTCGGAAATGTCATCGCTTACGCTCACAAACTATGGAACAACAATTACAAAGAAGTTGTGTGTGAGCATTTCCCCTCTGTATTTCAACACATTTTTGACGGAGACTGTATGGCCATAATTAACAAGCTAAACAATCAGGCTCTGATTTTGGAGCCTAAAACAACGAAAGCGCGGGAAGATGGCAACTACAGGTCCAGTAAGAAATTAAGCTGGAAGATGATTCCAATATGGGATGATAATAAGGTCTTCTTCAAGCTATATAACATCGACACCGCTAAATATTTACAGCTGTCTCCGACGGCTGGGGAGGACGGTGTCCGAGAGGCTCGCGGCAAGAACGACTCTGAAGAACAAACAGACGAGAGCGCGAAGTTTTCCTTTTCGCCGTTAATTATGGAGAACGGACAAGTCGCTTTTAACATTTTAAATTGTGAGGATAACAAACAATTATCAGAGTTGCCTGGCGATGTCGTTTCCTCGGAAGTCAAGGCAGTTGTAGGAGAGAAAACAGTCGGCAGTGTACAAGATGGAAGATCCTGTTGGATTTTAACTACTTCGGATGAGTCGGTTAAAAGAGACGAGCAAAGTGATGATTGTGAAGACGAAGATTTTAATATCTATACTTACAAGTACTAACTTTGTCCATTGTTTTCATTATTTTTTTTACATTTCCTACTATCTACTATAGGTAGGTACTACTAGTTAAGTGCCTTGGCAATCGTGATTCGTTTCCGAATTAACGACAAATATACCTTCTTGCACTAACTTGAAAGTATTAAAATCCTTGACCTTGGAACCACATAGGGACCTGCCTTATTATCTAACACATATTGGTTATAGATGTTGATTGTTGGGGCGCAAAGCTTAAATTTTAAGTACTGAATATTAAATAATAGTGTATGATTTTAATTACTTAGATATAAAATGTAGGCCTATGTCCAGCAGTGGACGTTTTTCGGCTGAAAAATATTATTTTACTTATTTTAAATTTAGAGTAAAATCTGTCTATGTGCTTGTATAACAAGCTTTTTGTAGAATGATCCAGTATGATCAAACTATCGCATGACTGACCCGCCTACCAGGTTTGTAGTAGAGGTAGAAATAAAATAGTAAGACATGATGATGATGTTTAATGGAAAGACATTGTCCGTTTCACAGTAAAGAAACAAAAAATTGTGCGCGTCTCGGGACGCTCGACAGAAGTGATAACTTAAACTAATCTAAGATGAACTATGTTATATAGAAATTATTTAAAAATAGTGGCGTTAGTTCAGATTTTGGCCACGCGCCAAAATATCCTTATAAAGCCAAAAGTTCCATATAACACTATAGTATACACAATAAATCAAACACAAATATTTTTAAGTGAGTTCAACCTCTAATGAATAAGATCGGATTGAGTTTTTAGACATGTGTCAAAATAATAAAAAACACTTAGAAGAATTTATATCAACTTATAATACTTAGTATAAAATAAAGTGGAACGAAGTTTATAGTGGATGGATTTTCATATGACTTTTTTTATTGAGTTCCTAGAGGAGTGGAGAAGAAAGTATGTAACATTTTTTTTCTTTTTATTTCCTTTAGAATATCTTTTTTTCGCATTATAAAACATATGAATACGGGTATTTATCGCGAATTTACCTTTAATTTAATCCCGACGGTTCGACCGGATTGCACCAGCCGCGGCGTTGCCATCATTTTTTCGTTACTGAATAACTTCAGATTCGACGAATTCATATTGTAGAGCAATATTGTGACCTGTGTGCATCCATTAAACGCTAATTTGGTCTGTTTCTTTGTTCATTGTTGTCGATGTAATGCTTAGTTAAGATTTTTTTTTAATTTTCCTGTTTTCTGCAATTATTTCTAAATTATCGGATTTTAAGACTAAGATTTCTTTTGATATTGGTAGCTGATTCTTTAAAAAAAAAAAAAACTTGAAATACTTTGTATTATCTACAATCTACATCAATAACAGTGAACAAAGAAACAGACCAAATTAGCGATTAATGGATGCTCGTAAGTCACAGTGAATTCGTTGAATTTGAAGTTATCCATTAAAGGAAAAAAATATTCCAAAGGAAAATCAAAATAAAAAAAGTCGGGAGCGGCATAATTTTGGTTTTAACTTTCTTCTCTACTCCTCTAGGAACTCCATAAAAAAGTCCCATGAAAATCTGACCATTATAAACTTCGTTCCACCTTTTGAGTACTTTTTGTCTTAGGGCCTTGTCACACTAGCGAGTTGCGAGCGAGTGGAAAGCGGGGCGATTGCGCAGCGAGTTCGAAACGTGTGCACGGCGATCGGGCCGCGGCACAGTGGGCTGAAACGGACCGGTAGAAGACTTAGCGTTTAAAAAAAAAAAGTTTATTTTTCTGAAACTTTAAATAGTGCGTTGGATTTATGTATTGATTATAAGTAATTATTTATATGAGGGCGTTTAGATAACTTGAGTATTTTCGGAGTTAGTAATAACCAAAGTTATTTTTGTATGAAGCAAAACAAAAAAACTTGAAAATCTAGAAATTCTCAAATTTTCTCAAAGAATTGACTTTACGTATGTATAGTACGTATTTTTGTCCTATTTTAGCACCTACTCTCGGGTTGCGATTTTCTGCGATTTGGTCACAATTTCAAATTTCGTTCTCTATTCCACACCACCATAGAGGTTAAGAACCAGGCGCGTTTTTTTTTATGTAGTGGTCTCCCCGTTAGGCCTAATCCACTAAGGACTAATAAAAAAATATATATATCACAATCAGGTACTGGTCACTGCACTTTTTTTAATTTAATCACTATCAAGAGTATCCGTATTAACAAATGCAAAATTTTCGGATTCGTCATCATCAAATGTTTCCGTTTGTTCAATTATTAATAAACCTTGTGCCTCTTCTGACAAAGTTTTATGTTTTCTGCGAAGTTTGTGGCGTTTCGCTGAGATGAGTGGATCAGAGCTGGTCAACAAATTATTTAAAATGTCTTCATTTGTAGTTTTTCTACTGCATTTGGCGGTACCTACGAAAGTCTTTATTTCTAGCTTCAGCAGCTTCTTCAGATAGCTGCCCAATTGGTATTAGACCAAAACTTTTAATAATAGCTGCACCATGCATAAGAACTTTATGAACACTTGAAGGCATATAATTCCAAATACAGTCGCATGGTCACTTGAGCAAATTCGTGAAATTTCACTGTGTCAATGTGGTAACCTGATGAAATTGCCTCTAAAATGGTTGCAAACCGCCTAATTAAGTCTTCACTAACACCAGTTATCTCAGCAGTCACGTTTGGGTTTGCAAAAAATCTTCTAGCAGTATTTCCGTCATTCGTGGAGCCGTGCCCTTGTTTGACAACATCTATCAGAAGTCCCATTCTATTTTTAAAAGCATCTTGTATATTTTTCTTCCTACTTTCCATAATGCACTTGTTGTCTCCCTTTACTGTCCATGTCTTTATCGTTAATCTGTAAGCTATATGCAGAATGCATTCCATCATTCGTATCCAGATATGCAATGATGACAATCCGTATTTACAGAGATCTGGATCAGTCGATTTTGATGCAATTAAGGGCAAATTATTCATCTCAGTTGGAGTGGCTTTACAAATGTCGCATCTCTGAGATGAAGTATCACATAAAATTGATGTTGCTTTTCCGTCTATCATTGTCATTAATAAAGAGTGTGAAATCTTTACTTCTCCAACTTCTGTTTTCACTAAATTAACAATCTCTTCCTCAATAGCACTTTTTTCACGCAAAATTGTTATTTTATTTTCTTTCACAAATTCGAAAAAGATTGGACGACACCAGTATGATGAATTTGGTGAATCGTTTTTCCAGATAACTTGTTCGCCGCACATTAATTTTATTGGCACTAAACTTCCCATAAATATGCTAGAATCGTCCAGTTCAATTTCTTGTTCATCGTTTGTTTGCACTTTTTGTTTGTAATTGGCTTGATTTGAAGCACCGTCAAATCCCCACTTACTGATTAGTGTAAATTCTTTACAACCACTATCTATGACGAGTGACGTCATTATTCTTCTTGTCGTTATATCCAATAGAGCTTGTAACTTTATTTTGGCTGAGGTGTCCGTCACTGTAATAGCATCTTTTGGTGGATAGCATTCCTGTTTCGCATGTTGCACTTGATAATAAGATGGAAATATATTACCGTCATTCTCGTTAACACTTTTTCTTAAAGTATTGTATTGCCACTTGGTCAGCTTAAGTGATAAAAATAATCCTAAAGCCTCATCCGGAGAAAATACAGATTTTGTTTCTTTAACAGATATGCACTTCTTAACTTTTTTTACATCTTTGGGATTCTTAAGTAAATGTTCTAGTATTTTAGCAATCTCATCATTCCCATCCGCTTTCAACTGCTCAAAATATGCATATTTTATTTCGTCCGAAGATAAATGAAAGTTTTCTGCTCGTCTTTTTTTCTGTTTAGGTGCTAATTCACAAAACGGTTTTCTAGGGCTTTTCTCGGTGGAGACACCGACAGAAACTTTTGATGGTGATACATACTGAGTTGATGTACTCGGTGCTGGTTGATCTTCATTACTGGTTATTAAACACTTAATAAAGTCTGGCCACATTATGGTTTCTTGTAACCATTCGCTATTTTTAGTTCTGAATATAGTTTCTTTACGATGAGCGTTTTCCCACCTTCTATTTAAATTATAACAAAATTTTGCACAAAATAACTTTAAGGTCTTTTCATGTTGATCACTTAATTCGACTAAAAATTTAGACCTTATCTCACTACACAAACTGTCATTATTTTTAATACTGCCACTGTTTTTTAAAATAATAAAAAGGTCAAGGTTGGTCACTAAATCTTCAAACATTTTCACAAACACAAAATAACTCACACTCACTTCACTTATTCGTTTATGTAATAAAAATGTGAGGGTAGTGCGTCTATTATGGTGAGTAATAGAACACTGAAGTACGTTTGAATGCAACAGTAAATTTTGTGCCCTATTATCGTTGCACCAATCAGGTAACGACACGTGTCATTACTTGAAGTTGCGGTCGCGCATTCCTATCTCTTGATTCCCGGAAATAAGTGTCAAAACAAATTACGTCATAGCTACCTGTATTACCTATGGTGGTGGAAAATGTCGAACAATTTTTTTTTATTTAAATTACTAAGTAAGTATTGAAGTACTTCAGGCCGTTTAGTGTACATTATTTTCAATTTCAAATTAATTGGAATAAATTGCTAAACTAAAATTTCATGACTCTTCATACAAATTTGATATGGCTATATCTCCGAAAGTACGAGTCCAATTAAAAAAAGTTAAAGAGTAAAAACTTTTTAAATTTATGTCTAGATACTAAAAAAATACATTTTAGTTCTTAAGACCCAACTTTGTAATCCCAGCCCACTGTGCGCGGGTGCGCAGTGAGCTTGCCAGTCATTCATTTTGTTTCTCTTCACAGCATGTTCGCCGCGCACATGTTGCGAACTCGCGGCGAGCTGGCTGCGCACTCGCCCCGCTTTCAACTCGCTCGCAACTCGCTAGTGTGATAAGGCCCTAAGAAGTTATCACTTCAAAACAACTAATATCGTTAATTTAATTAACGTAATTATACATATTAGTCAGTAATCAGACCTTTAACGTCAGATTACTGACATAATTCATACTGTATTAATCACTCATTTGTTTTAATTTCTATAATAAATACTTTTAATCGAAATGATTACTTTTTTATTAAAATGCAGCTACATTTATTACAAACTCGAGGCTTCCGGCGAAAAATAAGTTCCCATAATTATTAATTGTGTTTGCTTTCTTTTAGAGATACGCTGTGGGATAATCTTTGCATTCAGCCTGAAATCGCGAAAAACAAATGTGCTGTTCAGCACATAAGCTCTCGCATGTAGGTGTCCGTTTCGATGGCGCGGCCATGACTTTTTTTTTTTAATTATGCCATGATTTTGTAAAAAACTGTAAAAGTAGACTCCCAAAACCATAAATTTGTCATAGCTATGGTTAAAAAGTTATAAGGGTTTGAACGTGGCCGCGCCACGGAGATCTTTAAAACGACCTGACATGAAATTTTGCTAAGTAACAGATTGAATTTGTAAAAATATACTTAGAAAAAAAAAATCCTGGGCTTATATTTTAGGTGCTGCAAGACTACTACGCCGTGGCCGCGCCATTGAAACGGTGAAAACACATTTTCGCCGATATCTCGCTGAAAAAGCAACGCAGACATCTGAAGTTTTTTGTAAAACCCAGATTTGAATTTGTCAAAACTAGTAAAAATAAAACAAAAAATTTAGGTTTACATTTCAGGAGCTATAAGACTACTACGCCATGGCCGCGCTATTGAAACGGTGAAAAACACATTTTCGCCGATATCTCGCAGAAAAAGCAACGCAGACGTCTGAAGTTTTTTGTAATTGTAGGTTTTTGTATTTTTTGTTGAGCAGCGGTGGCCCAGTGGTGGCGCCCCCGACTTACGTTCAGTAAGTCGTGGGTTCGAACCCAGGCAGGCGCATTACTTTGTGTAATTTAATACATCACCGCTGCTCTCAAAACGGTGAAGGAAAACATCGTGAGGAAACCGGCATGTCCTAGAACCATAATAATTACTATTACCGATAACTAGAACCATGTGCCAAACTTCAGCTACCATTCATTCATCATAGTCATTTCATTATCACTGTCACTATCGTGTGGTGATAAATGGTCGTAATGAACGTGTGCTAATGTCCATAATAGAAAGCTTGGTAAATTTTGAATTCGTACTTGATTTTCGTCCCTGGAGTCCTCGTTGGTGACGTCAGCATTACAATGTTCGTATGGTAAAATTTGTATCGAAGATACTGTGTGTCTCATCAACTTCTAACTCTTTGATGATTTCATGGAGTCAAGATTCCCATCCAACCAAATATTTCTACTAATAAAACAAAGCATTCATTTGAAATGAAGTAGTCGATATTACCACTGGGCTTTATAAAGAACACCAAATAAAATCGCCTCATAAGATAAAATTTCTAAATCTCGTAAATGCTAGTCTAAGCTTTTAGTATTCAGTATCAAAAATTCTGAAAAAATAATAATAATAAAGTAATTCGACCCGTCAAAATTATGATAGTTTTAACGTGAATTCAGTGCTCCAAAATGTTATTATAATATCATATAACCTCACTCAAAATACCTTTATTGTATTGCCACACAACTCATCTTTGAAATGTCATCAACCAAAGTTACATTACCCACATTAATCACACGATTTTTGTATCACACGATTTTTGTTTATGCGCCGACCTTTTAAAAGGACGATAGTAACAAGTGGGTTAATAAGCCCAAAATGTAGGTGCCAGTCAAAGCCAGCGTGAGAGGGGGGGGTAAGAGCTTTGCTTACTTTTGCTGACAAGGGGGAGGGGGGGGGGGGGTAAATAATTGCAAGAAATCTGCGTACGTAATACTTGAACGGCCCCTTATACAGAGTGTAAACCACATCATCACGAAGCCGTCAACCAAGCATTCTGTATCTACACGTAACGTAGTAAGTAACTTTACGCTAAATAATTATTGCTGGGAAACGACTGTACTTTTGGGGTGAAAAGTCACGTTTTGTGGTAGAACTCAATGTAAACTCAATGTGCTCATGGATGAATTGAATAATACGGGGGTTGTAGAGGTGTTTAATGTAAAATTCTAACAATAAAACTTGTATTAAAAAAATAACTGACCCCCAATGTCTCCGTAATTAGAAGGTTCCCAGGTATGGTGTAGAACAAAAAAAATGATCGCAATGGCGGGGAGAACAATAGTGTCTTTCGGCTTCGTTAAGAGGTGTTATACATCCTTTATGTGTAGTACCAGTACGATGAACAAACTAGGTGACAGGACCACGTCACCTATATGTCACGGTTGTCCTGCAGGTAGTGGTAGTTGAGGAAGCGCCCGCCCTGCGTGAGCTGCGCGCCGGTGTTGGTCACGTGGCACGCGAATAGCAGCATATTACGCGGCTGCACGCGCCACGCGAAGCGCATGAACATCACCGAGTACAGCGACAGAGCTGGAACCAAGAGAGAGAGAGAGCGCTTAGCCAACGTTTGCATGCTTGGTTTTCGCGACTTTTTAGAGATCTGACCTGAATGATATTTTATTCTTCTATGTTCTAGAACCAACATTTTGAGATTCATAATTTCATCATGGCGGGAAGCCGAGCCGGAAAGATTCAGTCTGCGTTTGGTCCTCGAGCCAGCAACAAGCTGGAATTTACTCTAAATATTTTACGTGGTCACTAAGCTGGCGAGATCTAGCCCTGGCGTGATATTAAAGCTACAACTATTACTGCAATTACCACTATTGAGAGCCCCTGGACGCTGACTGCCTTGAAAACTTACTGCGGCTGCTACAACTGCTGCTACTCCTTCTATTCCTACTTCGAACCTGGAGACTGACTAGCCTCTACCTACTCGCGAACACTCGCAAGATTGGCGTCTGCGAGCGAACCTGTCACTGCGGCGAACGGCTTCTGCCAGCTGCGAGCTTTGGACCCTTACCTCGACCTTGATCACGTTGATGCAACCTTACATTTTCCTAACCAGGTAACGTTACAATGTTTGGCCAAAAGGGCCATGGCCATTGGCCAAGGGAAGCACACTGCAAGGTAGTGGTTTTGTTTCAAGCAATAAATATACTTTTCTAATGTGACTCAGGCTGGCTGGACAAATCTTCGATTAATTGCTCGCATTTGACTAGTTCAATAGGGCACTTTATGTGACGGCTAAACACCCTCATTTCAGAATTTGTGACGCTACAGAATCTTAGATAATCGATCGAAAACGTGTCCAGCCAGCTTGTAAAACCACTTTTCGCTGGTCTCTCAATCTCGTATGAAAAAGTTTAAATGATCAATCTTTGAAACTACGCAAAGTTTCTCTGTCACAAATTCAGGTTATCATTATCGTCCCCGTCACAAACTTTTGAACACATTTTATCTTCTTCCATACTACTCGTCATATTATCAGATACTTCTTTTCTTGCCATATCATTTTTCACACAGTCCATATATCGTTTCTTTGGTCTTCTTGGTCTACTCATACACCTATCCACATTCATACTCAACACTTTTCTAACGACATTTCCCTCATTCCTCAGCATCACATGCCCATACCACAACCGATTACCACAGAGCTTTTCAGTCACCGGCGCCAATTTCAGACTTCTTCTTAAATATTTATTTCTTTTGTTTTTCCGTTTGCGTAACACATTCCCCTTAGCATACTCATCTCCGCGACATACAAATGCTCAATGAAACTTTTGTGGCCGAACATTCTGATCCATGATACTTAAATGAAATAAAGGGTGTAAAACACCTCTTCACGAAGCCGCAAGGCACTTGTTCTTCCCATCATTGCGATCATTTTTTTGTTCTACACCATACCTGGAACCTTCTAGTTACGGAGATATGGGGGGTCAAAGTTACAACTTTTCGGCAAGTTTTTTTTCAAATACAAGTTTTTTTGTAAGATTTTGACGTTTAACACCTCCACGACCCCCGTACTATTCAATCCATCCATCAGCACAATGTTTTAAGTGCGTTACATTGAATTCTACCACAAAATATGATTTATAACCTCAAAAAAAAAAGTTGTTTCCCAGCAATAATTTTTGCGTAAAGTTACTTAGTTTGATGTACAGAATGCTTGGTTAACGGCTTTGTGATGAGGTGGTTTACACCCTGTATAAGAAGAATAATGGTAAAAAAGTATATATTAAAAAGCCCAGATAGAGCTTTGAGAATTTTAAAATAAGTACCTACTTCAGTTTGGGGAGGTCTGAAAACAAACTAACAACTAACCAACTGTCATTTTTCCGCTAATAAAACTTGGATCATTGTGTATAATATCTGCGATAGCTGCTACAGGGATTCCCCAATTAGCTGCAGGACCCCAGAAGTGGGTGCTGAAAAATAAATTTATACCCACTTTACGTTTTTTTTTTAATTATTTCTAACAAGGCATGTAAGTACCTACAACTAAAATTAACAAGTTTAGTTGTACTTACATGCCTAATCAAACTTTACCTCATTAAATACTGCCTAAACTCCTTGCCTTTCAGCTGTTTGAATAAATTACCAACAACTTTACTCATTGTGACTGAAATGAAAATTCAAAGTATTAAGAGATTTCCTTACCTACTATTGGATGCATAGTTGCTGCCAGTTAAAATGTCAATAGAGCGGGCATTATAGGACTGTCTGAGTAGTTTTTTTATAGATAAAAACATTTTATATATTTTTAATTAAACATATTTCTCATTTTCGCAGCGGTGCTTATTACTATGTATGCTGCTGAATATAAAAGCACGTCCTCCTCTTCGTACACATCTCAAAAGAAACTGCCGCTAATATCTTTATATAGTCTGTGGCCGCGCGGCTCCTAATGTGGACGCGTTGCAAAAAAGCACAATAGGCTCGCGACGCCGAGCCTTGCGACCCAAAAAGCCGCGCGGCTCCTAGTGGAGACACCCCCTAAGGTGAAAGCGTCAGGGTGGCCCGCGAAATTCAAATTATCTTGGGTTTTTTGCAATTTGCGGGCCAGTGCTGGGTTGTATGTTGGTGTAAGTACCATTCGCGGCTGTGAGGTGTATGTGGTTGCAGAATTGTAGTCATCAGAAGCATCGGTCCAAGTTTATGAAAGTCGAGGAACGAATTTTTCACGGTCAAAGTCGTTCCTCGACTTTTATGAACTTTGAGGGTTGTGTTGATGATTTTGACGATTATAATTCTGTGACTTCATATGTCTTGCAGCCGCGAACGATGATTTTATCAGCGTACAACTTGGCACTGCCCTGTAAATTGCAAAAAACGCAACGCAACGTTGGATAATTTGAATTTCGTGGGCTACCCTGGAGCCTCAGCCTTAACATAATTCTGTGGGTGGACCTATATCTGACGCCACTACGAGCATTACATGTAATGCTTGCGCTGGCGCGGCGCTCACCGTGATCCATCGCCTGTCGGTTTTTAGCGCGAACACAAAGGGCGCTCGCAGTGCTTGTTTGTGCCGTCCACACTGTTGACGCTAAATTACACGTATTATTACATATGACCTGGCTTAAGACGACCCACTGACCAAAACAACAGTTATGCGTGCATTACGCTTGATTTTATGTTAACTATTTAGAAATGAAAACATTTTATGTCAAGGTTTAACAAGCATTAACTATAAAAACACTATTATATCATTTCAACAATACACTTACCTGTTTCCGATTGATGTCCGTCATGTAAAATTATTATCTGTATTTAATTTTGAAAAATGTTTAGATATGTATGCAGGCTATAAGATACCTAACGACATTAAAATATTTGAATCTTTTTTTAAATAAGTACCCCGTCCTTCTTGATTCCTTGCCAATGTTACTGTCAAAATGTCAATATTTTCTGTCCTGTCAAACTGATTAAATCTAGTCCCCAACCATATAGTGAATCATAATTATCCCTTTAATCTAATGCCTCAAAATACTTTTTGAATGCCAAGTAACTCTTCCTAATTCCGCCATTTGTAACTTTCATAAGAATATTAAATACTCGTACATACTTTGGTTTTCATATGTACTCAAACTGATTCTCTTCAAGCGTTTACATTGTAAAGAATTTTGCGTTGCGATCTTAATTAAAAGCGGCATACTTACCTCTAGCACATGTCATCATAACGCTTCGTTGTTTTTCTTCACTTACCGGTAATTTTGGTTTTCCTGTTCTATTCATTTTGTACTTGATCTATATCTTGAAATTTAGAGAAAACAATGTTCGTATTGATGAACTTGTGGAGAATTAATGTAACAGCATCATTAAGAGTTTGATGCCAATGAGCATCATTTTCTAACGCCACATAGTTTACCATCAACAGTTTGTAAATGTTGAAATGAAATTAGGTCTCGAATATTGACTAATGGTTGAACTCATTTTACGTATATTCACGCATCCAGGAACAGGTTTTCCCTGTTTCCGACTTTGGAATTTTTTGACGATGCTATACAAAATATCTCGGCAGCTCTGAGTAAAGCAGTGCTCTTGCAACTTGATCACTTGCGAATGTCGCAGTTAAAAATTTGTCAGTGTTGTCGTTGGTGGTAAAATAAGCCATGTTGTCCATTCTCCAGATACACAAGCACAAGCAAGACCACAGTGGGATGACGTTCATGAATTGTATGTCACACGAAAAGTTTATCCAAACCGGCTCATTACCCGAGGGCGGGTCAATAAGTCCGTGACTTTTTGAATTTCTGACCTCTTTACTGAAAAAGCAACACTACCTACTCCTGTCAACAGGCATCTGTCAGTTGACTCCTGTCAAAATTTGAACTTGCTGCGTCAGTTAGTTTGTGTTTGACAGCTATCTTTAGCAGACTACCCAGTAATTTGAGGAAAAAATGGAAAAAAGTGAATTTCGTGTGCTTATTAAGCATTATTTTTTGCGAAAAAAAACCATTACCGAGACCAAGGCTAAGCTTGATAAATACTATGGGGACTCTGCACTATCGATTTCAATGGTAAAAAAGTGGTTTACTGAATTTCGTTGTGCCCGTACAAGCACTGAAGATGCCGAACGTCCTGGACGCCCAGTTGAGGTCTGTTCACACGAAACAATCGAAAAAATTCACGATATGGTGTTGGCCGACCGAAGATTGAAAGTGCAAGAGATTGTGGAAGCCGTAGGGATCTCGCATGGCTCAGTGGTTTCAATTTTGAATGATCACTTGGGCATGAGAAAGCTTTCCGCAAGATGGGTGCCGCGTTTGCTCACAGTCGACCACAAACGCAATCGTGTAACAACTTCACAGGAAGGTTTGGCGTTGTTTTATCGCAATATGGAGGAGTTTTTGCGCCGTTTTATAACCGTGGACGAAACATGGATCCATCACAACACGCCAGAGACCAAACAACAGTCAAAACAGTGGATCTCTAAGGGTGAATCGGCGCCAAAGAAGGCCAAGGTGGGTTTGTCAGCCGATAAAGTTATGGCGACTGTTTTTTGGGATGCACGCGGGATAATCCACATTGACTACCTTCAAAAGGGAAGAACAATCAATGGGAAATATTATGCCAACTTATTGGACCGATTCAATGACGATTTGAAAAAAAAACGACCTCATTTGGCCAAGAAAAAAGTTCTTTTCCACCAAGACAATGCAAGGGTGCACACATGTGCAGTTGCCATGGCAAAAATCCATGAATTGGGCTATGAATTGCTCCCTCATCCGCCCTATTCTCCAGATTTGGCTCCGAGTGACTACTTCTTGTTCCCAAACCTGAAGAAATGGCTTGGTGGAAAAAGATTTGACTCCAATGATGAAGTCATCTCGCAAACAAAGGCCTATTTTGAGGACCTCGACAAATCATATTTTTTGGAAGGGATAAAAAAATTGGAGAAGCGTTGGACAAAGTGTATAGAGCTCAAGGGAGACTACGTTGAAAAATAAAATGATTTATTTATCAAAAAATCTGTGTTTTATTCCAAAAGTCACGGACTTATTGACCCGCCCTCGTATTATCTAGATTAAAGAAAATTTATTTAACTTCATCGTTGGCATCAGAAGATTCAAAACCAAATACAGCCAAGTCGCTACGTTTTGTGACATACTTGCAAATATATTATTATTTGATGGACTTGATAGAGTTGCAGTACCTACATGAAAAGTATGTATTTAACTATGTTTAAAACCTTACAGCTTGCAAAAAAAATATGTACAAATAATTAAAAACCGGTTAGGTATCGAATAAAATTTTAGACCAAAAAAAAATCGAAATAAAACACAAAAAGTAATCTAACGGGTCGGGGATCGAACCTGCAATTAGGGGTTCACGGGCGGCCTTGAATCTATTAGGATATCTGTTCCACTGAAAGTTTGACTAAAATAGCTATTGACATGCATGCGTTAAAACAATTGAAGACTATGGATACACTGGGTTAATTTCGTGTTTTTTTTTTAATATCAAAATTTTCTTTCATACAAACCTTGTACTGGAAATTACGAACACAACTAAACAAAAATATCTGTGAACGGAATGTAATACTTCCATGACAGCTGGTGTTGGTGTCGTCATCTATTGCTTAAAGTTGGTACTACTAGGACAACTGGTCGAATCTTATCTCTTATTTATTATCTTACCGCAGATTAATTAAAAGTTGTCTTACTGCCGACTGTCGAGTTTAGTTCTCATTAACCGACTTCCAAAAGGAGGAGGTTCTCAATTCGTCGGAATCTTTTTTTTTATGTATGTTTCCCGATTTCTCGAAGATGGCTGGACCGATTTGGATTATTTTTATTTTGTTTGAAAGGGTATACTTCACAGGTGGTCCCATAATCATCAAGTCCGGATCTGATGATGGAATCCTGGAGAAATAGAGAGAACTCTTCAAATTTTATAGGCACACATGAAACGATTCGGGTAGTTTTCGGAACAGTATTTTTTCGGAGTGGTCCCACTTCAATTTGGTAAAGATCTGATGAAGAACTTCGGAGGTAGGCAACGGAACTCCTCAATATATAATAGCAAATGGACTGGGATTGCTGAAATCTTATGTCTGTCTACTATTTACACCAGTTCATAACATAACATCACGCCAGTACGCTGTGAAGGGGTAAGCGTATGTGAACCACTAAAAAGTGAAAAATAAAACCAACTTCTAAAAACACAAAAAAGTGATAAATAACTTTAGCTTCAGAAGTCGGTGACAAAAAAACTAAATCAATCAAACAAAGGTCACCGACTTCTGAAACTAAAGTTATTTTTAATAAATTACTTTTTTGTGTTTTTAGAAGTCGATTTTATTTTTTTTTCAGTTACCTAAGATAATGAACTAAACGCGAAATACAAGTGGGCTCTCTTTTGCAGCTCTGGTAGTCAATTATTATTTTGAATTAACACATACTTACGCTTTTTATTGCAGGAAATCCTTTTATTCCCACGGGGAAATCAAATACAAAGCAGGCGTGGCTGCTACCGGCCGATTAGTCGATTAAAAAGAAATCCTTTATTTATGTAAAAAATATGGTCACCTCACAATATTAATGGATGTTTGTATGGAAAAATTTAAATGATCAATATCTTTGAAACTACGCAAAGTTTCTCCGTCACAAATTCAGGTTATCATTATCGTCCCCGTCACAACATTTTGAACACATTTTGAAGGTCGTAGATCATCAGGCAGCGGAGATACATGTGTCCAGCCAGCTTGAACTCAGGTTGGCTGGGGGTTCCATCTATCTGGCAGAATCTTGTTGCTCCGAAATTCATGTAGCATAACACACTTGGCATAATTTTCTTTATACGAATATACTAAAGGCATATTTTTTTTTAAATATACTTGTTGTTTGGCTGAATGTTTGTATGTCCGAATTTGGAATGGCATACTTTTAGATGGCAGAATTTTTTTTGACATAATTACCTTTGGCAGTGTTCAAATTTCGCATAATTTCGTTTAGAATAATGTTTATTTAGAACTAGCTGACCCGCGCAACTTCGTCTGCGTAAGATGAACCAACAGTTCCTAAAATTAGCGCGTTCGACCAACCAAACAAACAAACTCTGCAGCTTTATAATATTAGTACAGATTCAAGTAAGTAACAATTTATTTTTTCTCGAATAGTTACATTAATCGCCAAAATATTATACTTTTGTTTTTTCAATTATGGGCTCTTCCTTCGACTGCCTTACGTTTCTATCCTTGGGCACTCGACGATTTCATACTCCAGCTAGGTCGAAAGTCTTCATCAAGTGGCATGGCATGAGCCGCGACACGTTAAAGCTGCTTCAAACTGTTGCGGACCACTCGGACCGCATCTGCCTTCCTTCTCCAAAGTCAGACCTTTGATGTTAGTCATACTCCAAGCAGGTCAACACAACACGTAAATGTAGATGCTGTAAACTCTTGAAAACCTTTTGCAAATGTTTTCGTCTCCTAGCCGACCGAGCCGAGCCGATGAGACCTTCGATGACAGTAATACTCCAGCTATTACTAAAGTTCTCATCAAGGTGCGTTAAGTGAGCGCAATGACGATATAGCTGCTGTAAACTGTTGAGGATCTCTTGCAACTGCCTTCAGTCTCCATCGTTAGACCATCGATGACAGTCATACTCCAGCTAGGTTTAAAAGTTCTCATCAAGGTGTACGAAATGAACTTTAAACACGATAGAGCAGATTTGAAGTGTTGCGGACCTCCTGTGACTGCCTTTCGTGTCCATCGTTAGACCTTCGATGATACTCATACTCCAGCTAGGTCTCAAGTTTAGATAAAGGTGCATGAAATGAGCCGACACACGATATAGCTGCTGTAAACTGTTTCGGACCTCTTGTGACTGTCTTACGTCTCCATCGCTAGACCTTCGATCACAGTTAAACTTCAGCCAGGTCTAAAGTGGACAAAAAGTTTTATGAAATAAGCCCCAACACGATCTTCTTCTTTATCGTGTGGTTAGTGCCTAACCTGGTGTGAGAGTTTTTATGCTGCCCAAGGTCCTCAGTCTTGGCTTTACATGCCGTCGATCAAATATCTCTCAGGCATGCTGGTTTCCTCACGATGTTTCAGCATGCGATGATTATACAATACGCACATGAATCTGAAAAATCAGAAGTGCATGACTTTGATTTGAACACGGCTATTTTCAATATAAAATGAGACAAACTTTGCGATACACGCTTTTCATCAAAAAATAATCATGAAAATCGGACTTCTCTGGAAAAAGTTATGCGTCATAATCATCATCATCCATAGTCCGACTTCACCCACTGCTGGGTACAGGCCTCTCTTTGTTTGTGCCAAGCTCCACGCTCGTGTGCCAGTCCAATCCAGGATATCCCCGTAATGGCAACAATATCGTCTGCTTATCTCACCTCTGGACGACCAAAACTTCTGTTTCGATTTCTAGAACGCCACTTGGTCACAGCTTTACTCCACCTGTAATCACCGCATCCTGCTAGGTGACCTGCCCTACTCCATTTGAATTATCATCATTCATCATTATTTCAGCCGAAAGACGTCTAATGCTGGACATGTGTCGCCACATTGACCGGTCTCGTGCGACTCACATCCAGGGAATTCTTACAACTTTCATCACGTCATTTAAGTATTGCTCAGCCATGTACCTATACATAAAGAAAAACAGGCGTTGGATTGAAAACCTCTTAAAAAAACCAAACTTGAGACATCTGAAACGGGCGAATGTCAGTATCATTCTTTCACGGAAAATCATAACACCGTGATTCAGAAAATGGAGTCAAATGAATAACGCCATTAACTATAGAGCACGAAGTTAAACTGCTAGAACATATGCATGGAAAGTGGTCGAACAGATACTCTACCGGCTATGCAGATTTTTAAAGCAAGGTCATGTTGACTATTCTCTTCTTCTCTATCTTGTGATTTTTATTCATTAGTACCATTTTGATTCAATAGATGTCACTGCATGTATCCTTAGATCATGATGATGAGTTCTCCTTAAAAACTTTAAAGTCATAATATTATATCTTTTGATGGAGAGCACCGATTACAAAGAAACAAAAATGAAAACCTTCTCTAAGTTACGCACAGTATTAATTTGTGCATTGAATCGAACCACATTGGTTTTATAATTTACACATGATGCTATAACAAAAGGGCTACGTAGATACCGTGTGGGTTTTGAACGTGCGAACCAAAGTTACTATCGGAAATCTTACAGCATTAAACAAAATCAAAACGTATTGCATGTCTTTACTGAGGCTTGAACTTGCGACTCATTGTTCGAAAGGCGGTAGCCGTCACCGATGGGCTATTTGTTCTAATGACAATTGGTTAAAAATAGTTATTCTATTACAATGCATGTTATGACGGTTGTCAGTTGTCAAACAGTTGACAAATATAGACGAAATGCATATTGCTCACCCCCGTAAGTAATTAGCGTGATAATATATAGCCTATGTCCTTCCCTAGGTTGAAATACATCTCCTTGCCAATTTTCATTACGATCCGATCAGCCGTTTTGTCGTGAAAAGGTAGCAGACAGACAGACAAACAGAGTTACTTTCGCATTTATATTATGGTATGGACAACGATTATTTGATATAATTTCACTTGGCATACTATGAAGATTGCAGAATTCCATTTGGAATAATTTTATTTGGCATTATTGCCATTTTTCAATGCCACAAAATAGCATTTTTAACCTTAATTTAAAATTAAAATATTATCTTAAAAAGTCAATATATTGTGCTAGAAAAGTTAGTGACAGAAACGAATCGCTCCAAAACCGACTCCACGTAGTCTTATCTGCCCTACCCCTAGAGTGTAATTTAAAATCGCGTAGGCGCGGAGGGGCGAGGCGGGCCGCGAGTTGAGGAGCAGGTGGTTGTAACACTCGCCGCCGCGGCTGAGGCTGGCCGGCGTGCCGAAGCTGCGGTGGTGAGCGTTAAACCCATCTGCGACGATAAGCTCGCGTGGGACCGCCCGTAGCCCCGCAGCGCCGGAGCCGTGACAGAAACCATGCCTGCTGCATGTTGCATACTGCATGCTTGCTTGCATGCTGCATGTTGCATACTGCATGCTTGCTTGCATGCTGCATGCTTGCTTGCATGCTGCATGATTGCCGCATGCTTGTTTGCATGCTTCATGCTTGCTGCATGTATTCTGTATGTTTGTTTGCATGCTGCTGCATGCTTGCTGTATGCATGTTATATGCTTGTTCAGATGTTTGCATGCCTGCTGCTGCATGCTTGCTATATGCATGGTATATGCTTTTTCAGATGTTTGCATGCCTGCTGCATGCATGGTGCACGCTTGCTTGCATGCTGCGTGCTGCATGCTTGCTTGCATGCTGCATGCTTGCTTTCATGCTTCATCTTGGCTTGCATATTGCATGCTTGCTACATGCACGATATATGCTTGTTTGCATGTTTGCTTGCTTCTTACAGAGAAATAAAAACCAAGTGTTCACAATCAACTGATTTGATAGATGAATCTTTCCATTATTATGCATATGAATGAAAAGATAATTCTGACTGTAAACTTTCTGAGATATGATAGTTCTGCCTTTAAAAACTATCGATTTGAAAATTATGCCAAAAGATGATTCTGACTGTGAACTTTCTGCGATAAGATGGTTCTACTTTTAAATCTTATGCAAATGAAATGTATGCCTAAAGATGATTCTGGCTTGCAAAATTATGAGTTTGAACGTATGATAAATGAGTATCTGCCAAACAATTTTCTGCCAAATGAAGTTTATGCTATCAGCTGGTATGCAAAATAATATTATGACATAAAAAGTTCTGCTATAAAGGGTGGACCCGTTGGCTGGACATTAAGTTTTTATTGATTTCTCGTAAACCCTTACGACGCCATAAATCAAACGTTATTACTGTCACACTGTCACACATTGCGTCACCAAATTTTAGTAAAGGAACCATATTCGAAAACGCTACCGTTATTGAGATTCGGAAGTGCCAGCCAAAAGTTTTATACGTAAATTCAAGATGGCTGGACACAGATTTTTGCATTTTTCTACTAAACCACTGTACGTATCACAAAACTTTTAGCTCGATGCCTGTCACAAATTTATGTGACGCCCGTTGATATGCGAAAAGTCGTCAAAATCACTTCCGTTACCGAGATTGAAAGACCAGCGAAAAGTGGTTTTTTCGATCGATTATCTAAGATTCTGTAGCGTCACAAATTCTGAAATAAGGGTATTTAGCCGTCACATAAAGTGCCCTATTGACCTAGTTAAATGCGAGCTATTTTGAAGATTTGTCCAGCCAACCTGAGTCACGTCAACTCACGCAGGTAAAACTATCTTTGGTTAGTGTGTACTCTGGCGCCGAAATTTACATTAAAACTTATTTTTATTTGGAGCACACACATATACAGTATGTTAGTTTAAACGAGGGACTTATTCAAACCCGCAATAGTCCATGCTTACATGATACTAATCAACATATGAACAAAAAGAAAACACTAGTACATAACAGATAGATCCATACCAAAAACTTCGCCTAAGTTTCGCAACGTGTGCGCCATGCGCTTATCGCAGAACATGTGTGCGGGTCAATGACCTTTCTAGATGTAATCATTTCATTTTTTTTTCATTTTTGCGCGGGGATGTGCCCTGTCGGTGCATCGGGGACATTACAAAGGAAAGGGGCGGAGTTTGCGCACGGAGCTCAGGACCGGCACGTGTTTTGCCGCGTGACACCTACTTGCGCGCTCAGTGTCCATAAGTAATGTATTTAATTAGACAATAATGTCAAAAATTAAGGTTATAGGTTTTTTACTTATTTGGATTGAGAATCGAATACTGAATACCTTCCTTCAATATGTCCCTCGTTTAACCTAACACGCTGTATATCTTTTTCATTGCGATTGACTCATGTTCTTTTTCACAACACACTCTTTTTTTTTAGTAGCGTTTGAAAGGAAATGGGTGGGTGTGGGTAGGATGTGATCAAATTCTGAGGGTTGTAGCCTATTTTTGCTTATTTTATTTAAAAGTTATTTGTCCTGATCGAAATGGAATACAATACACTAATAATTAACACATTTTTAGTCTTTATGTATTTATTTTTAAATTTGAGATGAGATTTTAGTTACATGAAAAGGAGGTTCTCCTTTGTGTTTCTCTGCATGTTTTTTTGCATTTATAAGATATCCCGAAAATTGCATTCTACGCGACTTGTTTTTCATTTAGTCTTACTTGTTTTTTTTTATTACGTTTTCCAGGTTTGTGCTTATGGCCTGCGTTATTCTGCGGTCCACCTTGTATTTGCCTGTTATTGTGGTTATTACCACCTCCGTAATGTTTCGGTTGATTACCACTACCAAAATATCCCGGTTGACAGTAATAAGAACCCGTGGGTACATACCCCATTTGTCCCATATACCCCGTATCTATTTGTCCCATATACCCCGTATCCATTTGTCCCATATACCCCGGTTCCATTTGTCCCATATACCCCGTATCCATTTGTCCCATATACCCCATGTCCATTGGTCGCTTTTGCCCCATGTTCATTGGACTCAAACCCATTTGATACATGGGCTGCATATCCCTTTGCCCCATAGGCAGCATACCCATTTGATCCATGGGCTGCATTCTCCGTTGACCCTTGGGCTGCATACCCCCTTGCCCCTTGGGCTGCATACTCATTTGATGCATGGGTTGCATACCCCGTTGACTCTTGGGCTGTATACCCCCTTGCCCCTTGGGCTGCATACTCATTTGATGCATGGGCTGCATACCCCGTTGACTCTTGGGCTGCATACCCCCTTGCCCCTTGGGCAGCATACTCATTTGATGCATGGGCTGCATACCCCGTCGACTCTTGGGCTGCTTACCCCGTTGCCCCTTGGGCTGCATACCCCGTTGACTCATGGGCTGCATACCCCGTTGACCTTTGGGAGGCATACCGATTTTTCCTTTAGCCTCTTGTCTCACAGGCAGCATGCTAGGGGGCCCAGGGGGCGCCTTTGCTTTATAATTTTTTATTCTGATTTTAATTTTTTTCACTCCAAGATATAAAAAGTTGTTTGTTTCGGCAAGCTTTTCAACTGAGGAATTATCGATATTAAAGGAGACAATCTGGCCAGCTGGTGGATCAGGTTTCATGCTAGTTATCCACCAGTCGGAGAAGTCAAATCCTTGATTTTGAGATTTAAGCATATTAAGAATGGCATGGGGATCCAGATTGGGATCCGATACGTAAGCAATTCCGATAGCAGGTTTCGATTCTGAAAGATTGATGATTTTAAGTTGCGCCCCCTCCCATAGCTGAAAACTCGGTAAGTGATTTTCTAGCCATTCTAACGTCTGGGCATCTACACAACTGAGTAAAAGGTTACCATATGGTGTCGTGCAACCTACAAAGCTTGGGCCATTTGCATCCGTTTCTGCGTCGATAAGTTCCAAAATTTTGTCTTGAAGCATTTCGATTTTCTCTTGAGACATAAGTCCTAACTCATCAACAAAACGAACACGTATGGGTTGACACCGGGGCCTCGGTTCAGCGGGTACTCCCGGAACACCACGCCCTTTCAGCCTATCTAGCTTTATTGCCCTCGCTTGCCTCTCAGGGCTCATCCGTCGTAAAGCAATCTCTCGCGCTTTCTTTTTCTTTTCTGCTTTAAGAGCAGGATATTCTGGAATATGTTTTACAGCGATTTCGCATAGTTCTCTAGCCTCCATGAACGATTTTCCTTGATTTAGCCAAAAATAAAGTCGCCTTCTTTTCGCGCCATTTAATTTACTTATATCTCTCAATTTCGCTTGTTGCCTTTTTCTGGCCTTTTTACTGAGTGTGGTTTCGGGAGGAAGTACTTCATTGCTAGGGTTCTCTGACACATTTGGGATATCCTGTGACTTTTCGTCAAAGATATTGCTAGGGTCTTTCTCTGAGTCATTTGGTATATCCTGTGACTTATCGTCAAAGATATTGCTAGGGTCTTTCTCTGACTCATTTGGTATATCCTGTAACTTTTCGACAAAAATATCATCAGCAAATGAAGGACTAGCGGAATCTTCGCCGTAATCAGGTGGTTTAGAGACGGTCGGCTCTTGTTCTGCTTTTCTCACCCAGCGGTATCGGGGATTTGCCTACCGACAACGGACAAAACAGTATTATGAAGTTGTCACAATATTTAAAGGCGATGCATTTCAAATGATTACTGTTGTCCTTTGAGATTCGCCTAAATTTATAATGAGTGGAACGAAATGCATCACCTTTATCGGTAAATTAATATACTAGTACTTGCATTTTCTTTTGATCATTAATCCAAAGAAAATTTAGTAGAACTTTCTAAAATTAACAATTTTTTATGTGATTTTAAAGTAATTATGCTGCGCTAATGTGTATGAAGTAGTAGATAATGGGTCCTGTTTATTAGATCTAAAGGCGATCACCCAGATTGGGCTATTTTCAAAAATAAACTTATTATTTGGATAGAGCATATAATAAACATTTTTTTTTTATTATTAATGCTAAGTCGTAAGTCAATTCACCAAGGAGTTATTCAACACAAAATATCTGAGATCACCCAGATTGAAGTATTTTTTTGCCAGTTAACTAAAATAAACGTAATAATTGAATAGAGCTTATGGATATAAACATTTTTTATTATGCCACCCAAGTTCTATACCCCAGTTTTAAATAATTATTAATGATTACTGTAATGTAAATGCTACTGGTCGATGAAGACGCTAATCAAGGGAGATCTGCCGATCTCCTTGAAGCCCAAACTCTTAGACTGATATGTTTATCCTGTCCGTCCTAACCAACGGTGCTCAGACCTAGTCACTCTACTATACTATTGCAAAAGTGCCGCCTTGAGGTCTGCCAAAGAGTGACGGAGCGCAGCATTTTGGGTGTAAAGAGACCAGATAAAATACACAAAAAACAGGAATTACAGATGTAGGCAAAAACCGGCCAAGAGCGTGTCGGGCCACGCTCAGTGTAGGGTTCCGTAGTTTCCCGTCCGTCACAATAAGTGTTCCCACTTATGAGTTTAAAGGAGGCAAAAATTACGTCACTACGCAACGCCATCTATCGAACCATTTATGTTCAAAAAAATGCTTGCATATACGATTATACTACAAACTTGGTCCAGAAATTATTTTGTACAACATTTTGTCTTTTTTGTACAAAAACTGTCGTTAGAATAGAATAGAATATATATTGTAAAAACATGAGTATGTATTTATTATTAAATAACAGGTAGATCTGCATGTTTTGCCATTAATGGCGTACAAAATAACTTTTTGGTTCAGAATAAACCATAATAAAACTTGAGTTTACATAAATAATTATAAAATTAATAAAAAAATAAAAAAAGTATGTTTTTATATATACTCCTACTGCTAATTAAAAGTTACAAACTAAAGGGTCAAATTGTGTAAATGTCGTAATTATAGGAATCTCATTAATTAATTAAGTACGTTCATTTAAAAATTCCGATATGGTGTAAAAGCACTTGGCTATGAGATATTTTTTTAAATGTATTTTAAACAAAGCATTCGGCATTTGTCTAATAGGTTTTGGAATTTTATTATAAATTATTGGTGCTAAACAAAAAACGCTTTTACGCATCAATGCCGTGGTTGATTGTTGTACACACAATTTATCATTATCCCGTCGATTACGAATACAAACGTCTGATAGTTTTTTAAATAGGTTAGGTTTGGCGCGTATAATATTTGCAATTTCATAAATATATAAGGAAGGCAGACTTAAAATGTTATCTATGTTATCTATATGTCACCGTAAAATTGTCAAATACGTGATATTACAATATAACGTGTATCTCTCTAGCGATATTGTAAAGTCTCGAATTATTGTCAAATGAACATACGGAAGTATCTCTTGCCCCCATAAACGGGACTTGGGGCACCCCCTCGTTAGGTTAGTTAGGTTCCTTTAAACCCTGCACTCGGAAATAGGGGCCCCGCGAAGCGGGGCTCCGTCGACTACGCTTTTTAGGGGAATATGAAGTGTTTTAAGGTTAGGTTATATTAATCGATATTTCTCAGGAATGGTACAGTATCTTTTCATGAGACTGGTACCATTGGGCAAGGGGGATCCCTCCTTCTCTCCACACCGCGTGAGTTGACTACCATCGCATGCATTTCACGAAAAATAATGCGTTTTATTGTAAGCAGTATGTTCATTTGACAATAATTCGAGACTTTACAATATCGCTAGTGATATTACAATATAACGTATTTGACAATTTTACGGTGACATATATATATAAAAGAAAGTCGTGTTAGTTACACTATTTATAACTCAAGAACGGCTGAACCGACTTGGCTGAAAATTGGTGGAGAGGTAGTTTAGAACCGAGAGACGGCCATAGGATATTTTTATGTTTTTTTTTTTTATTTTTTCGTCGGTAGGTAGTGGGTAGGTAGTGGGTAGGTATTGGGTAGGTAGGGGTAGGTGGTAGGTAGGTAGTGGGTGGTTGGTAGGTAGGTTGTAGGTAGGTAGGTAGGTAGTGGGTAGGTGGTAGGTAGGTAGTGGGTAAGTAATGGGTAGGTGGTAGTTAGGTAGTGGGTAAGTAATGGGTAGGTGGTAGGTAGGTAGTGGGTAGGTAATGGGTAGGTGGTAGGTAGGTAGTGGGTAGTTAGTATGTAGGTAGTGGGTAGGTGGTAGGTAGGTAGTGGGTAGGTAGTGGGTAGGTGGTAGGTAGGTAGTGGGTAGTTGATAGGTAGGTAGTGGGTAGGTGGTAGGTAAGTAGTGGGTAGGTAGTGGGTAGGTGGTAGGTAGGTAGTGGGTAGGTGGTAGGTAGGTAGTGGGTAGGTGGTAGGTAGGTAGTGGGTAGGTGGTAGGTAGGTAGTGGGTAGTTGGTAGGTAGGTAGTGGGTAGGTGGTAGGTAAGTAGTGGGTAGGTGGTAGGTAGGTAGTTGGTAGGTAGGTAGTGGGTAGGTGGTAGGTAAGTAGTGGGTAGGTGGTAGATAGTAGGTCAATTCGAATTAAATATTCATAGTTGACAGGACAACGTCTGTCGGGTCGGCTAGTATTTAATAAAGTATTGTTTGCAACTATCAGTTATTTCCAAGCCAAACATAGCCCTAATACACCTTTTTTGTGACTTAAAAATGATTTCTCTATTAGTAGAGTTTCCCCAGAATATAACTCCAAATCTCAATATGCGCATTGGTACTTACAATGGGTTTAAGTTTATAAAGGGCATAGGCAGAAGAACATACTTTTTTATTTAATTCTTCTGTGTGTGCTTTCCAGTTCAGGCGTTTGTCAATGATAACACCTAAAAATTTAGCTGTGTCTACCTTTTTTATAACAGTCAATTCGTGTTGAGCAGTAATATTTGGTGCTTCTAAACGTTGACTGAAGAACATAATTTTGGTTCTTTCTAGATTAATTTTTAAATTATTGTTATCTAGCCAGTTAATGATTGAATTTATTGTATTATTTATTGTTCAACAATCTCACCTGTAGTTGTGCTGCCACTCCACCACCTCCCATGTCTCAGCATGTTCTCCCCGCTGCCTTACCCATCATAAATAGTAATAGTCGAGCAACTTTGAACCCCACCCAAAGTAATATTTTAGTGTTCTCTGATAGACTAGGAACAGGTTTTGGATCTATGTTAAATAACCGTTCTAATCATACAGTACTGAACCATTGCCACCATAACCTGCATTTTAATGAGCTCATTCATAAAATTCAATATACACAATTGAATGAGCAAAGTACTGTAGTTTTACTAGTTGGAAATAGCCTTAGTATATCAAAAAAGGACATAGTTAATGGTATTGACACCCTACTTAAGTTAAGACTAGGCAAATTAATATTATGTGCATTTCCTTATTCTGACAATTTACTTGCTCAAGAAAATGATTATATTTCTAGCCTAAATACGTTGATGCATTTTTTATCATGTCGTCATAGTGACCGTTTATTGTTTTTTGATACTAACAATTTTGTTAAGGATTTTGTTTTGATTCGGGATCATTATATGTTTCTTCCCAAGATTAGTAAACATTTACTAGCTACATTGTTAGCTTTTAATATACACGCAGTTAATGATGATTTAACTGAGACTAGGTTAAGTGATGAATCAGTATTATATGATAACACTGTTGTAGGTTCTTTAAACTATTAGAGCCGACAAAAGAGAAGACGGATAGTAATATTTTACTTTACCACCAAAATATAAATCGCTTCTCCGGCAAAATTTTAGACGTGGAAATGTTAGTAGATAAATACCACATGGATATTTTATGTTTTAGTGAAACTTGGTTAAAACCAGATAGGATGTTGTTTAATGTAAGTAATTTTTCAGTTGCCAGCGCGTTCAACAGATCCACAGTGGGTGGTGGTACCCTGATACTTTGTAATAGCTCTCTCAGATATAAGGAAAGGAAGGATATCACTGCTTACTCTGTTGATCGCTTATGTGAGGTAGCATGTGCGGAGGTTGAAGGCCATACTTTCTTATGTGTCTATAGGCCACCAGCATCTAACTTGTCATTGTTTTTAATCACTATGGAAGAAATATTAAGTAAACTTTTCAGGGAAAATAAATTAGTTTTTGTTTGTGGTGACTTAAATATTGATCTGCTAGTCGATTCACCCGAAAAATGTAAGCTCATCTCATTGTTTAAATCATTCAATTTAAAATATTTATTTAATGAAGCAACTAGAATAACGGCAACTTCAGCTTCCTGCATAGATAACGTATTTACTAATAGTAACGTTAAAAATTCGTTCTTAATTAGTGGCGCTCGGTCAGACCATACGGGTCAACTTGTATCTTTTGATTTAGACAAAAAGTTGCACTTAGCTAAAACTATTCAAATAAGACCTCTTAATAAAAACAAATTAAAATCTTTTAATAATAATGTTCTAAGTAACCTTTCAAATGCTAGTTTTGATTCAAAAGACCCCAATTTAAACTACGGCACATTATTTTCTACAGTTTGCCAAGAATTCAATAAAACATGTCCTTTGAAAACAGTTAAAGTCAATTCTAAATCAAAATTTAGTGAGTGGGCTACCGCGGGAATAAGAAAAAGCAGAGACAATTTATACCAACTATATCACGAAAAATCTCTAACCTCAGATCAAGTTTTTCATACTTATGTTAGAAATTATTCAAAAATATTCAAAAGTGTCTGCGCTCAAGCAAAATCACAAATAATAATTAACAAAATTGGTATTTCTAATAATAAAATAAAAACAGTGTGGCAGGTTATTAACAAAGAAACTGGAAAGACACAACAACGAGATCAGAACGAATTGTCCTTGAAAATAGATAATCAAACCATTTCTGACAAGCTAGAAGTAGCTGAGACACTAGAAAGTTTTTTCACTAATATTCCGCTAGAAGTTACAAAATCTCTCCCTTCCTCATCTACATTAGCTGAAGCTTTTCTTAAAGAAAATTTTACTGCGGATATACCAAACTTTAAATTTAAACCAATATGTATAGCTACTATTATAAACGCGTTCAAAAGTCTCAACATAAAAAATACTGAAGACTTATGGGGCATATCCGTCAAGGTTCTTGGAGATATTATTGAATCAATCGCTCCTATCCTAACAGGCATATTCAATCAATGTTTGGATAGCGGTAAGTTTCCTGATCTAATGAAACATAGTAAAGTAGTACCAATTTTCAAATCGGGTTGTAAGAGTGATCCCTATAATTATAGACCTATATCTGTCCTTCCAGCATTGAGTAAAATATATGAAAAAATCATGCTGGACCAGATGTTATCTCACTTTAACTCAAATGGGATTCTGCACAGTCAGCAGTTTGGATTCACGAAGGGCAGGTCAACAACGGACGCGGGAGTAAAACTCATCACTCACATTTTGGAATCCTGGGAGAAGTCCCAGGATGCCATTGGCATTTTCTGTGATCTCTCTAAAGCGTTTGACTGCGTGGACCACAACACACTGATGTGTAAATTACACCACTACGGAATTCGTGGTCAAGCTGCTGATCTGGTTCTTTCTTATTTATCAAACAGGCAGCAAAAAGTAAATGTAAATGGGGCGACGTCCTCCGGGTCTCTAGTCAAGATAGGCGTGCCCCAAGGTTCAATTCTCGGTCCTTTCCTATTTCTTGTTTACATTAATGATCTCCCTTATATGATGGCCAAATTATCAGATATAATTTTATTTGCTGATGACACCTCGCTAATTTTTAAAGTAAATAGAAAAGATACGCATGTCCAACATGTTAACGAAAGTCTAACCGTTCTCTCGAAATGGTTCGCTGCTAACAATCTTTTATTGAATGCAAGCAAAACGAAGTGTTTAAAATTTTCCTTACCAAATGTACCACAACGTGATCTAAATTTAAATCTTGACGGCAATAAACTTGATGTTATAGCGGAAACTGTATTCTTAGGGATTACTATAGATTCAAAATTGCAGTGGGGCGCGCACATTAGAACTCTTTCGGGTAGGTTAAGCTCAGCTGCATATGCAGTTAGGAAAATAAGGCAGTTAACGGATGTAGCCACAGCTAGGTTAGTTTACTATGCTTATTTCCACAGTATTATGTCTTACGGCATCCTGCTGTGGGGATCAGCAGCAGACGTTGACTCCATTTTTATACTACAAAAGAGGGCAGTCCGCGCGATTTATAAAATGGGTCCTCGCGAGTCACTCAGAGAAAAATTCAAAGAGATCGATATACTAACTCTGCCTTCACTTTATATCTTTGAATGTATTTTATATGTCCGCAAAAATCGAGGGCTTTTCAAAATTAGAAGCGACTTCCACAACAAAAATACACGCAGTAAACATGAAATTGTAATACCTAAATTCAGATTAACAAAAACTAGCAAGTCTTTTATTATAAACAGTATACGCTTTTATAACAAGTTGCCAAAGTCAGTTATAGAACTGACCGATGGAAAGTTCAAAAACTATATCAAACGTGTCCTTATGAAAAAAGCATATTACAAAATCAAGGACCACGTTGATGACAAAGAAGTTTGGCTATGATTCCTTCTGCGCATGCGGCTTCCCTGGTAGCTCATAAACGGCACAGATTTGTGGATGTCTCTAACTATTCTCAATCTCATTATTCTTTTTCTTTTGATTCAGTTTATTACAGTAGTTTTCAAATCATTCTTTTTCTCATATTTAGCTCAGAATAGTTACAGCACTGATGACAATGTTTGTGTCACTTGTTTAATTTAGTTAGTGCTTTAATTAAATATTCTTTTTTTTTTTTTTAATTTACTTACATTTGTATAGATGCTTTTTTACCTATTATTTGTGAATGAGTGAACATAGTAAGCCTTTTAGATTCCCGGATGCTGTTTAACTTTTGTTAAATATTTCCTTTGTTTTACATTTTTTGTATAGCAAGCAACGACCTATTGTCGGGCCTACGCTGTTCCCCCATACTTTAGTACTAATGCTGTAATGAAACATAAAAATATTGTAATACCAAATGATTTGAAAAGAGTAACCATGGAGTTTCTTGCCGGTTCTTCTCCATGGAATCGACCAACGCGAACCGTGCACCTTTTTCGACGTTTTATAAGTGCCCATCTAGGCCTATGTGAAATAAAATATTTTGATTTTGATTTTGATTTTGTTTCTATTCCATTCTATTCTATTATTTATTTCATGTTCATACCTATCTTTATTTATAGAATTAATAGTGACTGTGCTGTCATCGGCAAAAAGTGATACTGGATAATGAGTTACCAATTTTATTGTTTCCATCCAAGTTCAAAATGATTTTCCTAGAAAGTCCTTATACAGTTCTACTTTTCAGATTTTTTTTCATATTTTCTAAACCTATGGTTCAAAAGTTAGAGGGGGGGGGGACACATTGTTTTTTACTTTTGGAGCAATTATTTCCGAAATTATTGACATTATCAAAAAATGAGTTTTGTAAACCCCTATTTATTTTAAAATACCTTTCCAACAATATAATATCACACATTAGGGTTGAAAAAAAAAACAAACAATTTTTTTTTCCAATTTTTGTTTTACCATTTTGACGGCGTGATTGATACACATATTGGTACCAAATTTCAGCTTTCTAGTGCTAACGGTCACAGACGGACAGACGCCAGACGGACGGACAGACAGACATGGCGAAACTATAAGGGTTCAAATGGGATTGGGCAGGTCACGTGAGCTGAGCCGCATGCATAACGACCGCTGGACAAAGGTCTCAACGCGGTGCCTCAGGATAGACGGCTCTGCCGAGGCCAGCCTAGAAACAGGTGGCGTTATGATCTGACCGCGCATCACGAATAGTGGCGGTACCTCCATACAAGCTAAAAAGTTTGGCTTGCCCTTATAACTTACTACTCTTCATGAGGTTAGGGTTTCTGAACAGTGTACTAGCAAAATGGGCTTGCCTTATTGTTGACCTCTAGGCACGCCACTGATCACGAAGGCAATGTTTCAAAGTGACGCAGGAGAAGAGCTCCTGGAAGGCTTTTATCCAGTTTTTTATCTGGTCTCTTTACACCCAAAATGCAGCGCTCCGTCACTCTTTGGCAGACCTCAAGGCGGCACTTTTGCAATAGTATAGTAGAGTGACTAGGTCTGAGCACCGTTGGTTAGGACGGACAGGATAAACATATCTAAGAGTTTGGGTTTCAAGGAGATCGGCAGATCTCCCTTGATTAGCGTCTTCATCGACCAGTAGCATTTACATTACAGTAATCATTATTAATTATTTAAACTTGGGTATAGAACTTGGGTGGCATAACAAAAAATGTTTATACTACCGTAAAATTGTCAAACACGTTAGATTGTAATCTCTCTAGCGAAATAGGCTTGTTAACTGAAAAAATCTAATTAGTCCGTCACTTAGATTATCAAAAAATATTTGACCCGTATTTTTTCTTTTGTCACATAAAACAAAATTGACGAAGATACGACGCTTTTAAAATTCCCAATACGACACTGTTCGGTATGATTCTTAGTGAGTACTGACGTCACGAGCCCCCACTCCCGAGTTTTGATGCGTTTTATCTTTGTCAATATTCGTTGATTTACAAAATCAAAAAATACGTGTCCATTATTTTCTAATACTCTAATTGACGGACTAAATAGATTTGCAATTTATTGATGGTGGAAACAAGCCTATTGTAAACTCTCGAAATATTGTCAACTGGAACATACTGCTTATAATATAACGCATTTTTTTTCGGTAGATTGTTGTAATCTATAGAAGTGAAACCGTAATATGTGAAATGCATGTGACGGAAGTATCTCTGCCTCCATAATCGGGACTTGGGGCACCCCCATGTTATGTTAGTTAGGTTCCCTTAAACCCTGCAGACAGAAATAGGAGCCCTAAGAGCGTAGCGGGGCTCCGTCGTCGTGTTTAGACGTTAGGGAATATTTATCGGTATTTCTCAGGAATAGTACATATCTCTTCATGAGAGTGGTACCATGGGGCAAGGGCAAGGGGGACCCTTCTTTCTCTCCTCCTCCTCCACACCCGCGCGAGTTGACTTCCATCGCATGCATTTCACAATATTAACGTTTCACTTCGATAGATTATAATCTACGGCAAAATAAAGCGTTATATTGTAAGCAGCATGTTCGTTTGACAATCTTTCGAGAGATTACAATCTCTTTATTTATATTACAATCTAACGCTTTTGACAATGTGACACTGACGATTATTGCGTTTATTTTAGTTGGCCGGCAAAAAAAATACACCTCAGATATTTTATTGTTAAATAACTTCTCGTTGCATTGACTTACCGTGCGTTCCGAGATAGGCTGTAAACGATATGAGCGTCCATAAACCCGTTCCGAGTTACCGTGGGCGCGATCACAAGCGCGATATCGATGTTCCTTGAGTCGTCATGGATGACGTCATGACACGCGCCATCTTGCGATTACACCGACCATGCCCCAAAGAAATATCACCGTGAGCGCTGTCAAATGACCTAATGACAGATCTTAGCTGTCATAATCGTGAAAACTAAAACGGAACGCAAAATATTGCTGTGAGCGCTGTGAGCGATTATATCATATCTCGGAATGCACCCTTACAAATTAGGTGTAGTAATAAAACATGTTTATTATGTTCTATCCAAATAGTAGGTTAATTTCACTATTGAAAATAGCCAAAAATGTATGGAGGCTGGATCTCCTTTATAATTTGAATCTTGCCCACCGCTGGGTGCATTTTCAATTAGGTAGATCTTGAACATTTCTGACATTTTTGAATAATGACAACAATTCTTCAGTTATTTTCTTATCCTTGATTAGCGTTTTAGCGACGTATAGTTTAATCGATATCGAAGTCATAAATTGTTAAATTTTTAGTGCATTTTAATTGCAAGCCTCTTGACGCTTAAGATTAACTACGGTACGGAATTAGAATATCATTGGGTTAACCTAAAAAAAGAAGTTTACCGCTGGATTTAAATTGATTAACACGGTACCTACAACGGCTGATACCGTATTACCTCCGCGACCCAAAAACTGGGCAGAAACCGCATACCCTGGGGTTACTACGGTTGTCAGTATTTCGGGATTCTATAGATTCGCTTGCACTCGCTGTACTCGAAGCGTGTGCGATAATCTGAAGTCTCAACTTATATCCATATAAGAAAGTCTTATCTTTTCGAATCGACATAATCCAAAACATATTCGACTTCATCCGTAATTCGTCTCGTACTGATTGGTCTACTGATTTCGGATCTACCACCGCTTAATTACGTTCGGGCCGGCTTGGCACAATTCGAGCTAGGTACGCAACGTTATAATTGCACAAATAAACGCTGATAATATTCCTACAGAAATTCTTAACCACAGATCGGAATTTGTGTCATAATTGCCTAAACTCTAGAAAGTACTTTGTCGGGATGTTTGAGTGCATCAAATAGATTCCCACCCGTAAGCAAAATACTCGCTTTGGACGTTGACGTGGAGAAAATATTTTTTTTTTCATATTCAAATTTATTTTCTCCCACAAATATTTAAAATAACACAGTATAATATACATAAACATTTTGAAGATGGGAGACAGGAGCCTATACTAAGTACAAAGTGGATAAAACCACCCTCTAATTTAGCAGTGGAAATTAAAAACATGCAAGGTACTTACTTCCTCTGAGTTTAGACAAATAAATCCTTCTATTCCAATCTCTGTTCATGCTATATTGTGCAGTACTTACCGGAACCACTTCAGGTACAATGCTCTTTGGTGTGTAGCCATATCCCTGGTCAGCTCTGCTCTGGTTGAAGCTAGGTTGTGGGTGACCCTGCTGTGATTGACAACGGATTTTGTCAATACTTTTGTTTAAACTAGCTAACACAATCAAAGATAAGTATTCCCTACAGTGTTTGGGCAAAGGATCTCTCTGTCATTCAAATTTAATAGTTTACTAGATGAACATCGTATGCGAAACATACTAGCGAAAAAGCTCAGCTCTTATTGGTTGTAGTGTGATGTTTGATGGCCTATAACCTTTCTCGATAAATGGACTATCTGGACTATCCATCACAATAAGATTTTTTTTAATTCCAACCAGTTGTTCGGTTGTTCCTGAGATTAGCACATTCAACGGTCAAACAAACTCTTCAGCTTTATAATATTAGTATAGTTTTTAAATAACATCAATGGCTCCCATGCAAAAGGTCTGAACACTATTTTAACTATGGTCCCCGCCACGAGAAGCTATAAATTTTGTAAACACATGAGTTCGCAACCTCTGGATCAATTAATTAAATCATGACTGCGTCAGCGTGATCTTACTTCAAACTGGCGACCCAAATGTTTACATTCCATGATATCAGATGCGTTCCAGTACCACAAAACATAAGACGACAGCTCTTTATATCACCAAAATATAACCTGACCAATTGAAATTGCTCGTTAGTTTCCCCTCAAAAATTGTCAAACACATCATCATCATGGTGGTTTAAGTTTCTGCACTTAGTCCTTGAGGTGGACCATTGTGCGTGTGTCAAACACGTTATATTGTAATCTCTCTAGCGATATTGTAAACTCTCGAAATATTGACATTAATGAATAAACTCAAAAACTGCTGTGCCGATTTGACCATTGGAAAGCTAAATACATCCTGAGTAACATAGGCTACATTTTATCCCCGTACTCCCACGGACCTATGCGGGTGAAACCGCGTGAGGTCCGCTAGTAATATTTAAAAACCAAAGCATATTCAGGTACAATAAGAAAGGATACTATGATTATGTATGAACTATATTACTATCTGAGATTGCTGGAAAGCATTTAAATTGACCTAAAATTGAAGTTAAACTATTTTCTTACACAGTAATGCCTTCTAAAAATGCTTTCTTGGAAATTCTATGTTCAGCTCAATCCCAAAAATTAAAATTACAACATTGTAATAATGTTTAGAATTGGTTCCCGGCTTTGAGAGTAAGTGATGACCTATCACAACGAATAAGCATTTTTGAAGCCACTTTGGTAAGCTCTGATCTCAAGCAACTTTGGTAAGTGTTGAGATTCAACACTTTGCATACATACAATAAAAACAAGCCTTTTTACAAATTATATTAATATCAGAATGATTAAACTCACGACAGCTTTTCCTATAGGGATCGCTTTTAAAACGAAGTTGCCGGCCATTCGGTAGCCGTCGAGGCATTTCATAACATTGTAGCCTTCAGTGTTATCCGTGAGCCCGATCCTGACTTTCTTCGTGCCATCGGAATCATTGACCAGATTATCAAGGACGAAGACACTTAGATTACACTCCTGTTTTATTAACATCTTCACATCTTGGTATTTTGTCTGCAAAAACAATTAGTTAATAAATAAGTAAAAAACTATGTCCAGAAAATCACAAGTTAACCTTTTGACATAACGTACTTTGGCAGGAAATCCATGAATTGTTATCATCATCTTGGCAGAGTTTTTTAAATAATAACTTGGTCAGCGTTCACAACAATCACAACTCAAGAGATTTAAATATATCATTGCAAACATTTGACAATAATACACGATTATTCACTATGACACCAAACCAACCACAGAGTATATAATCACTTCATCTCATCACTTGACACCAACCAAGCTTTACTCATCAAGCCACCTTCAAGCTAAGACAGTTTGGTCAGCGAGCTGTCAAAGAAAAAAGGCGGGAATTTAAAAAAAATCAAGAGCTTTTAACCCTGTTTATGTCACCGTAAAATTGCCAAATACGTTATATTGTAATCTCTCTAGCGATATTGTAAACTCTCGAATTATTGTCAAACGAACATACTGCTTACAATAAAACGAAAAAATTTAAACTTCTGAAAATAATTCGTGGACAGCTTTCGTTGGCCAAACTCTAGGACAAGCAAAGATTAGAATGTTGGAATAATATACTATAGGGAATATTCAAAATATTTATGTATCTAGTTTAAACAATATTGCAACTGTGAACTGCATGCAGTTTAATAAATCGACTGCGCGCGGTTGTCGAGATGCAGTCTGTCTGATGGCAGTCTAGATAACAAACACTATTTGAAACAATTGATTTCTAAACGAATAAAAGGGTTCAGCGTGGCGGCAAGTTTGAAACCTAACGTCAATCATCATGGCGTTTGTCAGACAGACTGCTAGATTTTGTAACCCAATGTAGTTTCAACTTAAAATGATAAAACTATTGAAAATGAGATAGAAAAGTCCTAAAAGATGGCAAAATCTCAAAAAAATACGTAACACCACATGTTAAAACAGAAAATGTGTGCTTCGGGCGCAGTATGGGATTACTCCGCATGTTCATCATTTCGTATATTATTATATATATTGGAGTTTACTTCGGACTAGTCGCAGTACTGGTTTATGCTAGAAACGTGGTCATACTCGCCAGCAAGTACGTACTACAATAACTTTTTATGACTAATAGGAAGAGCCAACGAAAATACGATTTTGGGTCAGCGCAGACAGATAGGATTAATCCCCGCGCGGTCTCGGGCATTTTCTTTACGGATCGCGTATGCTCGAGCGTATCTTCGAGGACGCGCGAGCAAGGTTTTAGCATTTATTTTATGCACTTTATTGTAATAATTTTAAAGTTTATTTTCAAGTGCGTTAATAAAATCCTCTCCGCTGCCCTCCGTTCAGTCTGCGCTGAGCCTTAGGAGTCAATATTAGTGCTGCATGTTCGCAGAGCGCTCTACTGTTGCTGCTACAAAATTTTAAAGTCAAAATGTTTATTGCGAACTAAAACGTTAAGTATGTTTGTTTCTAAGGAGTGGGAATAGAAGTGTTGGTCGTTCGGTGACGAGATGGGCAGACGACATTGTTTTATATAGGGAATGTCCTAGATCAGACTGGAACAAGAACATGGAGCTTGGCACAAGCATAGAGAGGCCTATACCCAGCAGTGGGTGAAGTCTGATTCAGCAGTGACTGATCACATCATCATCTTGTAAAACGCAACAAAGTCATAAGTATGACTTAGCAGCGTTTTACAAGTAGGTATAAGCATGACGCCAGTATCAAAAAATTGCAAATCTATTTAGTCCGTCAGTTTGAGTATTGGAAAATAATGGACAGGTATTGTTTGTTTCTGTAAATCAACGAATATTGACATAGGTACGTCTCGTGACGACTGTATACCTACGTATTGAGAATTTTAAAAGCGTCCTATCTTCGTCAATTTTGGTTTACGCAACGAAACAAAAAATACAGGTCAATTATATTTGATAATTTAAATGACGGACTAATTAGGTTTTGTTTTTGTCGTCTACCGTTATCATAGTCGTGCACTCGTGTTGTTTTGACTGTATGTGTAGGTATACTTGTAATTTCTCAATAACGCTGTTTTCAACCGACTATCGACTTCTAAAAAGAAGAGGTTCTCAATTCGACTGTATTTTTTTGCTTTTTTTAGTGTATGTATTTCTTATGCAAACTAGACATTTATTGCCTGCATTCATAATCTTATTTTTATATTGCAGCTTACCCGAAGAACCCTACGCACAATAAAAATCATGAATACTTTCAAGAAGTTTTTAATTATAAATATTACAAAAAGGCACTTCTAGTTGGACGGTCGTTTTACATTGAATAAAACACTTCAAATAATTGTAATGGAATGTGTGAAGACAAAAAGCAGAGAGCATTGCAACTATTTTTTGGTACATTATAAAAGTTTTCGGAGTAATTGTGAAATTCTTCAAATTAAAATATGCCAATTAACAAAGAGTATACAACCTAAATGGCGTAGTCATTCCATTGCCATCTTTATTTTCCTGCAAAGTTGAAGTACACGATGAAACTGGCATACAGATAGGGAATACTTATGCATACAAAAAATATCCAGGGTAAATACTCCTGGATACTTCTATTTACCTGAAGTATTGCAGTATGGACAAAATAATATAAGTAATGAATGATTTAGCTATCTTTACGTCGTATACAGGGTGTTAATAGATCGTTAATATTTCTGAGAAGCTGTTCTGAACATCGAACTACAACCCCGTTACATTATCTCTTGAACTTGGCGTCGATGACTTTTATCTATACTAATATTATAAAGCTGAATAGCTTGTTCGTTTGTTTGAACGCGCTAATCTCAGGAACTACTGATTGAAATTGAAAAAATCTTTGTGTTGGATAGCCCATTTATCGAGGAAGGTTATATAACATCACGCTGCAACCAATAGGAGCGGATCATAAATGAAAATTGTTGAAAACCGGGAATATTTAATGCTTTTGTGGGATTCTCTCTTATATGTGACGCAGACGAAGTTGCGTGGGTTAGCTAGTATAACAATAAAGTCCAAACGAATAAGAAAAAAAAGCAGTGATAGCACGAAATTATCCCGGCATGTATCGGCAACTATAATGCTTGTTTTTAACATTTCATTGTTACCTTTGGACTTTTATTGTTACAAAAGTCCTCGACGCCAGGTCCAGATACAATGTAAGGAAACGACTTTTTTTTTTAACGGGTGAAAAATTACGTTTAACGGTAAAACTCTAATGCACTCAAAACATTGTGCTCATGGACGCATTAATTAGGAAACTGTTTATGGAGGTATTTAAAGTTACGACTTTTTTTTCGGATAGGAATTCATTAAATGACTTCTCATCATGTTCCTTCCTCGCCCTTTATGTTCCAGGGCCGCGGTATCTCTTTCGAACAGTCCCGCAACCCCGGCAGGCAAAGTTATGACCTTAAAAAAATTGTATTTGAAAAAAAAAAACTTGGGACCTTTGACCTGCAATATCTGCGTAACTAGTAGGTTCTCAGGTATGGTCCAGAACAAAAAAATTATCGCAAAAACGCGGACGGGGAGAAAAAGAGTATTTCGGCTAGGTCTATTTACACTGGTTATTGGTACGTGTGTAAGTGTCAATTTAGAGTAACAAATGCGTGAACATTTTTGTTTGTTATAGTGTCCTCTATCCAGTGTCCTGTATGCCAGTTTCGTCGTTAGTGGGAGGTGACTATGCCAGCTTCCATAGAAATAAGTTAAACCTTTGAATAACGGGTAGTTTGTTAGTCACATTGTAACAACTTTTAACATTAATGTTTATGGGTTCTCTGTATTCCTTGAACTGTACTTCTTGTTTTCAATCGAGCATTTGTTACGCGACGAACAATCATTCGCGAAGCGACTGCTCGCAGTGAGTACCGTCCAATAAGTAACGTTATAAATAAACTCCCTATTGTGAAATATTTTTTTAAAAACATTGATATTGCTTAGTCAGTATCTTAAGAAAATATTATTGATTTGTTATTCAGGACATTTACAAAAATATTATACAAAAAATATCTCTGAATATAATTGTCATTTACAATGTTATAGTAATAAAGTAACTTGTGCAACTTACTTAAATTTTACTACCCTTTTAATACACAATGCTTTCCATACAATATTCAAGGTTTTATATCTAGGTACAAGAAGACACTGCATCATTATAAAGTACGTTAGTAAAGTATAGTATGTTCAAGAGCACATTTTTGCTTTTTATCCCAAAGTGAAAAATAACATAAATTTATTCAATTAGGTTGCAAGGTTAGCTTGCCTTAAAGATCTGCTTAAATTTTCTATATTACTAAGCTACTAGATAAATCTTTAATTTGATATAAAAACTTACCGCACATATCAAAGAACATCAACACACAATGATAAACTTCATTGTAAGTAGCTGCCATAGCTTTTGAGCAATAGTGAAATATAATGCCGATATCAGAAGCTTCACTTGAGTGATTCTTTCATTCGAGTAACTGTTCCTTTTTGTTTGAATTCATTTTCCACTTTTGATCATTTTGCTAGCTGCCAGCAAACTCAAAACTAATATACATATCAACTATTTAAATTAGGCATGACAGGCACTTAGGAATGTCAAAAAAAGCAAAACTACAGTCACGATCACGAGGCATAATAACTTGTGAAAGTTCTGTAGTTGTCCATTCCAAAGCTTAGATCTCTATGGAAAAGAATGGGCAAAAAACTCCTGGGAAGTAGATATGTAAAGACAAGTATGAAAAAGTATAATGTCATGGCCTAGCGGCACCTGTACATGAGCAGCTTGAAATTATAAATCACTAAAATAAAATAGCTGTGGAAAACAAGTTCTACCATGTTCCACAATTATACATAAATGTATATAAATCCTAATATTATCAGGGAGCGGGGGTGGATCGAATAATAATTACTTCCACCCGTATGCAAAATATGCGCTTTGGACGAAACATCAGCCCGATATACAAAGCTTATCTATATATAATCTTCTATAATATAAAAATGAATCGCAAAATGTGTTGGTAAGCGCATAACTCAACAACGCCTGGACGGATTTCACTAATTCTTTTTTTGTTGTGTTTGTTATTATCAGGAGAAGGTTCTTATGAAATGAAAAAAATGTAGTAGTAGGTAGGTAGTAGTAAGTAGGTAGTAGTAGGTAGGTAGGTAGTAGTAGGTAGGTAGGTAGGTAGTAGTAGGTACCTGTAGTAGGTAGGTAGGTAGTAGTAGGTAGTAGTAGGTAGGTAGCAGTAGGTAGGTAGTAGTAGATAGCTTTTTCCCTCTTATGTGACGCAGACGAAGTTGCGTGGGTCAGCTACTAATTATATAAGGTGTTAAAAAATGAACTGCAAGAATTTCGTGTACGTACTCGGTATCAAAAAACGGTGTTAAAAAATTAACTGCAAGAATTTCGTGTACGTACTCGGTATCAAAAAACAAATATATTCCAAAAAAACAAAACTTTTTTCAAGCATTTTTAGTTTTTACATTAAAAAAAAAATTGCCAGTCCAAATTCTGCAAAATGTGATGGGAAAAGTTAGAATCAGCTGTCTACGTTTGTGCTGTCACAGGGGTGAACGACCACGCGCGCGGCGCCTGCACGGTGAAGTCACAGTACAGTCAAGTGCGCATATTCAAAAAAATTGAGGGCAGTGAAAATATTGCATATCTTTGAAACGGATCGTTACTTATACAAAATTTTTTCGTGATTATTTTTTATTTGTGATTACCAAACAACTCCTCAAGTTTCTTGCAGTTAATTTTTTAACACCTTATATAAAAATTAATCCGTATTTCCCTTGGTCACGGCATCACGCGTGAACGGCTGGACCGATTTCACTAATTCTTTTTTGTTGTGTTTGTTATTGTCTGAAGGTTCTTATGAAAAAAAAAATGTAGTAGGTAGGCAGGTAGGTAGTAGTAGGTAGGCAGGTAGTAGTAGGTAGGCAGGTAGGTAGGTAGTAGTAGGTAGGTAGGTAGTAGTAGGTAGGTAGGTAGTAGTAGGTAGGTAGGTAGTAGTAGGTAGGTAGGTAGTAGTAGGTAGGTAGTAGTAGGTAGGTAGGTAGTAGTAGGTAGGTAGGTAGTAGTAGGTAGGTAGGTAGTAGTAGGTAGGTAGGTAGTAGTAGGTAGGTAGGTAGTAGTAGGTAGGTAGTAGTGGTAGGTAGTAGTAGTAGGTAAGTAGGAGTATGCAGGTAGGAGTAGGTAGGTAGGTAGTAGTAGGTAGGTAGTAGTAGGTGGGTAGGAGTAGGCAAGTAGGAGTAGGCAAGTAGGAGTAGATAGGTAGGTAGTTAGTAGGTGACAGGACAACGTCTGTCGGGTCGGCTAGTACTAAATAAACTATAAAGGCTGTAAAATACCTCTTAACGAAGCCGAAAGGCACTTGTTCTCCCCGTCAATGCAATCCTTTTTTTGTTCGACACCATACCTGGGAACTTTCTAGTTACGGAGATATTGGGTGTAAAGTTCCAACTTTTTGATAATTGTTTTTTAAATACAGGTTTTTATTGTATTTTACTTTGAACACCTCCACGACCCCCATACTATTCAAACCATCAGCACAATGTTTTGAGTGCGTTACATTGAGTTCTACCACAAAACATGATTTTTTCCCCAAAACAAAAATCGTTTTCCAGCAATAATTTTAGCGTAAAGTTACTTAGTTTGATGTACAGAATGCTTGGTTGACGGCTTCGTGATGAGGTGGTTTACAACCTGTGGTTAACTTATGTTAATCTTACAGTTAGTTATGAATGTGGTACGAGTAATTAGATCCTGTGACACAAAAACTCTCAGTCTAAAATGGACGGCTTTCTTATCTTGTTCTAATGGAGTAAATTCTTGTTATAAAATTAATTACTTAAACATAAGTGCATTATAATCTTAATAAAAACTTCATTGTGCATTTTAAATCATAAAAATAATATACGCAGGAAATAATCCTGAAAATAGACACTATACAGGGTGTGGCGTAAATAGTGGTCCACCGTTAAGGATTCGATGTACCAAATAATTTACTAGAACATTTACAATTTTAACCATTTTTACCCAAGGAGTTCTTAAAAAAAATATGTCTTGAATTTGTATGATATTTGGGTTAAAAAGAGAAATTATTTTTTTCTATAACAGCTGTAAATTTAAATAAAAATATCATAGTGTTTCACGATAGCTCTAGTATTCAGGAGTAATTATCAGAAAACAAAATGAAAAAATAATGTTTTTTGTTGAAACTACAACCAAATTTGTAACAAAAAGGTAGAAATTTCGGGTAAAAATGGTTAAAATTGTAATTTATGTTATAGTAAATTATCTCGCACATCGAATCCTAAATACTAAAAGCTTAGTAAATACGTAGATTCAATAAAATAAAAATACTAAATATATATGGTACGTCATAGGTACTCAGTCCAACGTCCAACCTGAGAATCTAACCTGGATTCGAAACAGACCAATGTACGAAACAGGTCCAAAATTTGATTGAACTACTAAATTACCTAAGCCAGCTAGGTTTTTCGTATGAAGGCTATATAAACCTGCCCCCGTATTTAAAAACAATCCGATTGGATTTCGATTCGACAAGTCGTATATCTATCCGTTTTCGGCGTTACGAAAGCGAGCGAGATAGACATACGACTTTCCGAATCGAAGCGTTGTGAATACGGGGGCTGAAGTCAGTTATCATGATTCCAGAGCGAGAAAGAGATAGCCCTATTCTGGTTTAATAGTACCATCCTTTTCTCGCACCAGTAGTTCTAGTTCTCGAGATTCGCAAGAGATTTCTTCCTCGTTTCAAATTTATTACAAATATCTACCGTTTAATATTGCTTATTGCAGTCTGATAACGTTATACCTATCTATAATATATAAACAAATCTATATTGTTCAGTACAGTCTAGGGCTCTAAATATTCTGTGCTTTGACTTGAAAATTGTAATATAGTCATTGATATGTGCTATACTAGAGTACTAGATCTTATGATGAAGGTAAACTTTTCTCTTACGGCCATTTTCAATAACTTACTAGCCGGTATCGGTAGGTTGCTATCTCTGTCTGTTTGACATTTTGCTTACTGGACGGTTAGAAACAAAACGTCACAGAAAAGCTTTCTTTGATTTTTTTATGAATCAAGTGACAGGTAGGTGACACGGATAGGATATTCTTTGTTTTTAGGAACATCGGTAGCTACGGAAGAAGGCACATTAACTAATAGTTATACGTAAGTAAGTTATAGAAAACGGGCGTTAGTAACGAACATGTCCCAGTCTTGGACGTGTTTGAAAAAAGTTTGTCTAAATACATAGTCGATATTCAATTATACATACATTATATACTTAATACAATATTGCCATTGAAACTTTATATCTAAGGCACTATTTTCATAACGACATTCTTTTTTCTAGTTTGACGACAGTGTTAGCTATTCCCAATGGATCTTGACGACAAAAAAACAAACAAAAAAAAAACACGATCGCACTATAAAAATTATGATCCAGTGGTCATATACTGTATAATAATTTTATAAAAAAAACATCAGACCATTTTGTGCAGAAGGACTATCTGAACCAAATGTGATACGACAATTAAGGTAATATTATATTTTTAGCTTTGGACAATAGACCATTTTCTATTTCTCTCCGTCGTCACAACGCACTGGGAACTCACTTAGACCAGTCTACCTCAACTTAAAAACTAGAAATAGAACGCTTAATATAACAAGAAGGCTACTCTGTATAGCCGCGGCGCCGGCTAACCTGCACTTGAACATGTCAATCCTTGTTTCCTTATCCGCGATAATGTTCTGGAACTCAGCCTCAACGATCTGCCCATCGTAATATGTGATGGGGTCTTCGAATGGGTACTCGAATCCTTGCAGGCATTCGCACTTGTAGCCGCCGGCTTCAAAACCTCGGCCCAGGATTGGGACACACTGGAATATTAATGGTCGTGTTAATATGGGTGGAGGCAAATATTGAATGCCCAGTTGCCATTATTAAATAAATAATAAATATCGCCGGACATTACACACGGCGCCAACTAGTGCCACACTTAGCAACGAGGCTTGTGTCATGGACATCAGATAGTTGATAAACTACATAGAGACTTTTTGTTTGTAAATACATACTTATTCATATAAACATCCATGACTCGGAAACAAATGTAAAAAACAGAAACATTTGCTCCTACCGGGATTCGAGACCCCTAAGAACGCAACGCAACAGTGTAGTGTACCGTTGTGACATTCAGGTCGTCGTATTCCAGTAGCATTCCAACCAGCAGCAGTCGAATCCAGCGTTGAAATGCCACTGGAATGTACCCAGTCCAGTGACTGGATTGACTGGTCTACTTTTACTTTTTTATTCTAGCTCGCTCATTCCAGCGCCATTGGAATAGTGAAAACCTGCTGGATAAAACGACGCAGTGAACACGCATTGTTTTTTTCCTGAACATGTATTGTTGTAATTCCTAATAATGACTGGACTAGAAGAGTGTAGATGTGATCCAGTGTAGCCCCAAGCTGTATTACTGTATTGGAACAATGTGAACCAGGTATCATCGTGTGCCCTTATTACACAGGTCGTGCGAAAAAGTGTTTAGAAGAGTGGCCTCGCACATCCCGCATGTCAAAGTCAAAGTCAAAGATTTATTTGCCGATAAATATGGTTACAAAAGTTCTTTATCGTTTGTTCCTTCCCCCCGGACCACCGTACGGTGCAGACGTGTAGAAGACTGTATTGTTTTAATTTTCAAATTAATTAAAGTCAATTTTACAAATTAAATACAAGTGATAAAATAGGACAGCATAAGCACAGAGGAGGTGTTTGTACGGAAACAAATACGTGAGTACAATTCACTCACTATCCGTGTCATCAATATACCGGCGAGCCAAACTTACTCCTAGTTAACGTGCTGCCCTGGTAGCTGACGACAGCTTTCGACAAATCAGCGGAGGCGCACGCGCACACCGACCTTTCACCTGCGCTATTTGCCAAATGACCAAAGGTCACGCCCCAGGGCCCCACCCACTTTGCTGCCATTGAACGAAATAGGTCGCATAGCCAGCCCACCTGCCCCGACGCATCTTTAGCTGATTACCAAGTGATTTTTGACACTCATCATATCCTGGTAACTCTGAACTACGCTAACATCAATATGAACAAATCCATTTCTGACGGAAACATTCGTGACTGTGAAATGAGTTTGGATATCACACCTCCTAACTACGTCGCCCAGCGCAAAAGATTGAGAGAAGAAGATCTACCCTCGGAATTTTGCAAATTCAAGGAGGAAATGAGAGAGTTATTTCAGTCCTTCATAAAAACCCAGCAATCCGAATTGAAAAACATCACTGCTAATCTGAAAGAGATTCAACTTACAAATACAAACATCGAAACATCTATTGCGTTTTTGTCTAAACAAAATGATGAGTTCCAAAATAAGATAACTCAGTTAGAACTACAGGCAAAGAAAGACAAAGACTATATCATTGTATTGGAGGATAGAATTGAGGACCTGCAACGATCCTCTCGCAAGAATAATGTCGAAATAAAGAATGTACCTAGGAAAAACCAGGAAACCAGAGATGATTTGATAAATATGGTACTCAGTTTGGCTAAGAATATCAATCTCGATATGAGTAAGCGGGATATCAAGGACATCTTCAGATCTCAGGGGAAGAAGGAGGGGGTAAATAGCCCCCCTATCGTAGTGGAACTGGACTCCGCCATTCTAAAACAGGACCTGTTGAAGCACACTAAGTCTTTTAACATAAAAAACAAAACAAAACTTCAAGCTAAGCATCTTGCTATCACTAAAAACGGCGACACTCCTGTATTTATCTCAGAGCAGCTCACTCCACGCAACGCCCGACTATTTTTCTTGGCCCGAGACCTAGCTAAATCAAAGCAGTATAAATTCTGCTGGACTACATTTGGTCGAGTTTTTCTGAAGAAAGACGAGGATGCTAAGGTGGTTCTAGTGAAGAGTGAATCACAGGTGCATAGCCTACTTCAGGGTGCATGACTAATCATAGTTATTTCATTTGTTTGCCTATTGTTAGGGTATATTTCCTATGGCTTGTTAAAAACTTATACATTTAATTTTTTAAGTAACATTTTAAAAACATTTAGATTTCATTTCTTAAATAACATTTTGAAAACTTTTAGATTTAATTGTTTAAGTAGTATTTTTACTGTAAAGCATGCTCATCAACTATCAACACACAACACCTTATACGAACTTTCTACCAAACACTCATCAATTTCTCACTTATTTATCACACTCACACATACAACCATGCTCTATGAGCCAAAATTTCTGCATTTTCGTGTAATAATTCTGATCAATATCGATTTACCTCGACTTTTATTTTTAACAAAACCCCGGGAGTTATGTTTATTAGACTTTTCATTCGAAAATGGATAGTAACTTAAATACACTTGATGAATTAGACGAGATTGAAATTGCGAACTCGGCTTTAATGAACATCGAAGATATGTGCACGTTGGTAAAACTCGAAAATACATGCTTGACAGTGGTAACTCAAAACATGAGGAGTATTTATAGTAATTTTGACGATTTGCAGATGAATTTGGCTCTCATGAAGTTCGACGTGGATGTTCTTATTCTTACTGAGTGTAGATTAAATAAAAATAAACAAATACCACTACTTAATAACTACACCTCTTATTTTACCACAATTCAACTAAATCAAAATGATGGCGTGGTTGCCTATGTAAGCAACAAACATATGGCTCTTGTTACGGAATTGACCCTATCACATGCGTCTGCTCTCCAAATTAGCGTGTCTAATTTTACTATTATAGGTACATACCGTTCCCCGTCAAATACTTGTGCTGACAATTTCATTAACTCGTTGGACAGCCATCTTGAAGCTTGTAGTACACACAAAAATATTATTGTCATGGGTGACATTAATATTAATTTAATCGATAAATCTACAGAATTAACACAGCAAAGATCAAATAGACTAAATTACCTGAATATGCTATCGGTGCACGGCCTCCTTCCGGGCCACTGCCTCCCCACTAGAGAACAGAATTGCCTTGACCATGTCGTCCTGAAGCTTGATAAAACTAAAACCTCAGCATTTGTGGCAGTGCTTAATACAACAATCACGGATCATGCTATGGTTCTCTTAAATTTAACCAGCACAAGTAAAAGACAAAGAACTTGTTCAAAAACCAAAACCATTATAGATTTTGAAAATGCATATAAGTACCTTATAAATATTGATATATCAATTTTTGACACTTTCACGGTCCCAGATAGCTTTGCAACTAAACTGGTGGAGGTGATTCGAGCGTCCCTCACAAACAATTCAAAAACTAAAAATGCTTCCTGTGGCAAAAGAACACTGAAGCCCTGGATCACTGCGGGAACTCTGCGGTGCATAAGACTCAGAAACAAAATGCAGCACCAAACAAGATTAGACCCTTTTAACTTAATTTTAATCATAACCTTTAAACGCTTCCGCAACTTTTGCTCCAATTTGATAAAAAAGACAAAGAGACAATATTATAAAAAACAATTAGAAGAATCAGCTAAAAGTCCGAGACATCTTTGGTCTACAATTAACGAAATCACACAGTTTAAACCACCCAAAACTTCAAATACTCATCTCCTAGATATTACCACACACCCTCTAAACTCATTGAATAGAGTTAACTTGTTCTTTATCACTATAGGTAAATCGTTAGCAGAAAACATCATAGCTCAAACTGGCATGCCAGTTGTGACAAGTTGCTGCAGTGATTCTAGGTCTTCTTCGTTTGTGTTGTTAGAGACTGACCCGCAGGAAGTAGACTCTATTCTAATGAGTCTTGATTCTGAGAGTGCTCCAGGTTGGGACGGTATTCCTACAAAATACTTAAAACGATCAAGGGATTTTGTGGTTCCACTCATAAGCCAGCTGGTTAACTTATGTTTCAAAACTGGTGTTTTCCCGAAAGATTTAAAGCGATCAGTGGTCACTCCTGTGTACAAGGGCGGGGACGTAAACGATGTCAATAACTATCGTCCCATATCAGTCCTGCCAGCAATATCAAAAATTTTAGAAAAAATAATAAACAAGAGACTAGTCAACTATTTACAAAAATTCAATATTCTATCAAACGCACAATATGGGTTTAGACAAGGACGTTCAACTCAAGACGCTATCTCGGCTTTGACATCTGAAATTGTTGATAGGGTGGATAAGGGTCATAAATGCTTAACAGTCTTCTTAGATCTGAAAAAAGCTTTTGACACCGTTTCCGTCCCAATCCTTTTGCGCAGGTTAGAAAGCATAGGTATAAGAGGCACGGCTCTATCCCTTTTTGAAAGCTATCTCAAAGGGAGACAGCAAATGGTTAAGATTAGTGACTTGTGTAGTGTCGAGGAGGACGTTTATTACGGAGTTCCGCAGGGGAGCGTTTTGGGTCCAACAATGTTTTTAATTTATATTAACAGCCTTTGCAACATGCAGATCAATGGAGGGAGAATTTTCTCATACGCAGACGACACTGCGGTTGTTTTTTCGGGAAACTCATGGAACCTTGTGAAAACAGTTGCTGAACAGGGTCTGATTAGGATAGCTGACTGGCTTAGAGCAAACCTTTTAACCCTTAATACCAACAAAACTAATTTTATTTGTTTTTCCCCAAGCCAAAGATCACAACCTGGAACTGACTATGGCATTACCATTCATGTTTGTCCTAATTATTCCCTCTACAACTTTACAAATAACTGTGGCTGCCAGAATATACAACAAGTCAGATCCACAAAATATTTAGGCATACTTGTTGACCAAAGACTGTCGTGGCACCCTCACATTGATATCCTCATGAAAAGGATCAGGAAGCTCATTTGGGTCTTCAAAACTTTACGTCATATTATGCCCGCCCCACTTATAAACAAGATCTATATAGCTCTGGCGCAATCCATAATAACTTACTGCATTCCAATATGGGGTGGAGCCTCCAAAATGAAATTCCTCGATCTGGAAAGAGCTCAGAGATCACTTATCAAGGTGATGTATTTTAAACCATTTAGGTTCCCCACAACAGAACTCTATAAAGTCAGCAACTTGCTTTCAATTAGAAAACTGTATGTTTTAAATGTGACCTTAACCCTGCATAAATGTCTTCCTTTTGACCCAGCTACTCAGAGCAGAAGGCGTCGAGATATTGTGGCCCACTCTTCAGGGGTTCGATCGGTTTTTGCTAGACGTCAATATGTTACTCAATCCACCTACATCTATAATAAATTGAACCTTAAGTGTGAAATATATCCCATGCGGTTATACGACTGCAAAAGAACAGTTGGTGATTGGTTAAGATCTCTAACATATGAAGAAACCGAAAACATTCTGATCAGGGTAGGCTAACATGGTGGATAATTATGCATACACATACGCACGCACAAACACACACATACACACACACACACACACACGCACGCACGCACACAAATACACACGCACGCACAAAACACACACCTATTTACAACACTCCTCACATACCGAGAGCTGATCAGATAACTATTATTTATTTAGTTTATCATTTCACATTTTTATTTTTAAGATTATTATTATTATTTTTTTTTTTCTTTAATTTATTTTGTTTTCCTCTTTAGTAAATTGTATTTTGCTTTGTTCTTTAACTTCACTTACATTGTTAGGATACCACTTACGGGAAGAGCGAGACAGCTCCAACACAAGTACTATTGTAACTTACTGGGGCTGCCTCAGTTTATGTATGACACAATGATTGAGAAGTAATAAATATTTTTGTATTTTGTATTTTTTGTTCTTTAAAAGATAGACACGAATTTCAGAATGAGTGACACACGAATGAGTGAAACCGTATTTCTAACGCATTTCAAGCAAGAATAAAATACTACTTACATAAGAAGAACTCCTGTCGCACTTATCAGTGCCCTTGAAAGCGTTCGGCACGAAGTACTTGTCCGGACACTGGTTGATGTCCAGCGACATCAGAGCCATCGTTACTGCTACCACTCCTCTGAAAATGTAAAAGGAGAATTTAACTTGGTGACGCTCGTATTCATTTTGAATTTGACAATTAATTCGAGTTGTACTCTGCTTTTAATTATGATAATATAATTCAATCATGTTTCGAAAGTGGCGCCATGTTTTTTCATGAAGACGTCAGGAACAATACTGTTTTTCGAGACAAAGGTATTGTATGTCCGTTTCTATACACCTATCAACGTATATGCAAAATTTTAGGATGAACGTTTCAGTGGTTTATGCGTGAAAAGGTAACAAACAACACTTTTACTTTCGCTTTTATAGTATTAGTTAGAAAGTTAGGATAGACTGGTATACTGCTCCGATACACAGCAGAGACACAAACTGAGCTGCTGCTAAAAAAACAATAAACCCCTTCGTACACAAGGCTACTCAAATCTTAGATACTCAACGATTTTAGTAGTCATTGAAGTTCGTACACGAGTCGCATCGCCGACATTATGGATTTGTATGGCGGCAGTCGCTTGAAGACTAAAATCGTTGAGTCTCTAAGATTTGAGTAGCCTTGTGTACGAAGGGGCTAAGAGTTAGCAGACGACAGACTTTTTGTGCGGATGAGTCTCACAAAATGTCTGCATGACATACAAAGTCCGTCGCGGATGTTACGCAGACTCAACGCATACGACTCAACGCATACTACTAACGGGGGGGATGTACGATGAAGATGTGCATCTTCATCGTACATCCCCCCCGTTAGTGGGGGGGGGGGGCGTCTTTGGACGGAATATTGCTTAAGGCTGTGGTATCTGCTAAATTAACAACTCTATTTGTGGTGGTTCAAACTTCGTTGGAAATACTGTTAGAATAAAGTTCTAATCAGCTTGCACTACTAAGTGGTTGTTACGTCAGTCACAGCGGCCCGAATAGTGCGAAATGAGTGGTCTTGTCTCCAGTGTGCGAAATCTCTAAAATTCTACATTTTCGCGGCGCGGCGCGATCTGCCAGAAGGATACGGATTTTTTGTGCGCTGGACTTACGCGCATGCGTTACTGCATATAATAGGGTAGACGACAAAAAAAAATCGAACTAGTCCGTCAGTTAGATTATCAACAAATATTTGACCCGTATTTTTTCTTTTGTTACATAAACCAAAATTTACGAAGATACTACGCGTTAAAAATTCTCAATACGTCACGCCTTGATATCATTTTTAGTGAGTCTGACATCACGAGCCCCCAGTCCCGAGTTTTGATGCATTTTACGTTGATTGTTTTTCATTGATTTACAAAAACAAAAAACATGTGTCCATTATTTTCCAAAACTCTAAATAAACAGATTTTCAATTTTTTGATACTGACGTTATGCCTATTGCTTAGGTTCTATTTTCACAGACTAAAAAGTGCGTCACGGATAGGCAGTCGTCTGCGCAGACCCTAAAACTATGCCAGTAGCTAACCTGACGGATCGGACCAAAAACCATCACTAAGCAGAAACTACGAGCGTAGATTCTGCTTAGTGATGGTTTAACAATCAATTAAAATTCCTAACTCACTTGAATTCCAGTTTGACTTTAACGCTGTCCCATCCGAAGAAAGGCGAGGCGTAAGTAATAACCCACTGCTTGACATGTCCATCGCAGTCGAAGTAAGGCCTCGTCCAATGTCCATGCTTCAAGTTGGCCGCGCGGTAGTAGGTAGGGAACCTTTCATATTTCTTCAAGTATTTCCCGAGTTCGTCATCCCGGATCTTCATTTTGAGGAAGTATTGTTCCAGACTGTCGAAGTTGGTCGACCAACGTTGTTTCAGGAATTGGAACCACGGTTTGTTTGTGTAGGCTTCCTCTGTGGAAAATGGATGAATTGTTTCAAACAATAATTTTTCGAGTTTTAGAAATAGATAGTCAAATAGCCTAACTTTTTCAATAAACGTTTCAACGCAAGACCCATATTTTTTAAGTATGGCTAAAGAAAATTATCTTGAATTAACGAGTATGTACAGTCAACAAAAGAGTTAGGTATGCAGACTAGCTATCTTCTTACTACTATTGTAAATGCGAAAGGGTTATAACCAATCTGTTAACAATTTCATCTAAAACCGTTCAGTAATTTCTGCGTGAAAGAATAACAAAAATAGATCACCACAAACTTTCGCATTTATAATAGTAGTAGAAGATTGCTAGCCTGCATACCTAACTCTTTTGTTGACTGTACATAGAAAAACACAAACAATCCTACTGTGTTAATAATATAATACTTAACAATATCGCTGGACATTACACACAGCCATCTAGTGCCACACTAAGCAAGGCTTGTGTCGTGGACACCAGATAGTTGATATACTACATAGATACGTTTTTGTTTGTAAATACATACTTATTATACATATATAAACATCCATGACTCAGAAACAAATGTCCATGCTCATCAAACAAACATTTCCTCCTACCGCGATTCGAACCCAGGACCCTATGAACGTAAGGCAGCCTCACTACCGCTACGCCATTGGTTTCGTGTTATTTAAGCACAATATCATATTTATTTTGCTGAGAAATGAACAAATAAATAGATAACGCTAATAACTTACCAGTCTTATTCAAGCGAGCCAGATCTTCAAGTTTGTACTTTCTTGTGTTCAACTCATTCTTGTAAGCGAATGGCGCGAAGAATGTTCGGTTGGTGAACTTATTTCTATCCCAATATGTACCTGGAAATACATACGGATAAGTTGAAAATTCATTTTTGGAATGAAGTTACAATGGTTTGCATAATAAATAAATAAATATCGCTGGACATTAACACACAGCGCCATCTAGTGCCACACTAAGCAAAGCTTGTGTCGTGGACACTAGATAGTTGATATACTACATATATACTTTTTTGTTTGTAAATACATACTTATTATACATATAAACATCCATGACTCGGAAACAAATGTCCATGCTCATCACACAAACATTTGCTCCTACCGGGATTCGAACCCAGGACCCTAAGAACGTAAGGCAGCCTCACCCACCTTTACGCCATTCGGGTTTCGGCATAACGTGTGTAAAAAAAACCCTTAATGTAGCCAAAAAGCACTCGTTCTCCCCGGAGGCTTGTATTGATGATTTTGATGATGATAATGCTGTAACTACACACGTCTTACAGTCGGAGGACTTCGTGGCTACATAATATCAGCCGCTCGGGTCGATCTTTAGGTTAAGCCATGTTTGCCTAGGTTGGTCTGTCGATGGGTGACCACCCTTACATACCGAGTTTCCTCCGTGGCTCGGAAAGCACGTTAGGCTGTTGGTCCCGGCTGTCATTTGTCTATCTTTGGCAGTCGTTACAGGTAGTCAGTGGCCCAAAAAGTCTGACACCAGTCTTACCAAGTGGTATCGTATTTCCCAGTATTAACTGGGTTGTGGAGGTCAGATAGGCAGTCGCTCCATGTAAAATACTGGTATTCAGCTGTATCCGGTTAGACTGGAAGCCGACCCCAACATAGTTGGGAAAAGGCTAGTCAGATGATGATGATACATCTTACAGTCGCGAACAATATTATAATCAAAAACGAACCTAGTACTGGCCTGAAAAATTGGCCAAAAAAATGTAAGATGTTTTGAGTTTCGCGGGCTACCCTGACGCTACCACCTTAACATGGGTCATTTTTTTTTTCTTTTATTCCAAAGACTAAACGTAACTCACCTGCCGACCATATCTTGGAGTCTCCGAGCACGATCGCAAGGGTCTCTCCGATCATCTGGTCTTCAGTCAGCGGCTTGTCAGCCACGCGCTGCCCGCTGAACACTTCTTTGGGGTCCGATACCTAATTTTATAACAGAATTTTACATGGATCTCCAAGAAAAAAAAAACAACGGTCTTGAAGTAAAATGGCTGTAATATTCGGACGTACGAATGTTCATGGGTTCCGTGTTTTGCCACTTGGCTTCGGAACCCTAAAAACTTGGTTTTTGTCTTGCGACATTTGTGCCGACACTAAATATAATACCAAAATTCAACTTCTTATGTTGAATGGATCCCGAGACAAATTTCATAATAGACGGACTAAAAATGAAATTATAAAGGTTAACAAACGTCTTTTAGTGTGTGAAAACTTGCCATCATTAACTCGTATTGTAAGATTTTCTAAGCACACAACAGCTCCAAGCGAGCATTAAATTGACTGAACTCGGAACGTTTACTAGCTGATGTCCGCGGCTTCGCCCGCGTACAAATTATACTAATAACTTCCTCGAGAACCACTCTATATATTAGTGAAAACAGCATGAAAATCGGTGTGACAGTTTTTGAGTTTATCGCGAAGATCAAAAATCAAAATCAAAGCATTTATTTCAAGTAGGCCAATTACAGGCACTTTTGAATTTCGACAGAAACAAAGATGAAAATTACATGTAGCTACAGTCCCAGTCATAAGACATAAAAACTGTGAAAGTACTGTAGTTGCCCATTTCCTAACATAGATCTCTATGGAGAACACTCTTTTAAATCAAATTATTGTTACAAAATCTTGGTTACATCATTCATGTTGAGATGGTAAATTATGTGAGAACAATGTAGCAAGATGTGCACGTTAAAAGTGTCCATAGTAAAAACAAAATAATTTATTCAAATAAGCCATGGCAACTAAGAGATGACCAGTCACAACTGACAGCGCCCGTTCACGAATATGACGCACACACGCGCCATCATCAGCGAGACGATTTGAGTGAGCATGACATACTCTCAACCGCCAGGGTACATTCAAGTCAAAAACTAAAGTAGGTTTCCAGTGAATGATAGCTTTCTAGTACATAGTACTCACACAATATGGGCTGTGCGTTTATATAATACTAAAGAGATTGAATCTATACAATGCAAAGATAGTTGTACAATGCCCAGCAGCTCCAACAATACCATTTAATGCTATCAATTTTTGCGCCCCTGTCCTCGTGGAGCAGGATCAGCATTGAGCCAAGCATTTTTATCAGCGATATAATCGCTCAACTTGTAATATGCTTGCTTACATAGTGTGCGTTTAATGCATGTTTTAAATTTAGTCTCATTCAGTTCAAGAATACTTTGTGGAATTTTATTATAGCATCTCAAACAGTACCCCATGAAAGATGAGTCTACTTTAGCGAGTCTAAAGCCTGGCTGAACTAGTTGGTCCCTATTTCTAGTACTGTAATTGTGTCTGTCGCCTCTTTTACAGAAAAGATGCAGATTTTTTCTGACGTACATTATGTTTTCGAAGATGTATTGGCAATGAACCGTCATGATGCCAATATCCTTAAATAGTTCCCTTAGAGAATCGCGCCTAAGAAGATTGTATATGGCTCTGATGGCTCTTTTCTGCAGAATAAATATAGACTCAATATCAGCAGCCCGTCCCCATGGCAAAATACCGTAAGACATTATATACTACGGAAGTAACTAAAATATACTAGTCTAGCGGTATCTACGTCAGTGAATTGACGGATTTTTCTAATGGCATATGCTGCTGAACTTAAGCGCCCCGCAAGAGATGTTAAATGAGAACCCCATTGTAGCCTTGAATCAAGCGTAAGCCCCAGGAAAACCGTTTTATCTACGAATTCGAGTTTCTCTTTATTCAATATTATCTCACAATCACTACTTTTAACATTCGGTAGTGAAAATCTTATGCATTTAGTTTTTTTTTTCATTTAATACCAAATTGTTTGCTGTGGACCTGAAGTAGGGCATCATTCACGTCATCTAGATTTTGGGCCCGTCTATTTATCTTAAAATTAAAGAAGTGTCATCAGCAAACAACACCATATTTTGAGGTTGGTTTTTCAACAAATAGGGTAGATCATTTATATATACCAGAAAAAGGAAAGGACCCAATATTGAGCCTTGCGGAACCCCCATTTTTACATTCAAACCCTGTGAATTAACACCATTTATTTGAACATGTTGTTTTCTATCACTCAAATAAGATTTTAGCAGGCTAAGTGCAAGTTTACCCAGTCCGTAATGCTCCAGTTTCAAAAGTAATGTGTCGTGGTTTACGCAATCAAATGCTTTGGAGAGGTCACAGAAAATTCCTATTGCGTCTTGGGACTCTTCCCACGTAGCAAATATGTGCTTTAATAGGGTTACACCGGCGTCAGTTGTACACCGTCCCTTGGTGAAACCATACTGTTGATCATGTAAGATTCTGTTGGTGTTAAAATGATAAGAGCATTTGATTAAGCATTACTTTTTCAAAAACTTTGCTAAAAGAGACATACAGACAGACACATTACTGTACCTGTAAAAACGCACTGATGAAATTGGCCAGTCGGACGGCCATCTTCGCTTGATTTTCCAACTGCTCTTCATGACCGAATGCAATGTCGCCGTTGAGGAATAAATCCGATGGGTTGTACCTATAATCAAAATACACATAACAAGTTTTTTTGTTGTTGGGACTGCCCAACAACAAAAAAACAGAGAGAGAGTAAATAAGTTGTTGCCATTTTTTTAATTTGTAAGTGTGAAGATATTATTTATTTGTTTAACACTTCAAGCACAACGTACAGAAGCCGACTTAATCCCATAGCCAGTAGGTGGTAGGGGTTTATATGTGAGGAGCTTGTGGCTAGATAATCAAAAGCAGCCGCTCGGGTCGATCTTTAGGTTGAGCCATGCTTGCCTAGGTTGGTATGTGGCTGGGTGACTACCCATTACATATCGAGTTTAAGCCGTTGGTCCCGGCTGTCATATGTAGATCTTTGACAGTCGGTAAAGGTAATCAGTAAAAAGGCAGACAACCAATCTAACCAATGAGTATTGTATTACCCAGTACTAACTGGATTGTGGTAATGTGGAGGTCAGATAGGCAGAAGCTCCATGTAAAATACTGGTGTTCAGCTGCATCCGGTTAATACTGGAAGCCGACCCCAACATAGTTGGAAAAAGGCTAGCAGATGATGATGATGTGTGAAGATATTTACTAGGTTTTCAAAATCCGAATGACACTCACTTGGAGCAGTTGTTGGGCTGCACGCCCCTGATGAAGTTGAGCACCTCGTAGACATTGACGCGCTCGGTGTGCAGCGCGGCGGGCCCGCTGGTCGCGTTCACGTACTCGTAGTTGCGGTCCATGTAGATAGCGCGCAGGAACGGGTGCGCGCGCTCCCACTGTACCGGGAGACGTTGGATCCCTGCGGTCAACGGTACCTAACACTTAGTCAAGTGCTCATTGTACAGACACGAGAATAAATATATACACCCTGACTTTTTAGTCGTCTTACAAAGGTCCACTCAATGTATCCGACATAAAATACCTCTAGGCGTGATTATTCCTATTTTACCATTCATTTAGACAATAGGTGCAAAGAAAAAATTAATTGTACATCAGAACTATGAAACATCTTGTTGACGTTTACGTGTCAAACACCAGCACACACAACCCAATGTACACACCTACCCAGCGCACGAGTTGAGTAGATCATCGCTCGCAACGGGTGTTTCAAATATGTCATGCGTGTTAATAATGAAAAAAAAAATTTTTATGTAATTATTCATAAGTATCTCAAAAATAATCAGCTGTTTCCTACATTTAACCATTGAAACAAATGCATGGGAGAACGGTTTTTCATTAATAAATAATCACAATTTAAAAGCTTGTATTGTGAATATGAGAACAAAGGACAGTATATATTTTTTTCTTTTCAGGTCAATGATATTATAAGTAAAAAGGCGTAGATAATAATGTTACCTACACAAAATTAGATCTTCAAAAATGGCACACTAACGCACACATGAGTACCTAAATATTGTCATAGCACACTACATTACGATTACAAGTCAAAGTAGGATGGCATGATTCAATTATCGCGAGTGAAAAAGAGTAAATAAGGTACAGAAGGTTGGTAAAATGTATGTTCTCTTATTCTGCCTTTAATTTCGGCGTGCAAATATAAGCTTAAAGTTACATATTTCTTACTTATTTAAATTAATTATAGACCACAATCATGCAGTAATCAAGCAGATAATCCCATTAAAATAATATTGAATTTAATAAATGTCAAACTAATAATAAAAGTAATAATCATAAATTTTAATGTCAATAATAATCATTTCAATAATGGGAGAGATTCGCCCCCCAATAATATAAGAAATAATAATTTAATATGACCATGCAATTTATAAAACTAGCAATTTATACCCTAAAAGCTCATGTACACTGCATTTTTTTTATATTTAAATCAGTTTATTGATCATAATCATGCAGTCATTAAACAGATAATCCAATTAAAATTATATTAGGTATTAAATTAAATAAATGTCTATATAATAATGAAAAAAGAATAAGGAAAAATATCAATCATAATAATGTCAATAATGGGAGCGATTCACCACAATAGTTATTTAAAATGACCTTGCAATTAACAAAACTTACAATTTATAATCCAATAACTCATGTACATTAGAAAGGCATTTTTCAATTAAGAACCATGTCAAATTATTTTTAAATCTAGAAAATGGTAGCGTTTTTATGGAATTCGGTACTTACTTTGTTAAACAATTTTATGCACATAATGTAGCTGTTGTTACCTGTAAGTGTGAGATTCGTCCTCGGTTTAAGGCGCTACCCCAGGCAAAATTAGCAACTCTATTTGTGGTGATTCAAACTTCGTTTGAAATACTATTAGAATAAAGTTCTAATCAGCTTGCACTACAAAGTGGTTTTTACGTCAGTCACTGCGGGTCGAATAGTGCGAAATTAGTGATTTTTATTCTTTATAAAATCAAATTTCCGTCTTTTGAAAAAAAAAAAACTAGCATTATGTTCATTATTAAGTTGTCTATCCATTAGTATAAGAAGCAAATCAAAATAATGTTAACTTTACGAGAAGAAGCATGTTATAAATATTTTTTTCTCATTTTTGTGGTTTCATTGTGAGGGGATTTATTACACATTATGAGACTTAAAATAAAAAATAAAACTACCACTTTGCAGTCTAAGAATATGTAGAAATTTAATGTATTTTTATTACTTGGTATTTCTTTTGGATAAAGAGGAGTTGGCTCCAAAAAACTGCACAAAAAACGGCTTTTGCCTGGGGTAGCGCCTTAAGTAACTTATTAGTATACATAGATCGTGGGGCATAGTAGCTTGTCTCGTGTAGTAGAAACGTAGAATAAATTAATCAGATATGACATTTTACCTTTCACCATTTATGCCTAAAAATGCGATTCACCCAGGAGTAGTTCATGTAGTAAAAGTAATAAAGTAGTAAACATGCATTAAAGTAAATAAATGTATAGGTAATTGATTTATTAAAAAAAAAAAACCTACTAATATTATAAATGCGAAAGTTTGTGAGTATGGATGTTTGTTTGTTACTCTTCAAAGCAAAACTACTGAACGGATTTAAATGAAATTTTGCACACAGATAGTTTATAACCTGGATTAATACACACAGGATACTTTTTAACCCTGAAGTATAATCCCATGGGGCGATTATCAAACTTCAGGCTGGCGAAGTCGCTGGTAGAAGCTAGTGCTAGATAAACGGACAAATAAACTTATTTTTTGGTCCCGTTGCTTATGGTCGTACCGGAATATCAAAAACAAATAATTTACGAATCCAACTGAAAGTTCCAAAGATTTGAGCCTTCAAACACACAAAGAAACAATTCAGATTTACCATATTAGTATAGATAGATCGTGGATGGCTTCTTTTTGTGTGTGTTAGTAGGAGTGTATTTTAAACCCCCGACGCAAAAACGACGGGTGTTTTAAGTTTGACGTGTTTTTGTGTGTGTGTGTCTGTCTGTGGCATCGTAGCGCCCGAACGGATAAACCGATTTTGATTTTGTTTTGTTTTGTTTGAAAGGTGAATTAGTCGGGAGTGTTCTTAGCTATGTTTGATATAAATCAGTCCAAGATAGCCGCCGCCACAAAATGGCGGATTACATATTTATTCAACAACTCCCTCAATATGGGTAACAAAGGGCCTGACTAGTAGAATACTATACACATAGATAAATTAAAAATCCAAGATGGCCGCCACTACAAAATGGCGAATTAACGAATTATTTTCTATTTAACTGTTAGTATGTACATTATGTCGGGGTTTTTTTAAATTTTTAATTTAATTTTACTTGTCAAGAGTGTTACTCACATCCAATCTTCTTGCAGTCAAAGTTATTGTAGTACTGGTCGGAGGTGGCGCGCTCGATGATCTCGCCGAGGTAGGGGCGACGCACCAGGCTGGGCAGGCGGTAGCCCGGCGCGCAGCGGCATTGGTAGCCGCCGCGACGGAAGCCCCAGCCGTGTAGGGGCTCGCACTGACACAAGGAAAAATCAACTTTAAGGTCATGTTTGCACAGGTGCTTTTAGCGAATCACGTAGTGAAGAGGCTCGCACTGACCCAATGTACAACAAACGGTCATGTTCGAACAGGTGTTTTAAGCTATGCACGTATCCCGCGCAAGTGGGTCCATGGTTTAGGCCCCAGTGGTCGAGGCACCTGTGGCCGACGCCCCCAATTAGATTAAGGCGCTACCCCAGGCAAAATTAGCAACTCTATTTGTGGTGATTCAAACTTCGTTTGAAATACTATTAGAATAAAGTTCTAATCAGCTTGCACTACAAAGTGGTTTTTACGTCAGTCACTGCGGGTCGAATAGTGCGAAATTAGTGATTTTTATTCTTTATAAAATCAAATTTCCGTCTTTTGAAAAAAAAAAAACTAGCATTATGTTCATTATTAAATTGTCTATCCATTAGTATAAGAAGCAAATCAAAATAATGTTAACTTTACGAGAAGAAGCATGTTATAAATATTTTTTTCTCATTTTTGTGGTTTCATTGTGAGGGGATTTATTACACATTATGAGACTTAAAATAAAAAATAAAACTACCACTTTGCAGTCTAAGAATATGTAGAAATTTAATGTATTTTTATTACTTGGTATTTCTTTTGGATAAAGAGGAGTTGGCTCCAAAAAACTGCACAAAAAACGGCTTTTGCCTGGGGTAGCGCCTTAATTTTATTTTCTTTTGTTTTTGTGCTTTTTCAGCTAGTACAGAAAATGAGAAAATCGTTTCAACATAATTATTATCTCCTTTATTCATTTCAACATCTTATCGTATACATTTAAAAAAAGTATAAACTAAATATAAAAAGTAGTGGCACCGGTGTCTGCAGCAGGGTCCAAGCTACCGGTGATTAGGGTTAACATCGATTATCATTACGCGACGCGCTAATCGGTCTATCACCACTATGTCAGGCTGATTGGCGACAACAGTCCTGTCAGTAATGATAGACTGATTCCAGTGCAGCGTGATATGGTCTTTCTCGAGAACTGGGTCGGGCACATACTTGTAGTACGGTACTTACCTCCGATTCCACAAGTTTATTTATTTCAAGTCAAGTTGCTGGTGAATAAAGCCCGGAAAGTGGCATGCCCGACACACAATATACTAGCCGATGCCCGCGGCTTCGCCCGCGTAAATTTATATACTAAAACCTTCTTCTTGAATCATCTATTTAAAAAACCCGCATCCAAATCCGTTGCGTAGTTTTAAAGATCTAAGCATACATAGGGACAGACAGACGCGGCGGGAGACTTTGTTTTATAATATTATGTAGTGAGTAGTGATTTCCGGTAGATGTTCGTCAAAATAACTTCGTCCATAATCGCACAGCCAAAACCATCAGTTTCCGCGAAGAGGTCGCCGAAACGTAACTAGGACGCGGACGATAGAAAAATCTACATCGGACCCGTGAAGGGCCTGGTAGAAGCGCCCGTGAAGCTCATTGCCTTGTCATTCTTCCTTGTGGTCATCGGCGGTAAGTACTTCAGGTTTGCGCCAGTTCTCTTTAGCCATGGACAGCGAGGAGAGTCCTTTGTCCACTGCGACCATATCTCGGTGTATACCCACCTCGGCTTTTAAAAAAATATTCTCTGAGACTAAGTTTTTACAATTGATTATTTAATGCTTACTTAAACATACAGTAAAAAAATTGGTACTCTACGATTACATTTGTTTTTTAAGCCTGATTATTTTATGTTATTGCTAATAAAACTGACTGTTATAATTAGGTAAAATTTTTCTCATTTGTTTAGGTTTCACAGTTGATTATGTTTAATTGTTATTGTTGCAAAGATAAAAAAAATACATTTCACTGTGTAAAAGTGGCTTTGCAGTTATTTAAAATCACTATTAATCTTATTTTATTACATTTGAGACTGATTATTTTAATTAAGTTGAATACTTCTCTTGATTTTTTTGATTGAAAGGTGATGAAGACTGACTGTATACAATTTTTTTAGTTTTTAGTTTTTTTAGTTTATCTCTTCATAGCCGATGCCTGCGGCTTCGCCTGCGTAAAATTATATACAAAACCTTCCTCTTGTATCACTCTATCTATTAAAAAACCCGCATCAAAATCCCTTGCGTAGTTTTAAAGATCTAAGCATACATAGGGACAGACAGACGCGGCGGGAGACTTTGTTTTATAATATGTAGTAATTTAGATAAATAAATAAATAGGTAATGAAAGATAACTAACACTTTCATTTTTCAAAATGTATCTACACTAATATTATAAAGAGGAAAACTTTGTTTGTTTGTTTGTTTGGTTGTAATGAATAGGCTTAAAAACTACTGGACCGTTTTTAAAAATTCTTTCACCATTCGAAAGCTACATTATCCACGAGTAACATAGGATATATTTTATCCCCGTACTCCCACGGGAACGGGAACTATGCGGGTGAAACCGCGGGACGTCCGCTAGTATCCAATATAAAAGTATTTCTATGTTTAATTATGATTTAGTATTAGACAAATACTTACAATCAATATTCAATTATTATTTTTGTAAAATATTTTTGTGCCTGGCAGTAGATTTGATCAAAAATTGTTTTAATTAAATAAATCGAATCAGGGGCGTCGGCCACAGGTGCCTCGACCACTGGGGGCCTACGCCACGGACCCGCGCAAGTGCTGTTATCTGACTGCGCTAACACATGGAAAAATGAACTTTAAGATTATGTTCGCACAGGTGCTTTTAGCTGTGCACGTATCCCACGCAAGTGCTGTTACCCGCATCTGACTGCGCTAACACAAAGAAGAATGAACTTGCAGGTCATGTTCGCACAGGAGCTTTTAGCGATGCACGTATCCCGCGCAAGTTCTGTTACCCGCATCTGACTGCGCTGACACAAGGAAACATGAACTTTAAGATCATGTTCGCACAGGTGCTTTTAGCGATGCACGTATCCCGCGCAAGTGCTGTTACCCGCATCTGACTGCGCTGACACAATGAAAGATGAACTTTATGATCATGTTCGCACAGGTGCTTTAAACGATGCACGTATCCCGCGCAAGTTCTGCTATACCCACATCTGACAGCCCTTTTTTTTTAGAATGGGAATTCTTCAAATAACTTCTCCCACTCTGGGCAGAGCGGGAGGGAGTGTCAGACTTTTACCGACTAAAACCCATCCATGTTCCTTCCTCGCCCTTTATGTTCCGGGGCCGCGGTATCTCTTTCAAACAGGCCCGCAACCCCGGACATCTGACTGCCCAGACACAATGAAACATGAACTTTAACATCACGTGGGCACAGGTGCTTTTAGCTATGCCCGTAGCCTGGGCAAGTGATGCTACCCGCATCTGACTGCGCTAACACAAGGAAAAACGAACTTTAAGACCATGTCTGAACAGGTGCTCGTGATCAGCTATTGATAAAAACCCCTTTTTTATGTGTGGCCGTTATTTTGAAAATATAAAATGGCGGAAGTAAGGCAGGTCACGCTAATACAAAAATTATCCAACTCTTTTAACATATTGGTTTTCTTGAGTTATGAGTAGAAGGTATCAGACTGAAATAGGAGATATTGTTAGAATTAGGGCAGAAGAGTGATATTGGTTAGAGTTAAAACTTACCTCAGTGGTTTCCTTGCACCGCGCCGTTGACGCAAATCTATTCGGTCGATCGTTTCCTAAGCTGGGCGGACATTGGTTTATGTCTATTCTGTCGTAGTCCAACTCCATTACAACAGCTGCCGTGTACCTTAAAGACGCAAAAAAGTCTTCAATACCCACATAAACATTTTTAAAGATGTAGGTACCAGTAAACAGCTCTTCACTTTACTTGTTTACTATTTGATTTATCATTTTTCATCTTCGATTTATAATGCGCTAAGTAATCCATAAGCTAGACAGAGGACCCTTTTAAGTTTTGAGAACAAATAGCCTACAGTTGGCTGGCTAATATCGATGGTGGAAATATCAAGTAACGTGCAGTATCGAGCGGAATGTAGCAAATCATACGCCGCCGCCGCCGCTGTACTCAACGTCCATTTCGAAATTTTATTCAAAGGGTCAAAATGTACATAAACAAAATTGATTCTCCAAGTCATACAAGTACAGTCGCCGGAGACTACAGGTAGGGCCAATTGAAAGCGTTTGATTTTTTCATATTTTGTCGTAGATTAAACAACCTTCTTAAAACAGACCACAGCACATTAGTTAATACAAAAGAGGCCTTCCATGTCTATTTCGCAGTTTCTCCCGTCGAAATTTTGACCATACCTAAAGCTCTTATATTTTTAGCCAATAAGAGATAAGGTGGCAAGTACTTACGTCGGGTATTCGATATGTCTGAACTGTGTGTGACGAGGATATATATCAGCTACGGGCGATACAGCGGCCACCAACCACTTGTTCAGTCTACCGCAGTCGAAATACGGACGCGTCCAGTTCACTGGGCCAGGCTCCTGAAATGGAATTTATTAGTATAGCTACCGCATACCGGGATAAAAAGTATCCTATGTCCAAATATAGGCAACAGTCCACATGTGTGCCCTTGAGGTGTGAAAAGGTAGGTAAGGACAGACAGAAAAAGTTACAAAGGACCATGGGCAATTTACTATGAAATCTGGGCGTAAGACAAACAGAATTGAAATTTAAGGGGCCGGCGGAGGATGCGTATTTCATACAAACGTAATACCAAAATTATTTGTAAATCAAACATATTCTTAAGGTAGTCTGTATTTATTTCGATTGAATTACAGAATATCTATGTTCCCAAATATGTTTTTTAAGAGAATAGTGATGCAAAGACGAGATATGAGGAATTTAAATTTTCTATAGAAAACTTATTTTTCTTATAACTCTTGTTAAAATCAGTGTCCAATCAAAATATATATTTGGGAACATAGATATTCTGTAATTCAATCGAAATAAATACACACTACCTTAGGAATATGTTTAATTTACAAATTATTTTGGTATTACGTTTGTATGAAATACGCATGCTCCGCAGGCGTCTTAAGTCGCTGGAGAACAGTTATAAGCTCGAACTACGACGACTTCGCCAGCCTTGTTTGGGTTAATTACTGCGTGTTTAGCTTTAGCACGAAGTTTCCATTGTTTCCAACGTGATATGCTTCAGAAACAAATAACTGTAGATGTAGTCAAATCTTTGAGAAAATACAGGTAATTCCACCATTTCCAATTGGCCCTACTTCTGGTCTCCAGCGACTTTGGTACTCGTCGCAATAGTATTAATATTATTAGGGTACTCATTATCAGCCAAGATTTGAGAATACTATATAATTAGATAGGGTTTGCTGTAGGTTAGGTGGGTAGGATAAGGTTTGTAGGTCTACATGGCAAACCAACATTTCCAAGAAACAATTATTTATTTTTGAAAAAATTGGCAAAAAGCTGTCAATAGGTTTGGCATAAAATTGGACTGGAATTGGATTGGATTTCCAGTCAGTTTTTGATCAGAAACAGGATCAATTAACTTTTAAAAAAATTGGTTAACCTTTAAAACAAAATGTTAAGGAAAGTTTTGACTTTTTTAGTACTTCTACCTGGGTTGGTCCGATAGAACTTTTTGATCAGTATTAGAAACAGGATTGGCATCAAAAAATGTTTTGTGTAAAATGGTAATTTTCTTGCTAACTGTACATTTATCCAAAAATCTGTCAATCAACATTTTACGAAAAATTATGGATAGTCTTCTAAGACCATTTTTGTGTAGCTGCAATGTTTAAGGTAGCTCCCCTTACTGCCCCGTTTACCCTTTCCACCCTACATAATAAGCAAGAATTGCTAGTTTATAAGTGTTAGATTAGGCCTTTGCCCAGGACTGAGATAACGCAAGCCAACACTATCAGTATCTATAAACAAATTGAGAGTATCAATGCAAAAGTAGGTGTTTTGCACACGGCTTCACCCTCTTGAAGACCAAGTGCCTATCATGAAGGTCAAAAGTTATCGTGGTATAACTTTTGACTCTTTTTTGATAGGCACTGCTAGAGATAACATGAAAACCTAGATTCATATTATGGATACTACAAATAATAATTTAAAGAGAATAAAGGCAATTATTATGGTAACAATTAATTTAATTGACCAATTAATAGTATGATAAACCTCACTCTAATGTTTGCCTTTTCCTCAACCAATGTAAATTATAAACAAGCATTGTGTGCTTAATGAGAATTGGTGAGAGTCAAAATGGCGGGTCTACAACAGTGAATCAAATTATACCAATTACCAAACAAATGTATCTAAAACCTACTATTCTGTACCTAGGTCTAAAAAATCTGTACCTCCACTAGCCCGGCTAGCATGGGCAGGGGATAAAATTTTATCCACCGGTTATTTCCACTGACAAGGGACAAAATTCAAACAAAAGTGGAAATAACCTGTGGATAAAATTTTTATCCCCTGCCCATGCTAGCCGGGCAGAACGAAATTATTTCGAAATTAAGTTACACCCGCCATATTGACTTCAAGATGGCAGGTGTTCTATAATATTTTATTAGATAACCTTAGCTCATAAAATATAATTTTACCAAAAAAATTTACTTAAAATACTTATAGTAAAAAGAAACACACACTTGATCAGTTGGATCATCATCATCATCTCAGCGGAAAGATGTCCACTGCTGGACATAGGCCTCCCCCAAGTGTCGCCACATTGACCGGTCCCTTGCGACTCGCATCCACCGGATTCCCGCAACCTTCACCAGGTCATCGGTCCACCAAGTGGGAGGTCTTCCAACGCATCGTCTTCCGGTTCGCGGTCGCCACTTCAGAACTTTTCGGACCCATCGGCCATCCGTTCTGCGAGCAATGTGCCCTGCCCACTGCCACTTAAGTTTAGCAATTCTTCGGGCTACGTCGGTGACCTTGGTTCTCTTGCGGATGTCTTCATTTCTGATTCGATCACGCAAGGAAACTCCGAGCATAGCCCTCTCCATTGCCCTTTGGGTGGCTTTAAGCCTTTCGATAAGGCCCATTGTGAGCGACCACGTTTCGACCCCGTATGTAATCACTGGCAACACACACTGGTCATAGACTTTCGTCTTGAGACACTGCGGTAAGTTGGAAGAGAAGATACAGCGCAGCTTCCCGAACGCTGCCCAGCCGAGTCGGATTCGACGATTGACCTCTTTCTCGAAGTTAGACCTACCTAACTGGACCGTTTGTCCTAGGTATACATAATCCGGCCGCCGCGGGAGACGCACCGGGCGTCGGGGGCCACGTGGTGGCTACCGGCCACCGTAGATGCGGGCCTGTGGACGGTTAGCTATGGGCTAGCTAGCCGTCCGTCCGTCTAATGACGACAGGCCGTGTCGACGGCGCGTTCGTGTTCCACGCGCGCCTCAAAGAGATGTCAGCATAAGGGGAGGGGCCCGCAAGGGCCGAAGCCTGCTGGGGTTGCGGGCCTATTCGAAAGAGATACCGCGGCCCCGGAACATAAAGGGCGAGGAAGGAACATGGATGGGTTTTAGTCAGTAAAAGTCTGACACTCCCTCCCGCTCCGCCCAGAGTGGGAGAAGTCATTTCGAGTGTAGAGTCTCCGATCTTGATAGGAATGGGTTTGACATGGGCATTCAACATGACCTTCGTCTTGTCCATGTTCATTTTTAGACCCACTCTTTTGGAAGCTCTACTGAGATCGTCGAGCATTGTACTGAGGTCCTCCATGGTCTCAGCCATGACCACAATATCGTCGGCAAACCGAAGGTGAGTGATGTACTCGCCATTGACGTTGATGCCTAGCCCTCTCCAGTCTAGAACCTTGAAGACATCCTACAGTGCAGCGGTGAACAGTTTCGGAGATATGACGTCTCCCTGTCTTACACCTCGCTGCAGAAGGATAGGTTCCGAGGCTTGGTCCTGAAGTCGGACTGACATGGTGGCGTTTTTGTACAAACACTTCAACACCTCGATGTACCGATAGTCAATTTGGCACCGTTGCCGTTGGAGAGACTGCAGTACAGCCCAGGTTTCGATCGAATCAAAGGCTTTTTCGTAGTCCACAAACGCTAAGCAGAGAGGCAAGTTACTCTTCGGTCTTCTGTATAACCTGCTGAAGCGTATGTATGTGGTCCACGGTGCTAAAGCCTTTTCGGAAACCAGCTTGTTCAGGTGGCTGGAAATCTTCAAACCTGCGCGCGAGACGATTCGTTATGACTCTTATAAACAACTTGTAGACATAGCTTAGAAGTGAGATGGGCCTGTAATTCTTCAACCAGGCATTGTCACCCTTCTTAAAGAAGAGCACCACCACACCCCTGCACCATGCCTGTGGCATTTTCACCTATGACGGAATTAAAGCTTCTGAAGGGCCTTAAGTACCGGTTTTCCTCCCGCCTTCAGGAGTTCGGCCGTAATTCCGTCACCACCCGGTGCCTTGTTGTTTTTGAGCTGTTTCAGAGCCATCCTACAGGCTGACGTCCGAGATGTCTTCGGTATAGTGTCAGGTAGGTCTAGCTCTTGGGTCGTTTGCTAGGTCGACAATGGGTTTGCTGGTTGACAACTGTCCACACGGTACAACTGTCCATAGAAGCTCTCGATCTCCCTCAGTAGCTCCGGTTTGGCGGATAAGATCCTGCCATCGTCGGTCTTCAGTTTCGTGAGCTGGCTCTGCCCAATAGCCAGATCTCTTGAAAATACTTTGGAGCCTTTGTTCCGCTCGATCGCGTCTTTAATACGCTCGGTATTAAAGCGGCGGAGGTCGCTCTTTAAGGATTTAGAGATCCGTCTATTGAGCTGCCGGTATCTCGACGCCTCATCTGAAGACTGCAGGATCATCTCACGCCGCTCCTTCAGCTCGAGAGTTTTGATCGGAGAACCTCTTTTTCTGATCTGTACGACGTGTCTTGAAGAACTTAGACCCGGTCGTATGGACAGTTTCCACGAACCCATCGTTGTATTCGTCCACTGAGCTCCCTAGGCACTCGAAACGATTCTGGAGTTTGAGCTGAAAGCTCTCGGGGTTTTAGATTTGGATCTGTGCTGGACGGAGCGTATACTTCATCTGTCGAGACTTTTCTAGCTTGATATTGATCTTCAATGTGCCTCTTACCATGCGGTGATCGCTCCCGGTTTTCACCGAACTGATCACAGAGACATCATTGAACATTTGCTTCTTGGTTGACATGATGAAGTCAATCTCTTTTTTTGTTGCACCATCTGGGCTCTGCCAGGTCCACTTCCTGTGCTCACGCTTTTTGAAGAAGGAGTTCATCATATAGCGGCCCTCCTTCTCCATAAAACTAGCCAGTTGGTGGCTCTGGTGGTTCCGACGTCCAACTCCAAATTGCCCCACCTGCAGCTCATCCCCGTCTCGTTTGCCCAGTTTTGCGTGTCCCCCATGACAACGGTGAAATGAGTTTTGAAACCATGGATGGCTTTAGAGATATCCTCATACATGGTCTCCACTTCGTCGTCGGGGTGTGCCGAGGTCGGGGCGTAGACCTGTATGACCTTCAGCGAATATCTTAAGGATATTTTGAGTATAAGGTACGCCACCCTGGTCGACACACTCTCGATCTTCACCACTTTGTTCAAGAGGGATTTGTGGACGATAAACCCAACACCACCCTGGGACTGGCGGCTGGCGGTCACCCTCTCGGAAATAAAGCAGGTTGCCGGATCTTAGGATTATCGTGTCCTCCCCCTCTCTTCGGACTTCAGATAATCCCACAATACTCCATCACAGCCTGCTCAATTTATTTATTATTTATTTATTAAAACTTTATGAACAAGTAAACACTGTACAAAGGCGGACTTAATGCCTTGGGCATTTTCTACCAGTCTACCTTAGGGTGATGCAGAGACAATACATAGTAGGTGCAATAACAGAAGACAAAATAGTTAAAACATAAAACTAAAATACAATAATAAATACATATTTGTATACATACATAAAGCAAAATATAAAAAAGGTTATGAGAGATTAACAAAAAAAAAACTACAAGTTAATACTGAGACGACTCTGCCAACTTCTTGTGAATGTGCTCTCGAGCTTTCACTTTAAAAGTAAACCGATTGGTTACCGTCCTGATATTCTGAGGGAGCGCATTCCAAAGAAAGACCGCCTGGACAAAGAAAGATGACTTTATAAAGCCAGAGCGATGAGAAGGACAGCGAAGAAGACGATTGGTCTCGGACCGAAGATTCTTGTTGTGTGCAGAGCATAAATATTGACAAAGGGGAGTCCGGTAAGAAGGAGAAGTGGGATTATGAAGAAGAGAAAACAGGGTGGTCAAAGCCCTCAACGCTCTGCGCTGCCGGATAGGTAACCACTTTAAAAGCGAGCGATGTGCAGATACATGATCATACTTACGGAGATTGAAAACGAATTGAATGCAGCTATTAAGAAGTCGGTCAAGTTTGTTGAGGAGATCTGCATTCAGGTCATAGTAGCACACATCACCATAGTCAATTATGGGGAAGATAAGGGATTGTACAAGCATAAGGGATTGTACAAGCAATAAGTTCCGCTATCTTCTCGTCGGTCCGGAGTGTGCGCGTGTTATAGGTTGCCAGGTCCAGTCGTTGGTATAGGCAGCCGGATCCCATCCCGGGATTCTTCGCACCCCTTGCCACGCCATAACCTCAACCGCTGCTGTAGTCGAGGGTAGACGGGCTGCCGGGCACTAGGGGCCATTTATGTAATGCGGTGTTCATTTTGGGGGGTTTTGCCATAATCGTCACGCTTGGCAGGCGGGTTGGCGATCGCAGTACGGTTGTTACAAAAGCACAGAGAATGCTGCTGCCCATTCTCTGGTAAGATCAGTTGGATAGTTCCTGAGAAATAAAACAAACCGTGTCTCGTTTACTATTATTATGACTTATTGCCCTAGTTACACAGGAGGAGCTCGTGGCTAAATAATATCAGCCGCTCGAGTCGATCTTTAGGCCATGCTTGCCTAGGTTGGTCTGTGGATGGGTGACCACCCTTACATACCGTGTTTCCTCCGTGCCTCGGAAATCACGTTAGGCTGTTGGTCCCGGCTGTCATTTGTCCATCTTTGACAGTTGTTACAGGTAGTCAGTAGCCCAAAAAGTTTGACACCAGTCTTACCAAGTGGTATCGTATTTCCCAGTATTAACTGGGATGTGGACAGACTAGACACAGTTTGTTTTATTTCTCAGGAACTATCCAACTGATCAAGTGTGTGTCTTCTTACTGTTGGTACTTTTTAAGTGCATTTTGTTGGTAAAATTATATTTTATGAGTAATGGTTATTTAATAAAATATTATAGAACACCAGCCATCTTGACATCAATATGGCGGGTGTACCTTAATTTCGAAATAATTTCGTCCTGAAGGAGGTACAGATTTTTTAGACCTAGGTACAGAATAGTATGTTTTAGGTACATTTGTTTGGTAATTGGTATAATTTAATTCGCTGTGGTACACCCACCATTTTGACTCTCACTGAGAATTGACGTAAAGTTCAAATTACAATGATTGTGTAATTGAGTATTCATTCTGTATTACCAGATGCAATTCTGGTGTTTGTATGAGAAATCATAGAGATATAAAAATAGCTTGTCTCAGATTCTATGATCAAAGTATCATTATTTATGAAAGAAGAATCTTTGACTTTTACTTTCTAGTGTGTAGTAAATGGGTACCGAATGTGTACAAACCTCATCATTTCCAGGTGGTCCGTGGAATGTAAATGTCTCATTTGTATTATTTGCATATCTGATCTCCACTTGGTATGTTGTCTTAGTGTCATGACGCTTAGCCACTCTGTCTGGCAGCCACCTCTTGTACCACTCATTGGTCCTATAGAACTCAGATGTATAATCCTTGGACAAGCTCTCGGGGTCAAAAGCACCCAAATCTTCAACATGGAAAGTGTTCATTGTGGAAATCTTTTGCAAGTGCACAGGATCATTAAAATCATCAGCTCTGAACGCTCTTGGTGCAAATCGTGGCATAGTTTTATTGAAGAATCCTCTGTACGACGAAGTATACGACATGTTCGGAGAGAAATATAAGGAACTAGCGTTTATGTAAGGGTTCGCTGAAACATCGGCCACCGACGATAGAAAGTAATACATCATACCAGGGTCGTAAGTGTCGTTGATGGCCGGCCTGATGAACCGTGATTGCAGAATGTAACTCCAGAAAAACGCTCGGTTTATAGCCATGTTGTGTAAATGCAACAACGCCGTACGATTCGGAAACACTGGGTTTATGTTGATTTCTTTCACATCGGGGAAGTGGGAAACCGAATCGTCTGGTAAATACAAGTCATCCAAATGTGTTATGAAGCAATTATCTGCTGATACTTTGTCAATTTTCCCTCGAATTTCGTCAAAAGCATCGCGAATTTGCCATTCATACTGGCCGGCCACACCCCACAATAAAACAAAAAGGGATAACGCAAGTAAACTCCAGTTTACTCCCTCCATTGTTAGTTTTTACACTTATTTAGTTAATAACCTTACTGTTTTAATACATAACGACGTGTAATTAATCTAATTAAAATCTAACAAACAACTGCCGCAAATAAGCGACGGGACGGCAAAGTTTCTGTTACCACCACAGAGGTTACTACTAATGTTTTGAAAGAAAACGCACAACAGAGTACTTTTATGCTGAAACGCTCCACAGACACAGATTAGATATTAGATATTAGTAGCTAGCTCAGTGTTGCCAACTTTATCTGTCAAAAAGTCTTCAACTTACGCTTGAAAAGTCGCTAGATGTCGTTAGCTACGGACAAATATCAAAAGTCGCTAGAAGTCACTAGAATGCATGCTTTTTGGTCTGTTGGCATAAAAGAAAATAATTTGATTTTCCAACTTATAATTTTTAAAAACAATTGAAAATTATAAAAACCAACTAAAATATTATTATTTCACAAACAAAAAATCAAAAACTTAACACTAAAAACAGTTTAAGATGAAAAAGTCAGATTATTAGCGATAGTTCGAATCATAATCACGATTCATTCATCATCAGAACTATCGCTAATGTAATGAAAATCTGAAATGGTTGATGCATCCGCTCTGGAACTGACAGTAATTCCTGAAGTTGATGGCTGAGGCTGCGATGTACGTTTGTTGTTGTTACGTTTTATTAGTCGTTAGAATAGTCGCTAGATTTTTTTTGTCGCTAGATGCATAATTTAAGCCGCTGTAGAATACGAAATGTCGCTAGATCTAGCGACTAAGTCGCTAAATTGCCAACGCTGAGCTAGCTAAAACGCTCGTGAACAATAATGTTACCAGTTAAAAGTGACACCACCCTTCTTCAAACCCCTCTCAAACATTCTTAGATCAATCTTGTTTAAATTGGGGTCGGAGTTCTCTATAAAGGAGGAGTATAAGATAGATAATGTAGACGAACATCCGCCGAAGTAACTTTTACTACTTTTCAATTTTTTTTAAACTTACGAATAGGTCTAAAATGTACTTAAGAGTGGGTGTGTCTTACTCGAAAACACTGACTTTCAGTCCACAATTACTATCAAAAACTAATAATATACCTAGTACTGTTCAAACTATACGGTGGCTCGGTTATAGCTGTGAATTACGGTCTAAGCTGAGCGTTATAGGGCTTATTACATTACACGATTTGCAAGGCACGATCGGCAGTGCGGCAGGGAAGTAGGGCGGTCGGGACCACTCGACCACCCGATTTCTTATTACACTTCCCTTTTCCTGCAGGCAGGGCCCGATAAATCGTGTAGTGTAATAAGCGCTTAAGGGCTTATTACACTACACAATTTATCGGGCCCTGCCGATCGTGTGCCCTGCCTTACACTTACACTAGAAATCGCGTCCTACCTCAGTCCTTATTCGAACGTGGAAACGGTCGCACGTATATAATGATGAAGGCGCTGACTTTATCTAAACGTCAAAAAATTGCTTTACTGCCAACTTTGGCTGTCGGTATCGGTACCGTGCATTTATAAATTTCTAGAAATACTTTGAAGCCTTCGCTTCTCATGTCTTTATTTGAATAGTCCTTGTGCTCTTTCCTCCAGATATAGGCATTTCTCGGTATAAAGAACATCTATGACATTTATTTCCCTCTCATAGAGAGGAGGCCTGTCCCAGCAGTGGGAACATTAATAGGCCGATGATGATGATGATGACATTTCTATGGACTTCTCTTCCTTTGGCGCACGACATACTCGACATAATTACTTCCGAGCAATAAAGTATATCGACCAGGGGTCTAAGTCTGCTATTATTATAAATTTGTCATACCAACACGATCCCATTCTCATCCCATTGTCATTTTGCTTAAGACAGACGTATTGACTTTGCGCTTGCGGCCACGCAACTGAGCTCCCTGCCTCCATATCGCTAATTACACTACACGATCGGCAGCGCGTCAGGGAAGCAGGGCGGTCGGGACCACTTGACCACCCGATTTAGGGACCCGGACGCCCTGTTTCTTATTACACTTCCCTTCCCCTGCAGGCAGGGCCCCATAAATCGTGTAATGTAGCTCTTCATACAGTCAAATCGAAGCTTCCTCTACATAAACCTAATATTGCGTTCTGCGCAGGTTTATAAATGCTCCGAGCCACCATAAAGTTTACAACGTTATACCGGCGACGACCAGTGACGGATCATTTGCAGGTAAATCCCGAACCACTTATTGGGAAATGACGCGTTATGTTTGCTTCTTCCATTTTTCCCCTTATGTGGACGTTTCAGTTAGGATTTCGAGTATACCGACATAAAGGGTAAGTTCTATTAGACTGTCAACACTTTTAGGGACTCAAAGACAATCCATTGTCTTTTGGATTTGATTTTGATTCAGATATTATAGGTATAGGTAATGCCCTATCTCATTCAAAATGTCAAAAATATGCAATACTCCTCAATATATTTTTCAGAAAATTATTGAAACATGAAAAAAATGCGGTCTCAGTGGGGACTTAAAACTAACCGTGCAGTATACTGAACATTAAAAAATAATCCGTCATCAAATATTGTTTCTGGATAACCTAAAAGTTTATCTGTCGAAATATCAAAACATTTTTTAATTTTTTTTAATTAAAAATTTATCAAATAAACTGTTAATATGGCTGGAACTTTGTTCCGTAAGTTTGTTTTAGAAGGCTTGTTCATGTTACTAATACAATTTTTATTTATGAATAGTAAATAAATGCATTTCTTTTCCAGGTTCCATGTTCACAAATACCTTAACATTTTATAAAAGTAACACTACAAATTTGGTGAGTCTTGTGTGTTTCTATAAATACTTCTGTTCCCTAACTTCCGTTATTGAAGTCTCAAACTAGTGTTTGTGTATTTTAAGGAGTTGGAGTAGAATTACACGTAAAACTGTGTCGGCTCCATAACCCACACTACACTACTACACTACTCTAACTGCTGCCCACAGTTGGACAAATTAACTACTCACGACAGGTATTTGACCAGATTTGAACCCTCAGGTTAAGACTTCACCCCATAAGGGGTTTAACCACAGGGCCATCGCAACAGGATAGATCATTATGCTATCATTAAAACTAAAACTAACTGGATATTACCATGTTTACTATTTGTTTTGAGTTCCCGAAATATCAGCCAACATAGATCACTATGATGGAATAGTGTTTGTACTTATTATCAACTAGTTTTATTTATGTTTGAAACAAACAAGATCTATTGGTGTGTAGTCTCTTGCAGCAAAACCCAGTTTTATTCATTACTAGCTTTTTCACAGTGGCTTTCAGGAGTATAGAAAAAAGCCTACTACCTATTCTCAGACCTACCAAAAATACACAAAAAAAAACATTAAAATTGGTCAAGCGTTTCAGAGGAGTTAAATCACACACTTTTCACAAAGTGACACAAGATTATTGGTACTTATTAGATGCGAGTCGCAAGGGACCGGTCAATGTGGCGACACTTGGGGGAGGCCTATGTCCAGCAGTGGGCGTCTTTCGGTTGAGGTGATGATGATGATATTAGATTTGCTAAACTAAAATTTAAAAGCAAGATTGTTTTAATTGTGCTGAAAGCAATGCCTGCAGCGAGCAACCAGAGCATTTATTACACAGAACAGCCATAGTCATCAGAACATACATAAACTCACACCTTCTTCCCATTGGAATAAGCAGAAAACATCTCCTTTTATGAACTTATGTACTCCATGTGTAACTTATTTACATTTGTTTTGTTACGCTACTTTCAGAGGTCCTTGCACACTGCAACCGTGTCCTATGCAGCTCGTAAGGGCACCAGGGCCAAGGCCCGCGCCAAGAAGGTCAAGATTGAGGTCACCAAAGTAGGCTTCATTCCACACAACCAGAGGGGAAAAGATAAGTATGTTGACAAAAATCTTAGACCTTTAGGGCAATTCACACCGACACGCGACTCTGCGCAAACATTTTATTAGAGCGACTCTAAATAAAACCTTATTTACTACATGAAACGATACATATTTCATTGCGATGTGTCAGCAGCGTGAAATAACTTCCAGTACGGGCGCGCCGCGTCGCGTCGCGTTTAGGTGTGAACTGACGCTTAGGGGTCATGAGGAGCAGTGTCCGTTTCGATGGCGCGGCCATGACGTTTTGAAAAAAATATGCCACGAGTTTGTAAATAATTGTAAAAGTAGACTCCCAAAACCAAAGCTATGGTTAAAAAGTTATAAGGGTTTGAACGTGGCCGCGTCATTGAAACGCTCCGAACCGCGCGGCCACGGATCTTTTAAACTAAAAATTGCAGAGACCTCAAATTAACAGATTGAATTTGTAAAAATATAGAAAAAAATCCGTGGCTTATATTTTAGGAGCAGAGACTAATACGCCATGGCCCCGCCATTGAAACGGTGAAAAACACATTTTCGCCGATATCTCGCTGAAAAGGCAACGCAATCAGCAATCAGCCTATAATGTTCCCACTGCTGGGCCACAGGCCTCCTCTCAATAAGAGGGAATGGGCTAATAAGGCTCCTCTCAATAATGGCAACCATGCGGGCTCTGTGCGGATTGGCAGATGTCACATGTCTTCGAATTTTTGGTTCTAGGACATGCCGGTTTCCTCACAATGGTTTCCTTCTAAATTACACAAATTAATGCGCCTGTCTGGGTTAGAACCTACGACTTAGTCGCCGATCAAATACAAGTGGCGTATGGCGGTGGCGCGGGTGCGCGGAGGGCGAAGAAGTGGCGCCACTTCCTCGCCTTCCGCGTACCCGCAGTCACGCCGCTCCACCGCCATACGCCACTCGTGTTTGTCCCGCGCCTTACTGTTCGTATTTTCGTAAGTCGGGGCCGCCACCACTGCTCTCGCCACTCGCCCACTAGAACCTATAGGCAGTATATCATTACCTGTTTATAGGGTTTAGAACAGATTCATATAATACATACAAGTTTAGAACTGTCATCGTAAAATATCCAGCTTTTGAATAGAACTTGCCAGATTGTTTAAGCATAACCCTACTCTAAAGTGAAAAGAAAAAGATATCATTGAAGTCATGCTCCTAATTACTTGTTCTAAAATATTATCAGATCTTAATTGCTATTCTATTTCTCAATTCCAGGACTGCAAAGTCGAATGTCAGTAAACATGCGGACGACATCTACAAGCCAATTCCCAAAGATGATGTGTACCCATTGAAGTACTACCGCTGGATCGTCTACACCGCAGAAGATGCAGTCAGAGCACACCAACAAACGCACCACCCTTCCATGTACAACGTGCCCGATGCACTGGTGTTTGCGAGGATCGAGTGTAACATGACTGCTGCTAAAAAGGTTTTTATATCAAGAATGTACTATTTTAGACTGAGAGTTTTTGTGTCACAGGATCTAATTACTAAACTTATATTGTCACTTACGGGATATCTTCCGTGATTAGGTATTATTTTGAGCTCCCAATATTTCGACGCTGTTGCAAGCGCCATGATCGCGGGTTGACTGGAGACTGCGGGTGGATGGAAATTAAAATTGTTACGAGCAGACAAATCTGTCTACCCTCTTTCTTTGTCTTTTGCTACGCGCACTATTGGAACTCGACACTAAGTCACGACAAAACCAAGTTTTGTGGAGTTTTTTGTATGATGTCGGCTGCTACTTTTGAGCATACTCAAAACTGGATTCCACGTACTCGACAATTTGAAGCATCCACGCACGGAAGATATCCCGTAAGTGACAACAATATAAGTTTAGTTTTAAACCGTGAAAGCTTAAAACAGTGTCTAATTACTATATTCATAGCTACCTGTAAGATTAACGTAAGTTAACTAAAGGATGTAAACCACTTCATCACGAAGCCGTCAACCAAGCATTCTGTTCATCAAACTGAGTTACTCTGCGCAAAAAAAATTTGCTGGGAAACGACTTTTTTTTTGGGTGAAAAATCACATTTTACGATAAGTATAACTTAATGTGACACATTCAACACAAGGATGCTTTGTTGAGTAGTAAAAGCATCATTCAGGTATTTAACTTAAAGTTATAACAATAAAAAGTGGTTTTTAAATAAAAAACTGTGGAAAAGTCGTAACTTTAACGCCCAATATCTCCGTAATTCTAATAGTAATAATAAAATCTAACTAGCTGACCCACGCAACTTCGTCTGCGTCACATAAGAGAGAAAAACTAACGGAAAAAAAACCCCGTTATTGCAACATTTTTAATTCATGCTCCGCTCCTAATTGTCATAGCGTGATGTTATATAGCCTAAAGCCTTCCTCGATAAATGGACTATTAAAAAAAAAAGAATTTTTCAATTCGAACCAGTAATTCCTGAGATTAGCGCGTTCAAACAAACAATAAACCTCTTCTGCTTTATAATATTAGTATAGATTAAAAAGAAGGTTTCCAGTTATGATCTAGAACAGAAAAAATGATCGCAGTGACAAGGAGAACAAGTGCTTCGTTAAGAGTCTATTTACACCCTTTGTACATATATGTATGTTTTTTCTGGCCTTGTATGTCCCACTGCTGGGCAAACACCTTCTTCATAACCTTCCAGGTATACTCATATCCTCGGACCAGTCTTCGTGATGTGCGTTTAGATCGTCTCGCCACCTCTTTCTAGGCCGGCCTCGGGCTGCGCCGTCTATCCTCATGCATCCATGGTTTTGAGACCAGCTGCATGCATACGGGCGGCTCACGTGACCCGCCCGATCCCATTTGAGCCTGCAGCCTTTTTGCCTACGTCTGCAATTCCGGTTTTTGAGCGCAGCGTAGTATTTCGTAATGCTGCGTTCCATTGCTTTTTGACAGACTCCAAGGCGGGACTTTTGCGATTCGGTGAGTGACCCAAATGTCGTATTTTTCAATTTTGTCTGTCTGTTTGTTCCGGCTGATCCCCGAAACGGCTGTCCCGATTTGACGGGACTTTTATGGCTGATAGCTGATGTTATATATATATTTTATAAGGAGCAACTTGTGCTACTTTTGTTTTAGAAAAATAATTAGGGGTAGGGAAGTAATATTTTTATAATATTCGCAGACTATAGCTAGTCTAAACTAATATAATAAAGCTGTAGAGTTTTAGGTGTTTGAAAGCACTAATATCTGTACCACAGATATTATAATACTTCGATCTGTACCTAAAAACCAGTCTGTTTGAAAAAGTCTTTTTAAATTTGACAGGCCAATTCTTGAGTGCGGTTATAGGCGCTACGACCCTCAGGAGCCGGGCGGCGAGTGAAACCGTGGGGCATATTTTGTTTTGTGGTAAAAGTTCCTCCTTATTGTCAGTTCTGTGCTCCAGACCAGACCGTGATCTCTGGAATTTACTGACGCCGCGGTTAGCAAACCCACCTGCTGGGCCTAAATAATTTGGCAAGATGAAAAAAATCAAGAAAAATAAAGAGATCAGAAAATAAAACTGCTTTAGATGCGTTGAACAAAAATCATGGAACTCGCGTTACCGTCACGTACGCTTCGTAGCACTCGTAGTCTATCCGCTACGGCGTAGCACCACTTAGGCGTGCGCGGGCCACAACCTGTAGCAGTGCTACGACTGGGGCGGGGCCTGTGTACTTTTTGTTATCACTTCTAACGGCAGTCCCCAAAGACTGCCCGATTTTTTAGCACTTAGATCCATGTTCACCAAAAAGATGACGGTCTGATAATCTAAAAACAGCTGTTTAAAAAACATTTTTGTATGGGAATACGTCACAGTGACAGCTGGTTTTAGATAATCAGACCGTTATCTTTTCGGTGAACATGGACCTTAGTCAGGGTTCCATCCAAAGAGATTGAGTACCATAGGAACCTATTACTAAGCTCCTTACGGCTTCTGTCCGTTAGTTACACCACAGATAAAAAACAAAAAAAAACTTTCTTCTTACCAGACCTTGTTTTCTTATCAACAGAATCGCTTCGTAGAAAGTTTCACTCGGCTCTCCCTGCTGCCGAACCTGTTCCCTCGTGATGAGGAACGCTCGATCCTCGCGTTCTGTAAGGGTCCTGAGTTTATAAAGGAGGCTATGGATGCTGGAGCTTCGATTGCGGGTGGCACCGACCTTGTTAAGAAAATACAGGTGAATACTACTTGTTCAACGAATTCTATATCTACCTAGATATCGCCAGAGCACCTACTTTACGTGCATGGTTTGGAAGCTCCAGGGTAACCCGCGAAATTCAAATTTTCTTATGTTTTGTGCAATAGGGTAGACGACAAAATTGACGAAAATATGACGATTTTGAAATTCTCCATACGTCACGCCCTGGTATATTTTCAACCGACTTCCAAAAAGAGGAGGTTCTCAATTCGTCTGTATGTTTTTTTTTTTAGGATTAATTTTCAATATTCATTGATAACAACAATGTTTCAAAAACAAAAAATACGTGTACGAAAATAATGAACTAACGGACTAAATGGACTTGTAATGTTTTGATACTTGTCGTCTTGCCCATTTGCAGGCCAGTGCTTGGTTGTATGTAGATGAAAATATGTTTCGCGGCTGTAAGATGAATGTAGTTACAGAATTAAAATCATCAATACAACTTTGCAAGTTCATGTAACTCGATTGAATGACTATTTCATGAGAAAATCATTCAATCTAGCAAGAAAATTTAAATTTTGCGGGCAACCATGGAGCACCTTAAGTATTTTATGCTTAACGTGGCTACTATCGCAGCAAGTGGCAGTAGTCACGTTCAGTGAAGTCTGCAGTCTATTAGAAAATCGCGGGAAAAATGTGGTGGTCCATATTATGAAGGTCCCTTATTTACAATAAAAATGCATTTTTTTCGATACACAAACCTGTCTTACTTCAGGATTATTCTTTTCTAATTTGAATCTATTCAAACCGGCTAAGTTTATCTTTTTCTAATTCCACAGGAAGGTCAGATCAAGCTAAGCGATTACGACTACGTGCTAGCACATCCCAATGTCCTCACAGACTTGGTGCCAATCCGAGGATTGATGAAGAGGAGGTTCCCGAACCTTCGCGCGGGCACCTTAGACCCCAACCTTAAAGAGCTAGTCAGAAAGTTCTGCGGTGGAGTCCAGTATAGAGTCGTGAAAGATGACGTTCAAGAAAACTTTGGATCTGTTGAAGTACCAATTGGAAGGGTGGGTATTAATTAGAGCGTTTTCATAATGTCACATACAGGGTGTAAACCACCTCATCACGAAGCCGTCAACCACGCATTTTGCACATCAAACTAAGTAACCTACCGCAAAAAATATTGCTGGGAAACCACCTTTTTTTTTGTGGTGAAAATTCACGTTTTGTGGTATAACTCAATGTAACGCACTCAAAACATTGTGCTGATGGATGGATTGAATAATCTTACAATAAAAAATTATTTAGGAGGAGGGAGGGTAACGGATCTTTTATCGAGTGACAGTATCAAATATATCTCAATCTCTTAAAAAACAAACAAACTCTTTATTTACATAAACTTTATTGTTAAAGTCATTAACAGAGTGCAACTTACAAGTGACGCTGTTATCCTGCGAATCAGTGCTGTGTACAATATATAAAAACCAAAAACTCCATACCATTCTGGTGCTGCTGGACTTCTACCCGACACGTATAAATAATAACAGTCGTTTTGCTCAGTGTCTGAAAATACTTAGTGACATAGTTTCAGTGTTTGCGTATCTTGACAAAGTGGCTGTGTTACGTCTAGTGGTGTCATTACTTACCATAACACCATAAAAAAATCCGTAAACGCATATTTTGAAAACAGCGCCATCTATCGTTCTCAACACAAACTGCTTGTAGATCGATCGAACAAGATCGAGTATTTTACAATGGTGAAGTGCGCCGCCTGTGGTAAATTTCTCGCTTCGGCAGAAGCCGCTAAATGCACCAAATGCGTGTTGTGGTACCATCGTCAGTGCGCTGGTCTGAACCAAACAGGTCCCATAGCATCTCCCTGGCACTGCCCGGAGTGCAAGAAAAACTTAGTACGGGACAATCGGTCCGAAACACCAGTACGAGGGCAGGCAAAAGAAGCACTGGACGAGAGCACGGTAAATGCCATGGATGCGAATTTAATTAACATCACTGCTTCGGATGCGACGACAGAACTCTCGAAAGACTTCACCTCCGAGCTGAGGAAGTTTAAGGAAGATTTCATAAACACAGTTCGGAGTGAGTTTCAGTTACTGAGAAATGACTTGGCTGACTTGAGATCTTCTCTAAAGTCCACTAATGACCGTATGACCAGTTTGGAGGAAAGAGTGGCCGTTATGGAGAACCAAAAACAGGTTCACGCCCAGGTATCGCCGGATGTGCATCATTTAATTGCCCAATTGAGGAGCGACATAAATATTCGGGATCAGGAGCTTCTAGCCACAGATATACAAATATCTAACTTGCCTGAGGTGACTGGTGAAAACCCGGTCCATACGGCTATGTTGGTGGCGTCAAAGATGGGAGTAAATGTGGAGACTCGCGACATAGTGAGCGCCGAGCGATTGGGGGGGAGACGCATTAACGCAACGCAGCCAGCGCCGGTGGAATCCCGCCCGCGTTTTCTCGTCGTGCGCCTTGCGCGCCGCGATCTACGCAACGAGTTGTTGGAGGCTGCACGAGTACGCCGTGGCATGACTTCTGCTGATCTCGGTTTGCCCGGCCCGCCAGTGCGATTTTATGTCAACGAGCGTCTTACCAAGCAGAACCGTGAGTTATTTCGGAAGGCGCGAGAGGCTGGGGGGCGGCTCGGGTGGAAATTTGTGTGGTGTAAACGAGGCCGTATTCTTGCCCGTAACAAACCCGGAGACGCCACGTTCCAAATCAGCTGCGAGGCAGATATACCGCGCGTATTTGAACCTACACCTCTGCCTGTTACCGACTGCCACATGCTGTCCTAAATGTAATGATTTTTTTGGTAAATGTTTTCTTCCTATAACTGTTCTCATTAACATTTTTATTTTCGTTTCTTTTTCAATGTATTTTTGCTGCGTATTTTTAGTTTATAAGGTATCCATGGCATCAATGCTGTATGTCGCCAAATGGTCATGGCACAACAATTATTGTGATCTATTGTCTTTATTAATCGTCGCAGTTGTCTGTCACACGGCGACGCAACTACTCCGTTGGCTCATAAACCGGTTTCAATATACACGTATTATATTATGTATTACTTACATCAACATACAAACATCACTAGTACGAAATTTAAACATATTCAGATTCATAAATACACTACTACTATTTACGCATATCTACTATTCAATAACAATATACCCAAATACCTATACAACGTTTCTTTTTAAACCAATACATAATGTTAATATTTTATGCAATACCTTTAATAGCCTTTTTTCATTATTGTCATGATGCCTAAAAGTGGTACATATTTTAAAGTTGGCTTCCTCAATGCAGGGTCTCTGGGAACAGGCCATGACGATTTGATTTGTGCAATAGAAAAACATGGTTTTGATGTTATGGCAATAAACGAGACTTGGCTTCGGGCGGGCGAGGAGGGGCGCGCGCCTGTTGTCCCCGGCTACCGGCTACGTCACACTCCGCGGCCTACAGCTGTTCGCGCGGGGCGTGGTGGGGGTGTCGGTTTTTACCTGCGCCGGGGCCTGAGCGCGCGTATCTGTTCTGGCACGGTGGATCCCAGGTTCGATTCCGTCGAACAGATGTGGCTGACAATCTCGCAAAGCGGGAAAAAAATTGCCATCGGTACAGCGTACCGGCCACCTTGGTTAGACATTGACCTCTTCTTGGATGCCATCACGAATTCTTTTACCACACTGGGAAAATGCGATCATTACATTTTGCTAGGCGATTTTAATGTAAATATGCTCAACGTTAGCGAGACTAAAACTAAAAAGGTGCAAGAGTTTTTAAATTACACGAGTCTCGCTCAGCTAGTCACGATGCCGACTCATTTTACAGATACGAGTGAAACTCTGATCGACCTACTGTGCACAGACCTAAAGCCTAAATATACGACAGTGGAACCCTTTGGTTCGATTACTGGCCACTCCATTTTAGTCAGCGAATTTCATGTAAAGCGGGACAAGTTTATACCTTACGTAATTAGATTTAGGCCAATTAAAGATATTTGTTTGGATAGTTTCCATATGGATTTGACACAATCAAACATTGAGCGTGTTTCTGAACAAGCTGATATCAATGACATGGTTGACACTTTTAATCACTGCTTAATATCTTTGTTTGATGTCCACGCACCACTAAAAACCTGCACTATTAAGGAATTATCGTATCCTTGGATTACGGACACTGTTAAACTGATGATGCAGTTACGAGACAATGCACTAGGCAAGTATAGGTGTACCAAATCAGAAATTAAAAAAAAATATTACAAACAGTTAAAATCTTTAGTTGATAGTTCCTTGTATCATGAAAAAATTGCATTCTTCAAACACAATATAAATAATAAAATTAATAATCCAAAATTACTATGGAAGAACATTAAATCCACGTTTGCACCCTCTAAACAAAGATTAGACCTTCCCTCACAATTTAGAAACCCAGACCTAATTAATAACACTTTTTTGACTGTCCCTGGAAACCCAGTAGCTAGCACTTCGCTTATATCATTTTATGAGTCCAACAGATATAGTGAATCTACTTTCACACTTGATCAGGTAGACCAATATGATATCTCCCGCATTATAACTGACCTAAAGTCTAATGCTGAAGGTTACGACAACATAACCTTGAGCATGCTTACCCTAACTATGCCATACACGTTAGCAACGATCACTGACATGATTAATTGCTCCATATGGACAGCTAAGTTTCCCTACCAATGGAAAATTGCAACAGTTAGACCCCTACCTAAGAATCCAAACCCTATAGAGGTTAAAGACTTGCGGCCTGTCAGTGTTCTGCCCTGTCTTTCAAAGGTAATGGAGAGGGTGGTATGCCGTCAATTGACCAAGTTTTTGGAAGAGAACGAGATATTACCTGACCTGCAATCTGGTTTCAGGAAACAGCGCAGTACTTCTACGGCGTTGCTGGACGTCACTGATAACATTTTGTCTGCCCAAGATAAGGGCATGTGTACACTTATGGTGCTACTTGACTTTTCCCGTGCATTTGATTGCATAAATGTCCCACTATTATTATCCAAGTTAAAATACTACGGTTTTGACAACAATGCAATCCAGTGGTTCCATAGTTACCTCAGTGACAGAAAACAACTCGTGGAATTACGGTTGCCGGACGGTACTACTCTGACTTCGGCTCTTACTTCAATAGAAAGAGGAGTTCCTCAGGGATCTATATTGGGTCCGATTATTTTTATTTTATATTGTGCAGACATAATAAAGTGTCTGAAGAAATGCAAATATCACATTTATGCTGACGATGTGCAATTATATTTATCCTTTAAGCCTGACGACATTGACTCGGCTATTAAAGACCTAAATGACGACCTGGAAAGAATCGCTACTTGGTCAGATGAGAACTGTCTAGCTTTAAACCCATTGAAAACTAAGTACATGTTGTTTGGTACGAAGCAGCAGTTAAAGAAGGTACCTTTAAGCCTTAATTTGACTCTAATGGGTGAGCCTATTGACCGAGTTAATGAGGCGCGGAACCTAGGGTTGTGTATGGACAACAGTCTTAGGTTTGAGAAACACGTCGCTAACTCCGTAAAAAACTGTTTTTACCGCCTGAAACTGCTGTACAAAATGAGGCCTTACCTGTCGGAAAAGCTTCGCGAACAGCTGGTCGAAACCCTTGTACTCTCCAAACTTAATTACGCTGATACGGTTTACGGCCCACGTTTGCTGGCTCGTACGGATAGACTTATACAAAGAGTCCAAAACGCGTGTGCTCGATTTTGCTACTCGGTTCCCCCTAGAAGTCATGTCACCCCATATATGAACAAACATTGTATGCTTAAAATGAAGTCGAGGCGAAAGTTACACCTTGCGTGTCTACTGTTTGGTGTTATTAGGACTACGAAGCCGAAGTATTTGTACGACAAGTTAAGTTGGATGGCTAGTAAACGAGAGTGCGCACCTAGGCTTTGTGCCCAACAATTATCAACGCAATCTCATAGGACAGCAGCTTTCAGAGGTACCTTCCGATACGCCGCATCTAAAGTGTGGAATAATATTCCTCCACCATTGCGGGTTCTGGGCACTATTCACACTTTCAGAACACGACTGCGGCAGTATTTGATAGCAGCACAGCAGAAACTGGATATGGTTACAATGAATGTTTCAATCATATAAACGCTTAGTAGGTAATTTGCAGCACTTGCGTACGACTGTGCCTATATGTACCTTCATACGCATACACGCGAACTCTTGAGACCACAATTATATTAACCATAATATTGTTCACGGACCATAATCATCTCTCACTTACTGAACCTGGCACTCATTGAGCGCCGAATACCGTATATTTTCTTTTCTTTTTTCTTCTATCTCGGCTTATCTGTGTTTTTATTTATTGTTACCAGTATTACTTTCTCACACAATGAAATACTTATTACTTACATTTTTTTTCTTCTTAAGTACGAACTCATTTCATTGATTTACCCGATAACTATTTATTGTACTTATATCCATTTATTTACTATTATTTATATATTTATTATGTTTGAAACTGTTTTCTGTCTGTCACTAACCCCCTCAAGGTTCATTGGAAGACCAGCGTCAGACAGCATCACCTGTCTGGCATGAATGCTGAAATGGACCTTTTTGGCGCAGCCGTGGGGCACACAGCACATACCATGTATTTTTGTCCTGTTTGTAACTTTTTTTAAATTATTGTGTGTGTGCTTAATGTACTGACGTCAAATAAACATTTTTTCTTTCTTTCTTTCTTTCTTCTTCATTTAAAGTATTTAAAAAAACTTGTCAAATAGTTGTAACTTTGACCCCCAATATCTCCGTAACTAGGTGGTTCTCAGGTACGGTGTAGAACAAAAAAAAAACGGAATGACGAGGAGACCAAGTGCTATTCGGTACACCTCTGCCTCCACAGACATTACAGGCGCCAGTTTATGATGTTATATAAAAACCAATCGTGTCACTGAGGCCTGTAGTAGCAATTTTGCGAGTCAAATCGCGCTAGCTTAAAATATATTGGCCCGTGTTGGTTTACGGTTGCATACAAAGTTTAATCTCCCATTCGATAGATGGCGTTGTGCCTTCAAACGCCGCCGGCTGAATCGCGCTATGGTTTCGTTACATGAGAAAACATATAGTGCAAACAATATTTTGTTCACTAGGTACGTATTACCAGCCACAGATGCTGTACTCGATACAATTTTTGACAAATCAGCCTTAAAAAATTATGTAAAAGGCTGATTTTATAATCTATCTACAAGTTTAAAAAGTTCATCCTAGTTAGGATTTTACCCATGATCTATTGTTACCAATAGTCCCATCTGCAATCCGTAAACGATCTGGCCCACAAAAATAACTTGCATACAGTTAATACAAATATTTGTTCACACTGTCCAGTCTAAATCATCCATTGCACCAAATATGCCATCAAAATATCCAGAATGTAATCTTATTCGCCGACGAAGGTGGTGTGACGACGATCTTTTGTGGGGCGATCATGGCCAGATATTGCACAGTACAAAGAGATTTCGAAGGAGAAATGGGAGGCATTTGTCCAGCAGTGGGAAACTCAAACAGGCTAACAAAAAAAAAATCTTATCCACAATTTATTTGTTTCAGCTAAATATGGAACCAAAGCTGGTTGCAGAAAACCTGCAAGCTTTGCTACAGGATCTACAGTCTGCGCGCCCAAAACGAGATGGTCTTTTCATTACAAGGTAATTTATTATCATAATCATGTTCTGATTTAGTCGTCAAACAGAAAAGAAAAGTTTTGGGTTCCTCCTCCACCCTTCAATAGAAATAATTGGAGCACGAATGGATAAATAAGCATTTTTAAGCAGAACATAATTTGATCACTATCACAACTACAGTCACATGTAAATCGAAACAGTATCATCGGAAATGCTAACATGTATTGACCTTTATCATAGTCACTTAGGTTCTAGTTTTGAAAGCTCTATCCGATGGTCCCATAAATGTTTGATATTTGACTTTTATGACATCTTAATTATTTACAAAAATGCTAATATTTGACCTTAGAAACTAACGGGATCGTCGATCGTTAGATTCTGATGGGATGCATGGTAGATGGTAAATGGAAGGTTGCTATTAAAAGCTGGGCCAAGATCTCATATATTTGTATAACGTGATAATTATATCCGAAAAGACTATTATTTAACTTAGTTCCTGTCAAGTACCTAGTACACTAGGATCTGAAGGTTGGTATTGCAGGATGAGCCTAGGTCTCATACTTTTGTTTCCCATTCTCCTGTGTTTCAAGTTTTTGTTTTTACAGGTGCTTAATTGTCAGCCTGCCATCAAAAGAAAAACTCAAGATTGACCCATTTGTTTATGTGGATAAAACTTTGTCCAAAGAGGTACAAGAAGATAGTGATGACGAAGGAGAAGCCGTCGCCGCTACTGCGTAGTAATTTTAATAAGTTTAGTAGTTTATATAATAGTGTAAAATACAATAAAATAAATATTTAGTAAAATGTTAGTTTTGTTTAATTTAATTAATTGTGAATGCTTTCGTATTACAATTCCCTATGAACGCATTGTTTAGGTTGGCAAGTCAAGTCACGTCTATCCTGTCAACTACACAAAAGTGCGTTCTGAAACAGGTAAATTGCATTCAAAAATAATAATGATTAATGAAGCAGGATACTATTCTAACATACCGTTCTATCGCTACGCCAATAACATTGTAGTTTTGTTAGGCATTTTTTGGATTGAAATTTTTGCAGCGGATTATTTTTTTTATGTTCTTATGTTTCGAACGCACCCAAGAGGGGCGTAAAACAATCCGCCATTTTGTCCCTATGACAATTTAGGATTTTAATAGTTTGAAACCAGAAAAAATCTAATTAATCTTTACTTAAAAGTGATATTCCGGAAACTGTGCAGTGTTTATAAAAACTGTGATATTTGTGTCTCTAGTTATTTTTGTTTACGTTTCATCTTGACGTTTTGTAGTTGACCGATTTTGACGTCGATTAGAAGAGAGCTCTAGATAAATCAAAATGGGCACAAGAGAGGACGAATACGATTATTTGTTCAAAGGTAACGTTGTTTCTATTCTTGAGTAGATATCTTCCAGTCATACTGTTATCCACAACGATGTGGTTTTGAATCGTAATAAGTATCTTCTCAAAACCATTGTTTCATCTCCGAATGACGTAGGAAAAAAGTGATTGATATGATTTTCCTCTTGCTTCTGTATTATAGCACCCATAAGTTTTAGTAATCTAAGTATCTGATGTGCTGCAATGTTTGTTTAGAGCGCATTTGCTACGAAACAACTAAGTTAGTATCACATCAGCTGATTGAGTCATATCGATCGATTTCTCGTAAATTTTCGTTATTAGTGAGTCACCTTCCAGCTCACGTATGATCTAATCATTAACTGTTACGTTTCTAACATAAAATTGTGGATACTAACAGGTATTTCGTGCTAACTTGCGTTGGTAATATTTCCTATTGTTCTTTGTTCCAGTTGTTCTAATAGGTGATTCTGGGGTCGGTAAAAGCAGTCTCCTATCACGTTTCACTAGAAATGAATTTAACTTAGAGTCTAAATCCACAATTGGCGTGGAATTCGCAACAAGAAGTATAGAGGTAAATACATTTTTTGTTTTGTACCATAGTTTATGTTAATTGCATGCTAACAACCTGGTCCCATTGTTAACAGAGAAAACTCTTCATTTCTTTTGTTTACTAGTTGTGTTTTCAGTCTTATTCTGTATATGTAAAAAACCCTTGATTTTATGTTGCTTATTTATAAGTAGTATTTAGGTATGTTTTAAGAAACATAGTGCCAATTGGCAGACTTTTTCCCGAAGCAAGACAAAGGACTTGTTCATTTGACTACAAACATTATCTGTAGCTCACTCTTACTGATTAGAAGACTATTAATATCATTATCATATGTAATTCAGTAAAACTTGAGTAAACATTACCATTAAAATAAACAAAACTAAGCAAGGTACCCAGTGTGTATTGATGATTTATTCTATTTATAGCCCTCAAAATAATATTTTAATTTTACTTTAATATTTTTACTTTTGTAGGTACCTCTCAATGAAATTGTAGGTATTCTAATTGCTTGAAATTAAACCTAAATCTAAAATACTTAAAGAAAGGAAGAAATTTTGAGTTTTATCTGCGGAAACTTGTAAATGGCCTTGAAATCCATATTTTATTTTATTTTATTGTTATTATAAGGAACAGCAACATTAACATTATGGAAACTAAAAACTAGTATAACAATATTTGAATTTTGCTAATATTGTCGTATAGTTTAAGAACACTGTTTATATTAGCTGTAAGTTTCCCAAACAGTATAAAATAAAACAATAGATGAAATGTGTTATAGTAGGTATTTCTCATGGCAACAAAAATGGCATCCAACATAGGACTTCACTCTTATGTGCATGGGATGAAAGAAAAGTGTTGGTTTCAGTAGGGATTTCTAAGGATCTCTAACTTAATAAATATGGCCTTTGTTACTCAGTGAAAATGTAGCTTTCTAACGGCAAAAGTATTTTTGAAATCGGTCCAGTCGTTTTTAGGTTTATTCGTTACATACAAGAATCTAAGCAAACAAATCTTTCATCTTTAAAATATTAGTGTAGATGACTTTGCTTTTACCAATGAAGCCACATCAGCTGATCAAGTCTTCTGTTAGTAGGCTGGACAAGTGGAACTACCTATGTTTTTTCGACATTTAAACAGTGAGATAAGGGTATTGCAATTATGTTTATGGCAACCCGTAGCCATGGTGCATGTGCTTGATGGTGGTCCACAGTTGGTAATAGTTACTTTACCATCAGTAATCATGTGAAGAGATTGCCAACAATCTGCCCACTATTAGTAACAGCTCCATGGTTTGAATGATCATATTTATGTTCATTATGAGTACTATTTTTGGCTGATATTATAGGGTCCACCCTTTATAGCAGAACTTTTAATGTCATAATATTATTTTGCATACCAGCTGATAGCATAAACTTCATTTGGCAGAAAATTGTTTGGCAGATACTCATTTATCATACGTTCAAACTCATAATTTTTAACCGACTTCCAAAAAGGAGGAGGTTCTCTATTCGACTGTATGTATTTTTTTTTTTTTTTTTTTTTTTATGTATGTTACCCGATTACTCGAAGACGCCTAAACCGATTTGAAAAAATTCTTTTTTTGTTTGAAAATACTTCCAAGTTGGTCCCATAGTCGCCAAGTCGGGATCTGATGATGGAATCTTGGCGAAATCGAGGGAACTCTTCAAATTTTATAGGATAACGTACAGCAATTTTTATATTTTCTACAACAAGTGAAGCATTTGCGTTTGATAAGAACCATTCTACCATCAGATCTGATGATGAAGCCAAGAGTCACGGAACTCCATAATGAGACAATGTATCCTAGTCGTGTTTGGGCTTGTTGTAATTGTAACGGTATGCACTTTCCATGTGAACCACTAAAAAGTGAAAAATAAAAACTTTTTTGCAAAAAATAAAACCGACTTCAAAAAGAAAAAGTGAAAAATAACTTTAGCTTCTGAAGTCGGTGACAAAAAAATTAAATCAATCATACAAACGTCACCGACTTCAGAAGCTAAAGTTATTTTTCACTTTTTCTTTTTGAAGTCGGTTTTATTTTTTGCAAAAAAGTTTTTTGTAAGCCAGAATCATCTTTAGGCATAAATTTCATATGCATAAGATTAAAAAGTAGAACCATCTTATCGCAGAAAGTTCACAGTCAGAATCATCTTTTGGCATAATTTTCAAATCGATAGTTTTTAAAGGCAGAACTATCATATCTCAGAAAGTTTACAGTCAGAATTATATTTTGGCATACATTTCATATGCATAATAATGGAAAGATTCATCTATCAAATCACAGAAAATTCATAAAGTCAGTTGATTGTGAACACTTGGTTTTTATTTCTCTGTAAGAAGCAGGCAAACATGCAAACAAGCATATATCGTGCATGTAGCAAGCATGCAATATGCAAGCAAGGATGAAGCATGTAAGCAAGCATGCAGCATGCAAGCAAGCATGCAGCACGCAGCATGCAAGCAAGCATGCAGCACGCAGCATGCAAGCAAGCATGCAGCACGCAGCATGCAAGCATGCGTGCACCATGCATGCAGCAGGCATGCAAACATCTGAACAAGCATATACCATGCACACAGCAAGCATGCAGCAGCAGGCATGCAAACATCTGAACAAGCATATACCATGCATACAGCAAGCATGCAGCAGCATGCAAACAAGCATTCAGAATACATGCAGCATGCAAACAAGCATGCAGAAAGCATGAAGCATGCAAACAAGCATGCGGCAATCATGCAGCATGCAAGCAAGCATGCAGTATGCAACATGCAGCAGGCATGGTTTTTGTCACGGCTCCGGCGCTGCGGTGCTACGGCGGTCCCACGCGAGCTTATCGTCGCAGATGGGTTTTACGCTCACCACCGCAGCTTCGGCTCGGCCCGCCTCGCCCCTCCGCGCCTACGCGATTTTAAATTACACTCTAGGGGTAGGGCAGAGAAGACTACGTGGAGTTGGTTTTGGAGCGATTCGTTTCTGTCACTAACTTTTCTAGCACAATATTGACTTTTTAAGATAATATTTTAATTTTAAATTAAGGTTTAAAATGCTATTTTGTGGCATTGAAAAATGGCAATAATGCCAAATAAAATTATTCCAAATGGAATTCTGCAATCTTCATAGTATGCCAAGTGAAATTATATCAAATAATCTTCGTCCTAAATAAACATTATTCCAAACGAAATTATGCGAAATTTGAACACTGCCAAAGGTAATTATGTCAAAAAAAATTCTGTCATCTAAAAGTATGCCATTCCAAATTCGGACATACAAACATTCAGCCAAACAATAAGTATATTTAAAAAAAAATATAATATTCGTATAAAGAAAATTATGCCAAGTGTGTTATGCTAAATGAATTTCGGAGCAACAAGATTCTGCCAGATAGATGGAACCCGATATTATATTTATTGTGTTAACTTGATACCATGCTAATTCTCTGCCTTCGCATTTCTGATCATATAAATCGGACAACAAATATGTTAAAATGGATAATGCCAGAAAAAGGAAAACCACAAATACTTTATCCTGGTTATCATTATAATAAACTCTGTGTCACTACTCAGCTCATATGTCAAACAAATATTAACAAACTACCTACTAATCATAAGGAAACCTTTGTGTCAGACTGATTCTGTCGCGGTCCAAAGATGAAGGGTTAATGAAAATTGCCAATCCACTTTGATCAAGCGTGGTGATCAATGCTCATGCCTTTTCTGTATGAGAAGAGGCCTTTTCCCTTGCAGTCCGACGGATAGGCTGGTATTGAAACCTGCTAATGTTAGGCGTTGATATTGTCAATGACTTGTAAGCTACATTTCTCTATTTTGCCAACAAATTCGATAGTCTCATTTATTAACCAAAACAATGAGATCCATGCTTCACTATACTAACTTACAATGGTGTGAAAGTACAAGGACTTTATCATAAAAGGTCACCCTTTTAATTTTTAGACAATGAAGCAAACACAGCTGGTCAAAGTTCTTGTTGTAATGAGTTTTTTTTTGTACAGAGTATTTGATTAATATGAAACCATTGTAATTTTCATTCAAATGCGCAAGCCTCGTTGCTTAGTGTGGCACTAGATGGCGCTGTGTGTATTGTCCAGCGATAATTATTTATTTTTATTCTAACATTTCAAATGTCCTTCATGGCCACATAGTTTAAATTATAAAAAAAAATGGAGTAATGAATCTATTTTTTGGTAATTTAATTTAAATAATGTCATAGTTAAAAGGAGCATTAGGAGAGATTTGAGGAATTTGAATACACATTTGGTCAAAACAGCTTTAGAAAACCATACATCCCTAAGAGTGTTGAAACAAGGTGTCACAAAAGGACGAACTTGGATCAACAGTTTAGTAGACACTGACGGCACCAAGCATTACAATAGAATAAAAATAATGGAAATAGCGACTAAATTCTATAAATCATTATATTCAGATCACTCGCCGCCCGATGTCAACACCGAATACATCCCTTCAGACTCCATTCCCCCAATAAACGGCTACGAAGTGCACAAAGCACTTACTACTATGCGCTATGTAGGACTTGTAAATATTCGAAGTTGTTAGATATTCGAATATTCGATGTTTTTACAAGCAGTATTCGAATTATTCGAATATTAGCTTTTTCCTTTGAAACAATTAATACACAAGGTTGAGTTGAGTATTTTATTATATAAAATTGAATCACCTTTAAGCAACATAGTTTGACATTATAATGAAAGAAAAACAAATCAAAAATATTAAAAATACAAACTAAATGAAACGAAAATATCTTTAATTAAAATTTACACCCACTGCGTGAGTAAATCAGTAAACATAACATAACTTAAGTTTTAGGTTCTTAGGCACTTGAGAATTCTAGAGATCAAATCGGGTTTGCGTAATATTTTAATCTAATTACTCCTAAAATCAGTCACATAATCACATTGAAGTAACTTACTAAAAAGCAATAATAAGTTTTATAATAAAAGTAAATGAGAGATCATAAAATCACAACGCCAATAATCATTCGTGGGATTGACGTAAACTTTGGTAATGCGATCTAAGAAAACTTAAGGCGTCTATAGAGTCGTCCTGTAAGGCGCATCTCAGATGGTTAATAATATATTTTGAGGATTAAAATACTCTCTCACATTCAACGCTCGAGGGCGGTATTGACATCAGAAACTCATACACTTGACTTAAATGTATTTGTCTTGGTCCACCTCTATCGTATAATGCCATTTGCATTCTGATCGACGTTTCGAATTCGTCCACCGTTGATATATTGGTGGTAGATGTAGAGGGAACCGATGAAATTGTGCTGTCAATGCTTTTCTGAAGTTGTTCCTTCAGACTTAAAGTTGGTTGATTTTCCTGATTCAATTCAATTTGAGGTTGGCGGCGTTGAAGGTTAACTAGAGAAACGTCTTCCTCATCATCAGAATCTTGAACTGTACAAAAATACTTTGCATTGATGTCAACAATAACTTTTACGATTTCATTATTTGATGGGGTCAAAAATACATCACAAGGTGGATGATTGTAATAGCTATCAGGATTATGAAGGTATTTCAACGTACTGACAAGATCTGTTTGACGCCTGTGAACTATCCTCTCTTTCAGGGCCTCTAACAATCGCTCACTTATGAAACTCTTATTTTCTTCCAATTTAACAACCATACACTTGAGTGCTGCTTCTGCGGTAAGTAAATTGGCATTTTCTTGGCAAATACTTTCAACTGTAGCTGTGCCGGACGGGCGTGATCGCTAGACTCGGGGGTGTATGTGTGCCTGTTTGGTCCTACGATAATATTGGTACTATACACGCATACTCTTCGAACCTAGACGGCGCTGACGTCCTACACCTGTAGGTTGTAGATACCTCAGTCGTTTACTAACAGGGAAAGGGGTTACTGGGAATAAGAACACTGATAAACTTTCATAACTTTTCAGGAAGCGATTGGCATGACTTTCGCGCACTACTTTTTACTGCTTGATTTACTCACTTTATAATATAATATTTGCCGTACTGATGACTACAATTTTGGTACAATCTGATTTTACTAACGTACTACGGAACTTGACTGTAACGAGAGCCGCGAATCGCTTCCTGTTTTTTAGGATATTTTATTATGTAATTTCACTTTGATATTTACATTTTTCCTGTTTTATTACAATTCTGAACTTATATCTAATTATATTTTAATCGTAACATAGTTTGTACATAGTGTTATCTATATACTAACACGAAAAATAGGTAGTTCTTTATTGAAATTAAAGAAATATAGCTAAATGAGTACAAAACTTTTCAAAACTTGGTTGGTTGAAGGATCTTTCAGGATAATTTACACGAAAACCGGTGCTGTTACTGTAAGTATATAGAGTGCCATATACAAGGAGGTTGTATGGCCTATCGAGATCTACTATTTACTTTTATGCGTTTACATTATCCAGCCTGTAATGATCCTTCAACTGTCGGTATGTTAGACCAAATTTACATGCTATGAACACAGATTAGCGCGTTAGACCGTCATATCCTCGACAAGTGGCTTTCCTGAAGGGCTACGTTCATGCTAAAAAACTATATCCAGGCCTAGATCGCAATCTAGGCTACCTGGATCTTATTAAAATACTAAATTAATCAAATACAATGCCACTTTCGAGCCGATATGAGTGTAACGCTTACTGTTCGGTTTATTTACTAAATCTAATCACTGACGCGCTTGTTTATTCGTCACTGTTATTGCCCATGTATCACTGACTCTACACTATTGATTCAAAGACACTATTTACACTTGTTTTGGTGACGTTCGTCGCGAACATATCTCCCGCCGTGCAGTGTAGTGACGACTCGCTGTACGTCGGCGCGGCACTGCACCATGCCGGCGAGCGACGAACATAGTCGTCGGGGCCCGCCGTCACGATGCCCACCGCCTCGACGTCTCGATGTCAGGATCATTTCGGTAGGGGCACGAGTTTCTTCACCGGACGCTTCAGGGTACCGCCGGAAGTGCGTACCTCAGCAGTCCGGACTTCTCCGTCGCCCCCAGGGAAGACGGCTATTATGCGGCCTCGTGGCCACGTGTTTCGTGGCAGCTGACCGTCCGCTATGAGGACGGGGTCGTCGACCTGTAGACTGGGGCCGCGGCTGTGCGGCTCCCGCCGGTACTGAAGCTCCGGCAGGTACTCTCGTACCCAACGACGCCAGAACATGTCGGCGAGTATCTGCGAGCGCCGCCACATCTTTTTGCTGTTGATGTCTTGTTCGGTGAATGTGCCAGGTATTGGCAACCTTGCTGACCCGCCGAGAAGGAAGTGATTCGGCGTGATGGCTTCGTCGTCGTCGCTGTCTACGGAGACGTGCGTGAGTGGCCTACTGTTGACTGTGTACTCCGCCTCACACAGTAGAGTGGACAATACCTCTTCGTGCGGATGTCTCTCGTGGAGGACGGTGTACAGGGCGGACTTCACGCATCGTACGAGGCGCTCCCAGGCGCCCCCCATGAAGGGCGCTGATGGCGTGATGAAGTGCCACACGATGCCTCTACGACTGGCCTCCCTTTGGAAGGCGTCTCGGAGCTCCTTGTCGGCGCCGTGCATGTTGGTGCCGTTGTCGGAGTGTATCTCGGTGGGGCAGCCTCGGCGAGCGGCGAATCGGCGCAACGCTAGTATAGCGGAGTCTGCGCTGAGGCTGGCGGCGATCTCGAGGTGGACGGCTCTGGTGGTGAGACACGTGAATAGTGCTACGTACCTCTTGTGATGCTGTCGACCGACTGTTACTGAGAGCGGGCCGAAGTAATCGAGCCCGGTGTAGGTGAACGGCCGCTGATGATGTGCTAGGCGCGTTCTCGGGTGGTCGCCGGTCGCAGGCACGGAAGGTTGTGCCTTGCGAATACGACACTGCAGACATTGTGCCAGCACTTTCTTCGTAGTTGGCCGCATCCTGATGACCCAATAGTGTTGGCGCACTTCGTTGATGGTAAGTTCGGTACCGCTGTGCTGTAAACTTCGGTGCGTCCAGTCTACATACAGTTGGGTGATGCGATGGTCGCCGTGAAGGATAGGTGGTTGCTTCGTATCGTCAGCTATTTCGCTGATGGCGGCTATACGGCTTTTCAACCGTATGACGTTGTCGATGATATCCACTCGAAGCGGCTTGAGTCGACTATCCTTTCCTATAGTTCTGTGTTGTTGCAGATCTGTTATTTCTTGAGAGAACGACTGTTGCTGTGAGACTTGTACGAGTAATTTCTCTGCTTTCTGAAGAAATTCTGCTTCTATTATTTGTTTCTCGTGTCGAGTGCCTGATGTCTTCGCCATTATCTTGGGAAGAGGTTCGGTCGCCTTCTTCTGTTGTTGTCTCCAGTCAGGATCCTTTTCTGTGTTTTTTCTAGTTCTCTTGTAGAACGTTTTCTCTGTTCTGTTCTGACACAGATGTATGAAGCGAAGGACGCTTGCTGTAGCTCGGAGTAGTCGCTCCCATTTTGAGAATCGGGATGGATCTGGAATAGCTTCTATCAGGGAATAACTGTTGACCTTGTCCTCGGTGACTGTGAGAGTTCTTTCCTCCCCTGTTTCTGTATCCACCGGGGGTTTTTCTGTTGGCCAAAATGACGGATCGTCGAATAAGAAGGTAGGGCCACGGTACCACTCATGATCCTTGTCAAAGTGGTGTGGAACGTCGCGAGTGGCGCTGTCAGCTACGTTTAGTTTCGTGGGTATCCATCGCCAGTCTTCGACCTTGCTGTTTTCTTCTATGGCCGCTATGCGATGGGCAACGAACGGCTTGTACGCTCGAGATCCTCGTCGAATCCAAGTGAGGACGGTTTTGCTGTCTGTCCAGTATGTCACCGCAGCGGGTTTGATGCCGTGTTCTTCGATGACAGCTGCGGCTAGGCGGGTTCCCATTACCGCGGCCTGAAGCTCGAGGCGCGGTATTGATTGGAGTTTGAGTGGTGCCACTTTCGCCTTTGCCATGACGAGAGTGACATGACATTTTCCGTCAGCTGTTGTTGACCGCCAGTATACCGCTGCTGCGTATGCCATCTCGCTTGCGTCGGTGAAGACATGGACTTGTGTTTCGGTAGCTTCGCTGTACCCAGGATAGCACCTTGGTAGGTCGACGTCCTTCAAATGTCGCAGATGTTGTATCCATCTTCTCCACTGGGCGGACAGGTCTGGTTCGAGAGCCTGGTCCCAGTTGGTTCCTCGTCTCCAAGCTTCCTGTAGGATCTGTTTGGCTCGAATAGTTACCGGCGAGGCGAGACCAAGTGGGTCGTACAATGACATGACGATTTTCAGCGCTTCCCTTTTCGTCGGTGTTTCCTTCTCGAGGATGTCGCTTGGAAGCCGTGCGAGTGTCAAATTGAAGCCTAGCGTGTCCTCAGTCGGTTTCCAAATCAGACCGAGTATCTTCTCTGTGGCGTTAGTTTTCCCGATGTTGACTACTTCAGTCCTGTCCTGTGTCGGGTCTATGTTGTCGAGGACTTCTGTGCTGTTTGAAACCCATTTTTTGAGTTCAAACTTCGCCTGTAGGTGTATGTCCTTGACTGCTGTTGCCACACGCGTTGCTTCTTCAACTGTTCTATAACTGTCGAGGTAGTCATCCATGTAATGACTCTCTATGATGGCTTCTACTGCTTCCGGTTGGTTGTCGCTGTACCGCTTTGCGTTCCAGTTTTTTGCGTAGATGGCCGTGCACGGCGAGCTTGCCGCGCCGAATATTATGGATGTCATGCGATATTCTTCAGGAGCTCCCTGTCTTCTGTCGCCCCTCCACAGGTAGCGGAGAGCATCTCGATCTTGTTTACGCACCTTCACCTGCATGAACATCTCCGCTATGTCGCCGGCGACCGCTATAGGGTGTCGACGGAATCTCATCATGACGCCGGGCAGTGACTGTAGTAGGTCTGGACCCGTGAGTAGGAAGTCGTTCAATGACATTCCTCTCGATTTGGCTGCGGCGTCGTGAACTATCCGGAATTTCTCCGGTTTCATGGGGTTGTACACCTCGAAATGGGGTAGGTACCACGTCCTACCAGCTGTGGTTGCTTTGGGCGCTTTTTCAGCGTATCCCTTGCTGATGTACAATTCCATCTGTTCTGTATATCTGTCGCGAAGAGTGGGATTGTTGTCGAGCTTCTTTTCTGTTGAGACGAGCCTCTTGAGCGCTGTCCCGTAGCTGTCGGGCATTTCGATGCTTTCATTTTTCCAAAGCAGGGCCGTTTCTATGTGTCCGTCTTCTGTTTGTTTGGTGTGACGGTCTAATATGTCTTCTGCCTTCTTCTCAGGATCGGAATCAGGACGGCGTGGGTTGATGACCAGAGATTCGAGCGCGAAGAATTCACGCAGCTGTTCGTTGAGATCTTGATCATTTTCTGTGAGCCTGTTGACGTAGTGTACCTGGTGACCCAGAGTTCTTGTGTGCGCACCGTGAAGAGTCCAGCCCATCGCGGTGAGTGAGGCAACGGGTTGGTTCTTGGGGCCTTTGCGGACCTCGGTGGCCAGCAATAGGTGCCAGTTGTCCTGACCTATTAATATCTTCGGCGCGCCGGTGTTGTAGATCAGCTGTGTTCTGAGGTCATCCAGATGTTTACACTGGACTACGTCTTCTTCGCGTATCGATTGCGCTGCGAGATTGAGCTTCGGAATGGTGCGCGCTCTGAATGGCATCTTGTCCTTCGTCTGGCTGGAGAGGGTGACTGACACTCTTCTTGACTTGGGAGTGTCTATCATCGTGTTCCCGATCGCGCCTATCGTCAGGGGTTCGACGCGGCCTTCCGCTCCGACTTGCTGCGCTAGCTCTTCGTCAATCAGCGATACTGTTGACCCATCGTCGAGGAGAGCATACGTGGAAGCTTCTCCCGCCGGTCCTACGACTCGTATTGGTATTATTTTGAGGTAGGCTTGGCTCGCTGTTGTTCTGGAGCTGGCGACTGTTTCTTTGGCCACCTCTTGCTTTGGCGGCTGGTCGACCGCTTCTTCGGACTTCTTTGTGAAGTGCAGCAGTCGATGGTGCGTGGCTTTGCACCCCCTTGTTTCGCATCTCTTTGGTCGACACCTATGACCGCTTCGACGGTATCGCAGGCAACGGAAGCATAGGCTGAACTTCTTCGCGAGTTCCCATCTTCTCTCGTTGGAGGCCTCTCTGAATTTGTTACAGTCAGACTCGTGATGGCTCTCCTTTTCACAGATTCGACATTTCGAAGTCGACTTATCTGTCGCTGTATGCGTTCTTTGCAAACTCCGTTTGCCTGTTGCATTTTCGGATGAGTGTATGTTCTCAGGAGGAGCGAAGGCGCTGCAGAAGCGCGCTTGTTCTGTTATAAATTCGCTGAAGAGCGACAGGTCCGGCAGTGATTGGTACTTTTCTGTATAAGTCCTGTACCACTGTACACGCAGGGAGTTCGGCAGCTTTTCCGTGAGGGATCGCATCAGCTCGGCGTTGATGAGGTAGTGCTCCTTTTTCAATGCTCGTAGAGTCACTACTCCGCTTCTGACACGACTTGCGAACGTGCAGATATCTTTAGGTGCTTCGCTGCAACGCGGCAATCCTCTTAGCCGATCTGTTTCGGCTTGGGCTATCGAGTCTGGACGGCCGAACTGTAACTCGAGTTCCCGCATGATGTCATCTGGCCTGGCGTGACCGATGAGTTCTGAGCTCACTGTCTCCAATGCTCTTCCTTGAAGGCTCCTTCTGAGTCTCGCTGTATTCTCGACGTCATTGAAGTACGTCCGAGTTGTTTCGTAAATGGCGCGGAACGAAAGCCATTCCGTATGTGACCCACTGAAATTTGGTAGGGTCATGATGACCTTCGACGCCGAGGGTTGGTTCGCTGTCCCTGTTTCTATTTTCCTGTCGGCGAGCGACGCTATAGCGGATGTCAATTCCGTTATGAATGGACGTAATGAATCCTCCCCCCTGCACTGTTCGGGCTTCTGTGTTGGTACTGTTTCTCTTGGCACATTTTTCACTGTAGGATGTAACGATGGTGCCCTTTCCCGGTTTCCTATTTCTTTACTGTTGATGTCCGCAGGGGGGGGTGTGTGGTGTCTATCTGTATTCCCCTCGGCGGCGTCATCTTCTGGAAGCGGCGCTTCTTCGGGCGCTTCTTCCAACCAGGAACGCACGTACTCATCGTTTGAGTTTCTGTCATCCATATATTCAGCTTCAGAGTTGTCTTCTTCGGCCCTCTGAAGTTCTATTTGTGCAAGCTCCAACCTAATTTTTAATAAAGCCTCACGTGCTTGTGAAACTTTACTGTTAGATCGCGTCGTCTTGTGCGACGGCGATCTGCTATGTTCGATACGGGCGTCACCCCGGGTAGTCATCGGTACGGCATCAGTAATTTGTTGAGTAATCCTCGTTCTGTCTGAAGGCTTAGCTGAAGATCTAACTGAAGGCTTACACGTAGAAGGCTTTCTCGTCGTATTTGAAGGCTTAATAGTTTTATCTGAATTACCTTCTGACCTGGTTCGTTTAGTAGCAGATGGTGAGTCGGCTGCGTCTTCACCCCCCCGCGTAGCAGAGGGGCGGTTGGCCAGCTGTTCCAACCCCTCGGTAGAGGACGGTGAACGGGGTGGCAGCTGGTGATGGATGGCTGTGTCCTGACGCGTCTCGACCGCCTGTGTTTCCGCGGGAGATCTGCCTTGCGATCTTGTTCGCATCTTGATTTATTTATAAACCGCACTGTATTATTCGAACCGATCTACTGTTTATTTTTCACTGTTAACGTAAGTCTTCAGCGTGTAAACTTCACTGTTACTTCACTATAAGTTTTATCCATGTAAATAAGTAGTTATTTGCTTTAAAACGCGTTTTATTTCTCAGTTATGCACTTGTTATACGCTTCACTATGTATTTTTACTATATACTGTTGTTATATACTTCCCTATTTACTTTCACTTATGTACTTTTGTTATATACTTTCACTTATGTACTGTTGTTATATACTTTCACTTATGTACTGTTGTTATATACTTTCACTTATGTACTGTTGTTATATACTTTCACTTATGTACTGTTGTTATATACTTTCACTTATGTACTGTTGTTATATACTTTCACTTATGTACTGTTGTTATATACTTTCACTTATGTACTGTTGTTATATACTTTCACTTATGTACTGTTGTTATATACTTCCCTATGTACTATTGTTATATACTTTCACTTATGTACTGTTTACATAAGTTATCGGTATATAACTTTGAGGTACTGTTCACATAGGTTTAACTCGACGCACTGTTTATTTGAGTTAACGTATATAACTGAGGTATATAACGTTGACGCACTGTTCACATAAGTTACCTGGACGCACTGTTTATTTAAGCTTACGTATATAACTGAGGTATATAACGTTGACGCACTGTTCACATAAGTTACCTGGACCGGTACAACCAGAAACTACACTATCACTGACGAACTGAGGATATCCGGCTCTGAAGGACCAAAAAATGTGCCGGACGGGCGTGATCGCTAGACTCGGGGGTGTATGTGTGCCTGTTTGGTCCTACGATAATATTGGTACTATACACGCATACTCTTCGAACCTAGACGGCGCTGACGTCCTACACCTGTAGGTTGTAGATACCTCAGTCGTTTACTAACAGGGAAAGGGGTTACTGGGAATAAGAACACTGATAAACTTTCATAACTTTTCAGGAAGCGATTGGCATGACTTTCGCGCACTACTTTTTACTGCTTGATTTACTCACTTTATAATATAATATTTGCCGTACTGATGACTACAATTTTGGTACAATCTGATTTTACTAACGTACTACGGAACTTGACTGTAACGAGAGCCGCGAATCGCTTCCTGTTTTTTAGGATATTTTATTATGTAATTTCACTTTGATATTTACATTTTTCCTGTTTTATTACAATTCTGAACTTATATCTAATTATATTTTAATCGTAACATAGTTTGTACATAGTGTTATCTATATACTAACACGAAAAATAGGTAGTTCTTTATTGAAATTAAAGAAATATAGCTAAATGAGTACAAAACTTTTCAAAACTTGGTTGGTTGAAGGATCTTTCAGGATAATTTACACGAAAACCGGTGCTGTTACTGTAAGTATATAGAGTGCCATATACAAGGAGGTTGTATGGCCTATCGAGATCTACTATTTACTTTTATGCGTTTACATTATCCAGCCTGTAATGATCCTTCAACTGTCGGTATGTTAGACCAAATTTACATGCTATGAACACAGATTAGCGCGTTAGACCGTCATATCCTCGACAAGTGGCTTTCCTGAAGGGCTACGTTCATGCTAAAAAACTATATCCAGGCCTAGATCGCAATCTAGGCTACCTGGATCTTATTAAAATACTAAATTAATCAAATACAATGCCACTTTCGAGCCGATATGAGTGTAACGCTTACTGTTCGGTTTATTTACTAAATCTAATCACTGACGCGCTTGTTTATTCGTCACTGTTATTGCCCATGTATCACTGACTCTACACTATTGATTCAAAGACACTATTTACACTTGTTTTGGTGACGTTCGTCGCGAACAGTAGCCTTGATAATATTGAGACATGAAGAAAATTCCTCCAACTTTATCTCGGTAGCGCTAAACGTTATTTCGCTTTAACCTTTCTTTTTTTAGATTCAATTTCGGCGGTCTGTAGGTAACAACTTGTAAGACAGACGTAGTAAGTATTTTCAAACTTAACAAAAAATTATTCGAATATTCGAATTTAACATCAGTCAATATTCGAATAGCAAAAATGATCGAATATTCGCATTATTCGAACATTCGAATATTCGAATTACAAGCCCTAGCGCTATGACAGAAGTCCTGGGGAAGATGGAATTACCACGGAAGCGCTTAAAGTCGGCTCTACTACTTTGCTACCCCACCTAACAAACCTGTTTAACACCATATTACAATCAGGAAAAGTTCCAAAATCAATGTGTGCATCCAATATAGTTCTTCTGTTTAAAAAAGGCGACAAAAGTGACATCGGCAATTACCGTCCAATCAGTTTAACATCTACAAGACCTTCATTAAAGTGATTTACAATCGCATAGACGGGAAACTGGATAAACATCAGCCACCAGATCAAGCCGGATTTCGCGCTAGTTTTTCAACAACCGACCACCTACACACCTTGAACCAAGTCCTAGAAAAATATACCGAATACAATAAACCATTATACCTAGCCTTCGTAGATTATGCGAAGGCTTTCGATAGCATAAAACACTCCGAAATGTTCAAATCTCTAAGAAATCAGGAACTAGAACAGCAATATATAGACCTCTTAAAAAATATCTACCATAACAGCACCGCAAACATTAAGCTGAATACTCTAGGACCTTCGTTTAGAATACAAAAGGGTGTTAAACAGGGTGACCCGCTCTCTCCGAAGTTGTTTACAAGCACTCTAGATCGCTAGCAGCCTCATGGACAACCAAAGGCATTACTGTCGGTAATAAGAGATTAACCAACCTCCGATTTGCTGACGACATAGTCCTTTTTGCCCCCACAGCCTTGGAATTACAGACCATGCTCCAAGAACTGAGCACAGCCAGCTTCAGGGTGGGACTCGTAATTAATCGTTCCAAAACCCAGCTCATGACCAACAGCACTAAACGTAGGGTCGAGGTAGATGGGCAGGAAATACAGTATGTCGATGAGTATATCTACTTGGGCCAGTTAGTATCTTTCGAAAACAGGCAAGAAAGAGAAATCGACCGCCGAGTCGAAAATGCCTGGAAAAGCTACTGGTCCATGAAGACGCTAATGAACGGTGATCTTCCAATCTCCCTGAAACGCAAACTCATTGACATGTGCATCCTGCCCGTCCTAACCTACGGTGCTCAGACCTGGTCGCTCACCGAGTCTCAGAAGCTCCGCCTTGGAGTTTGCCAAAGAGCAATGGAATGCAGCATTTTGGGTGTCAAAAGACAAGACAGGGTTCGAAACATCACGCTGCGTTCCAGAACGGGCATAGTGGACGTTGGCATGAAGGCTGCTAGGCTAAAATGGGATTGGGCGGGTCACGTCAGTCGCATGCACGATGACCGCTGGGCAAGGGTCTCCACACGATGGTTGCCGGAAGACGGACAGCGCCGCCGAGGCCGACCCAGAAAAAGGTGGCGAGACGATTTGGACGCGCATCACGAGGGTTGGTCCGAGGCTTCACAGGAAAAGAGCATATGGAAGGAATTGGGGGAGGCCTTTGCCCAGCAGTGGGAAAGTACAGGCTAAATAAAAAAAATATATATATTATTTATTGTTTTCTTAATTTTGACTACATACAAATAGTATGTTTGATGATCATCAAATTCAAACATCAATTAGGTACCATCAAAAGTTGGTACCTAATGTGAATCTTACAGAAGAAATTACATTCCTATAGGTTCGTTTTGCAGTGTCACACAATTGTCATAAAATTAGCTGAGTTTATGAGTCTTCATCATTATATTCACACAGTAAAAAAATCTAACCATTGTGTGCCCACAAGTGAATTTAACAACAAAGATAATATCTTTTACTTTCTAACTCACTGAGTTTGTTTATGTTATACAGAGGTACCATTTTGAATGATACTGTCTCCATACCTAATATGGTTATATTTTAATGTTAAAAACAAAAAAAAATATATAGATGGTTGAATTGAGAAACTTCCTTTAAAAGTTGTTTAAAAGAAACGTGTGTTTTGAAGAATTTTTTCTTCATCACATTGTTTTTTCCTCTGGTTTCCGCAGTTGATACTTCAAAGTGTTGTGCATTAATTACTACTTATAATTTCAGTTTTGTGTAAGTGAGTAGTTCCTAACAAGAAAAGTTTCAAATTAAAAACCAAAATTACTGACAAGTACCAACTCTACCATAGTATTTTTATGTTACCTCAAATATAAATAAAAGCTCACTGTAGCATGTTCTATTTGCAGCAGTATGTACTAGGTATAAAGCATTCTGTTTTCGACTTTTATCCGTACCTATATGTACCTATTGTATTTGAATGAAATCGAATAATCTAAATTCACATTTTAATACAGACCATTGTGACATCCTGTGCCACTAAGCTCTTGCTTCGGATTCCCATGTTTGGTAAAAAGTTGTAGGGTGTTATCATCAGAAATTTCTCAGCAGTAGTATCCTGGAGTGAGAACTTGTGCCTGGTTGGCGGCAATAGGCTCAACTCCGACATGGGACTTAAACATAATTGGTAAAATGTAGTTGTACTTATTTATTTATTTATAAAACTTTATGTGGCGGACTTGGGAATTTTCTACCAGTCTACCTTAGGGTGATGCAGAGACAATACTTAGTAGGTGCAATAACAGAAAAAAAGACTAGAAAATATTTCTATCTAAAACATATAAGAAAATACAAAATACCGATATAAAATTAGAGAGATAAACAAGAAAAACTATAACAACTTTGTTCTGAGACGAATCTGCCAACTTGTTGTGAATATGCTCTGGAGGGCTCCACTTGTAATTCATGTACACCTCTGCATACCCTTTCTGGGATTATATATTTGTGATGTTATGTTACGTTTTACTTTCTATTTTAAGACTTCCGTTTTCACATGATATACGGACTTATTTTTATTATAACGTAGGTAGTATTTTACGCAATTAAACGTTCGGTAACACAGTAATGGCAAATGAAAATAAATCAGTCGAATCACTTGTTAATTAATTGTAATCTTGAACGCCAATTATGTCCAATTGATAGTGTTCGATTTCAATCGTGTTACATTAGATAAGTGACTTTATTCCGTACGTTACTAGGAGAGATTTCTTTTGCCAGATTTGCTTAGTAAGCTTGCCTACCCCAAATTACAATTATAAGAAAATCGGCAATTTCAATATCACTGCCTGCGGTTTCACCCGCGTGGAGGTCGGAAATAATCCCATGGGAACGTAATGCCGGGGTGAAATGTGTCCTATGTGTTTACCAGGTCTATCAGTGCGCATTTTTTTTAAAATGTGTTCAGCCGTTAAGACGAGAAACCGGACCGAATCGGTCTGACGCTATTGTGTCTACTTCGCTAACAGATGAAGATTAAATTTGAAAATACAAACAAACACTTCAATTTTATTCATTTGTATCGATGGACGGTTATTGGCTAACCATTATTTTAAGGGATAATAAAACTTGTAATATCATCATTTGAAAGGCTTCTTTCCTTTGTATTACGCTTTTCCTCGTTTAATTATGTTACATGTATGTTGTGTTAATTATCATTATTTTATCCGAGAAGCGTAAGCTTTAATTATTAGTAACGTGGGATACGAGTTCCTAGTCCTTTATACGCCTCATCAAGAAGCGGTGTTTTTACATATAACCTTACCTTTTTTATACATGGAAAACTGACTCTGGACTGACTGTCTGTCTGTATGTCTCTCTGGATATGTTACCTTTTCACGCGTTAGTGACTTAACTTTGAGAAATGTTGCATACAGATAAACCAATATCTGAGGTACCGATTATAGGAATAGGATACTTTTATCCCGATAGTAATTTAGTCCATGCTTGCAAAAGCTAGACCAGTTACTTAGGTAATCATCACATAATTACCTCTTTAGAATTTAAAATATCCCAACGCAATCATTTTCATTGTTATCAGTAAGTACCTATTTGATAGTGTAGTAGGTCCATGGCAGCGATCAATGCATGCAATATTGTAGATTTTTTACTTAGCTAAATTATTTTTATTCATGAGGTATTTGCTTCTAAAGCCGTAAAAATTGTGTCTTATTTCTAAAGTAAGAAGGGAAAAAATAAGGTTAGCAGAACGTAAAAAAATCTTTCAAAGAAAATTAGTTTAAATAAGATTAAATATTTAGTTTTTGCGATACGGGATTTTTTCGTCAAAGTACAGCAGTAATTTGTTTTTTTTTTCAACATCAATTAAAAACAAATTTAGTTGCTCTTATCAATAAGTTGTTGCTAATTTCCCGATCTATTTGAGTTTAGTTTGCATCATCGCGTATACTACAAAAGTACTAAGAGTCGAGATTTAACGTGAGTTTATGAAGACCCAAAAGTTAAAGCCGCGAGACACCAACTGTTATTTATCATCACGCCTGCATTTCCCCGCAGGATAAGTCAGAGGTGAACATAATTATACATCCGCATTTCGCAACTTACTAACACACTTTCCTCTTTCGAAGCCCCAGAATTAGGAATCAGTCCTCTTGTGAGTGGCAGGCCTATCAGTCTGGGACATAGCCTACAGAGTTTGTTCGGAAGGCGGGGCACGGCTCCTTCCCCTTCGGGGAAACTGACCATAATACAAATATTAACCTAAATTAGGAAAAACAAAAATTTTATCAGCCTAGGATAATTTAGGAACAGTCACATGCTGAGTCCTACTTTCGGTAACCAGAACTTATCTATTCTGTGCCAGAACTTCCGTCACCTAACTGTTGAGAGAAAAGTCATTTCCGCCGTCTCTTTCCAACGTTAAAAGTTCAGAATGAGTTATTGATTCTTATCGATAGCCGTCATAATTCCCATGCATAATCGGTTTACGTTACGTCACTTTAGTGCCAAAGGTGAATATTTCTTCTTGTGTTACGTGAAGCAGACAGTGTTTTATGGTTTTAAAGTAAAGAATTTGGTTATATCCAATTACCAAGCTACTTTCAACCTGTGTAAGATATTTTCGTTCTTTTCTCTTGTAGAAAAAAAAACAAATGTGATCAAAGTTATAGATAGGTACTTAGGTTTATTTATTTTTCATTACTCATACTCGGAAAGTAGGTCTGAAGTTGCCTAAGGAGCGGGCTGAAAGTAATACTTTTCAGCCCTAGGGAGAATCACTTTCAACTGACAGCTGTCACATTATTAAAAAAAAATCTAGTTCTATTTTCACATTTCTATTGAACCATGTTCCGACTTCTATACAGCCTGTAAATTACAGCGCGATGTAAAATTGAAATAACATAAAATTCAGTATTAATTAAAGAATATAATTATTTTAAATAACTTAGTTATAATTTAGTTACAAATATTTCTTTAAAATAACAAAAATTTGGGCAAAATATTTACAATTTTTTCAGTGACTATAGTGAAAATAAAGGCTGAATAGCCGGCCACAGAAAAAAAAAACAAAATAGGCGGGAAAGCGGCAATCCGATCTTCATTTTTTTTTTCGAGTTGTTTCGTGTTTTTGTTTTTATCTTGTTTTTATTCGTAATGAAAAGCACAGTGTTTACCTCGGGTTAAAGACTTATTAAGTCCCTCGAGCTATTAGCGCCCGCGCTACGCTTGGGCGCTAAACCCCGTCTCGGGACTAAATAAGTTACTTTCACCCCTTGGATAACAATGTACTATTGTAAAACGTGTATAGGTATGTAGGTATTGGTAAAACATGAGTTTCATATAGTATGAGGGATGTATTACACTACAGTTCTTCTAAATAAAAGAAAGTAGCTACATGTTTTGCCACATAATAGTGTTGATTAAAGATTTATTGTATAATATCGTATTTCGAAGAGTCACCGATTTCTATTTCTATCACTGATGAAAGTAAAACGCTCAAGAACAGATACCTAGTTGCTTTTACAAATTGCCTTCGTGCAAGACCTATGCTAGTTCATTACTTACACATAAAATCGGGCTCTCACCTTTGCTATAGTTGCTATCAGTTAAGATGATAATGGCAGTCATTGGTGTCGATTCTGTTGTGCACAAACTATACTTAATTTAGGCTATTGCTATCTTTTACTAAAAGGCAGTGCGAGAAAGGGATGGCTATTGCTATGAACTAAGTTAGAGATGTCAAACTAGTTTATGCCTTACTTACGCTTCACTGTGTTTTTAGTCCACATGTTTTTACGTGCACCCTTCATTTGTATGTAAATATTAGGCCCAATTAAATTTGACAGCTCTAAATTACGTCCGTCTCTTTCTCGTTTTATTAGAGAGAAAAAGATAGCAATAGCCTAGGTAAATTAAGTTTACTTTGTGCAATAACAGAATCTACACCATTGTCTTATCTACATTATTAAAATTCTTAACTTTAAAAACCAAAAATAAGTCTTGAATCGTCATCTATCGTGATCTTCAACATTATTTTCCAAAAACGATACATGGCTCGTAAGAAGAGAATATAATAGGGAAAGGGTAATGTCCGCTATTGACATTTTGCAACTTTACAGAAAACTACGTACCTATGGACTAATCGGGCACAGATATGGCGGAACTATAACCAGTAAATAAAATACTTACAAAAAAATATTTATGGCTTACTGGCGGTTTACATTTACTCATAATTATTTGATTAAACCTCTGTGTTTACATTACACAGGCGCACGCCAGCGAGTGACTATACACTCAGCAGACTACATAAACAAACTGTAGTGTCGTTGACGTCATCACTAAACTTTGTAATTTTGTGTCAACCCTCGTACATAATGTAATTAAAGGACGCGTTTTCGCGTACATTGACTTTTCTAGGGTTGCTAAGCCTTAGGGCACGGAACTTACCACCAAAATAATTCACCTCGCCTCTGAAAATCTAAATTGATTATCGATGTTACTTAGGCTCAATTTCACCAATGAAACTGAACTTGATCAATCTAAACTGAGTTCAAGAGCTGTCAGTGCCATCATGGCTATGGAATATTGACAGTGACAGTTCCTAATACCCATTTAGAAGTGCTGTGTACGTTCTCGCTTATTAGTGAAATTCGCCCTTCCACAGCAAGCAGTTCCCATATCGTGACTAGCATTATATGCTAGGATAGGAGATATTTACACACTAACGTTAATATATGGCCGTCCCTGTAGCAGGACAGACAGTAATGTTCAAATCATGACGTCATCATACCGACAACACACGGATACAACGCTAAACCAGTGACCCCCATACGATGTGCCGTTATGTCGACTCGCTATTGATCGGATTAATCCATGTGAATTTATGAATGCGATTTTCAAACGAACGTCGTACGTCACAATTTCTAATACAGTGCTTCAAATACGCGACTACTTTTAAACAAGGTAACAGACATAATTAGCATAATTATAACGTTCCCACAGCTGAGACACAGTTCTCCTCGTGGCATAGTGTACAGAAAAACACGTCTTCAAATTCTAGAACAAAACTAACTCACCACGACATGGGTATTTGTGCGTGTCTGCACAGTTCGAACATTTTTACATAAATCAATTTTCATTTTGACATCCCGTTTTGATTCTCAAATGTTTGAAGCCACGTCTAACGCTTATTGTTTTAAACAAAAAAAAAATAAGCAAATTAAGAAATAAGAGGGCATTACAGTCTCTTCATCGCCTGCCTCCGAAGGCTAAGTAAATAATGTTGGGTGCCTAGGTGGGTTAAGGAAATGGGGTCGTTAAGGTGTTCGTCGGTATGGCCGCATGGGGTGACGACCTCACCTAGCATTTCCATTGTCATTGCTACACACCCTGTATTAGAAAAGCCAAGTCTAATTTAGGGACATGTTGGAATTTATGGTTCGTAGAATGAACAGAAAATAAGCTTACGATTATTTAATTGAAAATAAATTTTATGGTAACTACTTTCTTGTCAGTCAGTACTTACTACGAAAAGTGCTGCCATTATTTATGTAGATAAATTTCGCAAATTACATCAAACAAATCAATAGTGATGTCATTAAGGGCTGGTTTTTCAAGCACCAGTTAACTTTTATCCGAGGAATAAGTTTAATAAGTTGACAGTTTTTGTATGGACTCTCTGTCAAAACGTCAGATTTACTCTTCTGATAAAAGTTATCTAATGATTGAAAAATCAGCCCTTAGTCAAATAACCATACAATTTTATAATATGGATTAGAAGAATGGAGTTTCTTGGCCGTTCTTCTACGCTAGGGAATGGGCAACTACAGTACTTTCACAGTTTTATGTCTTGTGACTGGGACTGTAGCTTCGTGTAATTTTCATCTTTTTTTCGAAAGTTCAAAAGTGCCTGTAACTGGGCTACTTGAAATAAATGCTTTAATTTTGATTTTGAATCATAACTGCCTAATAAATAAATAAAAAAAAACAATTAACGTTATTCCAAAATTCTAACGACTGTCTCCAGTTTAAATTACGTATAGTTTCATTGCCATTTCTTTGACCTCTGAGTTTGTTTCAGTGTTACTTTCTCAGATCTAACAAGAAAATATAATTTAATAATATGTATGTATGTGTCAATCTGTTTTAACAATTTGGTTTTTGTGTTTGTCATCAGGTGGACGGCAAAACCATAAAAGCCCAGATATGGGACACGGCCGGCCAGGAGCGGTACCGTGCCATCACGTCTGCCTACTACCGTGGCGCTGTCGGCGCGCTATTGGTGTACGACATAGCCAAACATCTGTCGTACGAGAACGTCGAGCGATGGCTGCGCGAGCTGCGCGACCACGCTGATCAGAATATACTGATCATGCTTGTTGGTAACAAGAGCGATCTTAGGCATCTCAGGTTTGTCTTCAACTCTTCTACCCGTCTATACATCACGTCGGTAAGCCTTTAAAGGATTACCGGATTACATATCTTCATAAGAAATGAAAAGCGGAGAGGGTTAGTCCTAATAGTTAAGATCATGTTTCCATCGAAGGATAAGGAAGGCAGTGCTGAATAGTGAACCCACAAAGAACACACACATTTTGTATTGCCATCAACCGGGCACAAATCCTAGCGCTTCTGCTCTTGCGACCACTAGATTCAACGAAGCAGTCAGTAACGCAACTTTTCAGCCTTTATTTGATTCCTTATCTAAAGAGGTTTTTCATAAAACTATGTAGTTCTAATCCGAAAGAAAGTGCTATAATGTAAGGTCAACCTACCCCTCGTTTGTTAGTATCATTTGAACTATGGAAACAGCCCTGAGCCCCTGACTGTTGCGAAATTAGAACCCTGTTGAAGTTAAATTGGTACCATGAATGTTCTAGAAACTGTAATTACGCGATTACAATGATGGTCTGTTTAGTTTGATGGTCCATACTACATCGTTAATAATGGCAACATCTGTCTGATACAAGCTGTATGTTATGTTTCCACAGATCCATCCCAACAGAAGAGGCCAAGGCATTCGCGGAACGGAACGGACTTAGTTTTATTGAAACATCCGCTCTCGACTCAACTAACGTCGAGCCTGCATTCCAGAACATTCTAACTGGTAATTATACTTCGTTAAATACCCTCCAATCGGCTGCCAACTTCCTGAAGATTTCTTTGAGGGTACTGGTAAACATATGAGAATAGATTAGAATGGAATGGACATACTTAACCTTTTGAACTCGAGAGTATAAACGCACGCACGTGCCCTCAACGCCAAGCCACAACTACACCTACCATTTTGTCACATATTTGAGTCGTGTGAAGTACAGGGCACGCGCTTGCTTGTCGCGTATATGTGACAATGGCGTTCAAAAGCTGAACAGGTGCTTGTTTGAACTCGCTAATCTCTGGAAACACCAGTTAGAGTTGGTTTTTCTTTAAATCAAACAATTCATACTAATTGCTTCAACCGATGCGATATTTTGTATAGTAAGTCCAAAAAAACTTACAACCCATGTTCCTTCGAAAAGTGGTCCACTGTGTTGGTCTGAATCATCACCATCGAATATACATCGAGGTTGTTACTAGTACTGTGAATTAGCACCAAACACTAACTTTAAGATTTACTGTAACACCGCAAACAATAAAAAAATACCGCCAAGTTTTTTTTTGCCAAATATGGAAACTAATCAATTCATATAACACACCTTAGGTCTTCACAAAATCGATACGTAAGTCAGCGTCCTTTTGTCAGTACCGACCACGTAGCTATATTTAGATCTCTGTGCCACTCAATTACAATGTCTACTATTTTGGGGTCATTTCACTCGATGCGGTATGAGGTCAAGTGAAACATGGCTCGTTCATTTTATTATTGAGACAGACAAAAAGGAAAACTTCTTTTAAGTATCTCTTGGTATACATATTTGTGTCAAGTTCATAAGTTCAGCGGGCCTAAAATGGCCGCTTTAGCAGAAAACAATATGAATCACATTAAAAATTTAAAATTCTTAAAATGGACTTTTAGTCCGGTCAATTTAGACCAAAAAATGAGAGTGAAGTTACATAAAGTCCCAACAAGCTGAATTTCAGTGAAATTGTTCAAAACATAATTATAAACAATGTCTAGAAGTTCCCCATCATTCCCGTGTATGGAAAAATTTTTATTCAAGGTCAAAGGTAAAAAAAAATGAGTTTTTCGCGATTTTCAGCAAAACGGTAAGTTTTATCATAAAAGTACCTCAGACAAAAATTGTAGATCATAAAATTATGTATAAAAAATATGTCATACTTTTTTCCTACAAGCCACCGTTTCTGCGATATTTCGATTTAAAAAGTTGAAAAAGTTGTAATCGAAGTTTTCCTTGAAATGTTCCACCTTTACACCATAAAGTGTCGATTGTGAGAAATCTACGCCATTCTGGATATTAAACTGATACTTTTCTGATAGCTCATGAACGTATGTATCCTCCGAAAACCAATTTATCAAAACAGTACATCTACCTTTGGAAAATAGGCGCCATAAAGGTCATCTTCTGAAAATTTCTTGAAAGTTTTCTTGTTTTTCGAGGCCGGTTTCTCAAAATTAATGCATGACACTTGTCGTTAAAATTACAGAACCAACATTGTTGTCTCATAAGCTTTCTCAAATGATACCACAATTACCTCTTTTAGTGAGTGAATGACCAGAAAATAACGATTGATCATGAGAAGGTAGTATTTTAATAAAACTGGGTAGGACAAGTTTTCCGATGTACATCTTCCTTATTGCAGATTTTCTTGTTACCGCTATGTGATGTTAGCTGTTTGACGTAATACTGGTCGATCAGATCATGTAAGATCTGACTCTATCATCGGAAAATCTGTACTACCCAGTTTTATTAAATACTACCTTCTCATTAACAATCGTTGTTTTCTGGTCATTCACTTACTAAAAGAGGTTATTGTGGTACCAGTTAGGAAAGTTAATAAAACAAAGTCGGTTCTGTAATCTGCACGACAAGTGTCATACATTAATTTTGAGAAACCGGCCTCGAAAAACAAGAAAACTTTCAAGAAATTTTCAGAAGTTGACCTTTAAGGCGCCTATTTTCCAAAGGCAGATGTACTGATTTGATAAATTGGTTTTCGGAGGATACATACGTTCATGAGCTATCTGAAAAGTATCAGTTTAATATCCTGAATGGCGTAGATTTCTCACAATCGGCACTTTATGGTGTAAAGGTGGAACATTTCAAGGAAAACTTCGATTACAACTTTTTCAACTTTTTGAATCGAAATATCGCAGAAACGGTGGCTTGTAGGAAAAAAGTATGACACATTTTTTATAGATAATTTTATGATCTACAATTTTTGTCTGAGGTACTTTTATGATAAAACTTACCGTTTTGCTGAAAATCGCGAAAAACTCATTTTTTTGACCTTTGACCTTGAATATTTTTTTTCCATACACGGGAATGATGGGGAACTTCTAGACATTGTTTATAATTATGTTTTGAACAATTTCACTGAAATTCAGCTTGTTGGGACTTTATATAACTTCGAATGTCTAAATTGACCGGACTATTTACGTTTATGACAATAAAGTCTATTTTTAGAATTTAAGATTTTTAACGTGATTCATATTACGAGTATTTTCTGCTAAAGCGGCCATTTTAGACCCCCAGCCCGGCTAGCATGGGCAGGGGATAAAAATTTTATCCACCGGTTATTTCCACTTTTGTTTGAATTTTGTCCCTTGTCAGTGGAAATAACAGGTGGATAAAATTTTATCCCCTGCCCATGCTAGCCTGGCAGGTTCTCAACTTCTCAAAGGCTTAAGAAGAAGAGGTATATAACAAAATAGGCAGTGTGGTTTTACTAGTTTCCTGTAGTTATGTAGTATACCCACACGTCGCGTTAAAAAAAAAAGAAAATAAACCTTAAATAAAACCCATCAATTTATCTAATATACACCGTGTTTCCGGACGATATCCATAAACTTCGACCGGTCATTGTACTCATCATTAAGAACAACTTTTACCATGGGACCAAACTCAATCGGGAAAAAAAAAACCAGCTGTTCCATACATTTTGACGAGTTATGCGAGCATAGGGAACAGCTAATTTTATTGCGATTCAGGGTTTGGTCCCATAGTAAAAGTTGACCAATGACCGGTCGAAGTTTATAACAATTTTAAGGGTTGTAATTGTTTGCACAGAACCCTAATCCAATTTATAAAATAAAAGTAATCTACGTTACTCCCGTAAAAGCACCGTCAAAGTTGGTCCAGCCGTTTCGGAGATTAGCTGGAACAGACAGACTAAACAATTTTTTTTTGTTGCTGGGGTGCCGATTCCACACTTTAACATGAAAATGTTGTCTTCCAGAAATCTACAGGATCGTATCTCAGAAGCAGATGCGCGACCCGCCGGAAGGTGACGTCATCCGGCCGGACGCGGAGCCGACGGACGTGCGACCGTCGCACACCGACAACGTGCGCAAGCAGTGTTGCCAGTAGTTGCGACACTTCATAGTAAGTACATCAATGTTGCTATACTACTTCTGTTCTTGTGCCCGCTGAAACTCTTCCAAAAATTTCATAAAGGGTGTAAAATGACTTATCGAAGCCGAAAGGCACTTCCCTGTCATTGCAATATTTGAAATGTTCTAGACCGTACCTGGGACCCCGGGCTCAAAGTACCAACTGTTAGACAAGTTTTTTTTTTAAATACAAGTTTTTTTTGTAAGATTTTGACTTCAAACACCTTCACGACCCCCATACTATTCAACCCATCCATCAGCACATTGTTTTAAGTGCGTTACATTGAGTTCTACCGAAAAACGTGATTTTTCACCCCAAATAAAAAAGTCCCAGCAGTTTTTTTTTTGCGTAGAGTTACTTAGTTTATTGTGCATAATGCTTGGTTGACGTCTTCGTGATGAGGTGGTTTACATCCTGTTGTATATTCAGCTGTTCAGGGCTAAATAAATATAACATCGCGCTTGTTATCCTCGAAGCGTTAGGCACGGTTAAACGTAATAGTGCTCGTCATTTTTCCAATGAAACTCCCATGTGATAGAGAGGGCGAGTTTATTGCCATCAAGCAGGTACAACTCTAGACCCAAGTTGTTGCTAAGAAATTCCTGGTGTAAAAACCTAACAACGGGTCCTCTAACCTAGAAACTCATGCTTAGCCGTGCGTTAGTAATTGTAATAACCGTCAAGTAATTTTGTAAACCGACTTAAAAAAAGGAGAAGGTTGTTTCTCCGTGATTGCTGGGCCGATTTATGTGATTCTTTTGTTAGAGGAAACCCGCACGCGGTGGGCCCTCATAAATTTTATCCATTTTTCTTGAGTAGCTTATGAGTTATGTCTTTATAACGTATTGTATTCTTCTCTGCGTGTCATGATGTCATGATGATCTTGTAAACATAGTAACCATTTTATCAGAATAACTACAGATTAAATTTTATTTCCAGAAAGTCCAGTTTACGTCGGAGCCGGAAAGAGAGATGCGGCTGGAGATAAATGCAATCATTACGAATCATTCCCAGACAATGGTGTTTACCAACATAATAACTAGGTTGCCGGGCCATAACTATACTGTCTCACACTAAAGATGAAATCTTATATCCATGAAGTTTGCCATATGTTGTCTATGGTACGACATATATTTCAACCTGGCAACATTAACACAAAAACGGTTAAGAGTGGCTCATGTAGATAGCTTTGTGTAATTATTGATATTTAGTGTCCGAACGAATAAAGTAAAAAAATATATAATAAAAGATCGTAACGTGAAGAGAGATTCAATATAACACAACTAGTAAAGGAACCATGCTTTGGTTATAGAAAGCACCCAAGTTTATTAATTTTGGCGCTAGACACACTATACCTGTGTAAATTATACCTGAATTTATCTTTTTTATTTAGGGGTAAACCATATTTTTCGTTAGTAGATAATTCATGTTAAATGCTATTTATTTAGTGGAATAAATAATGATGAAAAGTTACTGAAAACCGTTATAATTTATATATTTTTTTCCATAGTATTAGGCGTAAATTCCTAAAAAATGAGCAATAATTGGGCTGGTAAACGGAATTCGCGTAAAGTTCACTGTTTAAAAGCACACAAATCATAGCTTCATAATTAAAGTACGTCTAATTGTTTTGTAATACACTAGCTGGTAGTTTTTACTAAGTAACGAGATAGCTTTTTTAAAAAGGGAATCCTTTTTTCTTTTACGAATACGTGCCTTCTATGGAAACGGCGTGACATGTACATTTTATTGAAGCTTTTATTGTTTATTTTTGCCTCATGTTGAAGTTATTGTTTCGGGCTGTGGGCGGGTCTCGCGCTGTTTATGTTAGGAGATGTCGGGGGCCGCCACTAGTCCGCAAGCACGCTTGATGTTCGCTGTCTCATTGAGATAATATTATTGTTAACTGCCCTAGATTCGCTACAGGAACACGATACTCAGTCAATGTGTTCCCGCCCGTGTGCCATCACTATGTATGGTCAGCGAATGTTTTCTAACCATCGGCACTAAGGCCTCTGGCTGTTTTATTTCTCAAGAGAGGATGCGGTGTTTGTTGTATCTAAGAAATATGTTATTGTATTATGGTCTTCAATATGCATGATTATTTTTTTAGTGCCTACCTGTAATTACTTTATTAAAGACAAAGATAATAAAATATAATGTAAATTTCTTGGCGTTTTTTTTTTGTTAACATTGAAGAGTATGTCCTGCCTAACACAGTTGAAGGTTCCTCAATCCTACACCTCGATAGGCCCTCCTCCGTCGCGTCCTATTTTTCACTACCGGGGTCGCGATTCCTCTGAAATGTAGAACTATCTTCTGTATGACGATGTTTTGCAAATCTCTACCTGTGCCTTTGATAGGTATGCAGACGAAAAATTACCTCAATTTCAGTGGCTACATTTTTATTGAGGGCACATTTCCAATACCTAGCTACTGGCCGCTGCTAACATGGTGATGTCTTCATACAAATTAATTGTAAGACCTTGAAAATTACTGTTCATTTTGTATTGCAACAGTTTTAGTTGTGATTGCTGGGACTGGGACAAGGATTTGAGTCCCTGACAGCTTTATAAATTAACTGAATAATAGACCATTAGTGAGGGCATCTGACAATGAGCAAGTACACATTTTGAGGCCCGGGCTCCACCAAAACGAAGACGAGTGTCTTACGAGTTAGGGCGTATCCGCCGAAGTTGCGTGGAAACGCGTACTGGTACCACTCTGATCCAGCCGCCTGTCCCTTTGGTGTCCTCTTCCAGGGACGCCCTAAGCCGAGTCCCGAACCTCGTAGGGGGTGCCCTTAGCGTGCAGTCGCTTAGTTTGTGACGCGCAAAACTGTAATGTGAAAGGTAAGGCCCTTACACTCAAGGCACCCACGGAAGACGACAACCTTTCTAGGAGATGCCATTTCGAAAAAAAAACCCGCGTACTGGCTAGTCCGGAGCAGAGCTACTCATGCCCACGTATTTTTTTACTTGTGCCGTAAGCTGCTTGGCAACAACCTTACCTATATTTCCTAATATTAAAAAAGATTGCCTCATTGATTAGCTCATAAACGTACTACATTGCACATAGCGTGAAACCCGACTAAATAAGATAGTTCGATAAAGCATTATCTATAAACTCTTCTAGATTCGGTCGTGTATAAAGGCTAATAACACGAAGTCCAAGGCTACCCGGTTTTTGTAGGACTGACATCGCTGGCCCGCAGTTACTCTTTACATTAAACAACCGATAGAGCGGCGCACGATAGGTAAGTGATAATAAAAATGTAGGTAACAAAAATAAAGTTTGGATTAAATTACTTATGTAATTAAGTATGTATGTTTTTTGTGCTAAACTAACATGTTTTCGTAGTGTTTCAGTATTTTTTTCGGATTATAGGACCTAACTTATAACGTTGTTTACTGACCTTGTAGCATTCGATAGTAACTTGACTCTAGCCGGTGCACATATACAACCGGCCAATGATATACTGAAATATCATTGCAACCGCCAAAATAAACAATGGATCCCGAAAGTGACGCCCCTTTATTGAAATCGGTCGTTTCACTTGAGTGAATTTCAATTTTTGTTTCATTATTAAATTGGAATAGGTATGCCGAATGAAATAAATCTCTTTTAACAGAAAGGAAGCACCTGATTTCGGCATTTTAGTAAAAAAAAAACATTTTCCGCTTGGATTATGTATCGAAGTCGGCCAAATCAGAGGCAGAGGCCCATGGGTGGCACCAAATTTCTTACATCAGGTTTGAGAATACGTAAACAAAAAAAAAAAAACGCTAATTCAAGACTTATGTTTACACCACCTTTGACACGATAGTTGCCCGTTAAGTAGCTAAATAAATAAATATCGCTGGACATTACACACAGCGCCGTCTAGTGTCACACTAAGCAAGGCTTGTGTCGTGGTCACCAGACAGTTGATATACTACTTAATATACTTTTGTTTGTAAATACATATACTTATTATACATATAAACATCCATGACTCGGAAACAAATGTCCATGCTCATCACACAAACATTTGCTCCTACCGGGATTCGAACCCGGGACCCTAAGAACGTAAGGCAGCCTTACTACCGCTGCGCCATTCGGGTCGGCAGCTAAAGTTCCAGAACGTCAGAACAAACGGTCCGAGAGCAGCGGTTCAGACCGCGGGGACGTAGGTACTCGCCCAATGTTTTTGAAAGACTGCTAAACAAACTAGCAGAATCGATCTAGCGAATTGATTTGTGTAACTACGCTCATACGCTGACTACTCCATACAGACCTACTGTGATACGATAAATAAAAATAGTTTACAAAAGACACTATCTGATTCGTTAATATAACATCTACGAGGTAATAATCATAATTACCGAATAAAATCGTTGTCATGGCATGGCAGTCATGCCCCAAAAAGTTGAAAATAATAGGGACTGATTATTTTCATGTTTTTGCTCGCCATAGATCGGTCCCCAAAATAATAAAAATACCAATCGAATTGAGAACCTCCTCCTTTTTAGGTCGGTTAATAACGTCGTATGTTTATCTGTGACAGATCCAGAATGTCTATAGCCCTGTACTACACGCCCGGGTCGGCGCCTTGCCGGCTAGTGTTGCTGGTGGCGGCTGCACTCAACATCCAAATGGACTTGAACGTCATGAACTTGAGGGGAGGAGATCAGTTCAAACCGGACTTTTTGAAGGTAAATACCTCAATTAATCTAAGAACGAGTATAAGACGTGACATAGCCAGCTTATAACGTGGCCACTTCTGGGACACAAGGGGCCTTTCGATGAGACTCTCATCGAGAGACACTAACTTGAGAAATGAGAGGGAATGGAACACCACGCCGGCCAACTACTCTCGATTCTACTTGCGCGTATAAAGGCGCTCTCTCAACGCAGCATTCGACAGAAACAAGTCGTTTTTACAAATTGTATCAATACAGGTACCGAACTGTAATGTTCGGTTCTGCTTCGATGTAACCACCAATGTAATGCTCGAATCTGAACTGTTGTTATTCATTACCGGCAAAATGAATCTGATAGGTTAGTAGCTATTTAATTTACCACGAGTCCAGTTACGGCCAATTTCAATAACTTACTAACAGGTATCGGTATAATAGGTTGCTATCTTTGTGTGATTGACATTTATCGTACGGACAGTTAGAAACAAAACGTCACAGAACGCTTTTTTGATTTTTCTACGAATCAAGTGACAGGTAGCTGACGCGATTAGGATATTTCAAGCTAACTTTGTCTAAGGACATACCGACAGCTACGAGACGTAGGCATATTAACTGTCAGTTATACGTAAGTAAGTTATGGAAAACGGCCTTGTCGACTCATAAAACTATACCAATACACTATAATTATACACTAACGGAATTCCATTCAACCTTTCAGCTGAACCCCCAACACACAGTGCCCACAATAGTCGATGGTGACTTCTCTCTTTGGGAATCCCGGGCCATCGCCAAGTACTTGGTGAACAAATATGGCGAAGACAGCAGCTTGTACCCCACGGAACCCAGGGCCAGGGCGCTAGTCGATCAGAGATTGGACTTCGACCTGGGAACTCTTTACCCAAGATTTTCACAGTACTTTGTAAGTGTTTGTACCTTTTTATGTAGTTGGTATTTACGCCGCCATCTTTTATTTTTTAAATCAATTTCTACAGATAAGTTCGCAAATCTTTGCTAACAGCGTATTTTATAACATACTTATGCCGCGACCACGGCTGGTGCAATCCGGTCTAAACTTAAATTAAAGGTAAAGTTCGCGATATATACCCGTTTCCATATGTTTTATAATGGTGTTCTGAGCTTATTATATTCTTACTGGGACACTTACCTATTTAAGCGCCAAAAGAACCATTAATTAGACACTAGAGTCAATAGAGATTATATATTATTTACAAACGCTTCGAGTTATAATACAGCCGATGTAACTGCGTCGCTTTTTACAGAATGCCCGAAGACATAGTACTTAGAAATAATCACTATTCCTACTACAGTATTCATCTATGAGTTATCAACGCAGTCCTTATTTATTACTCATTTCTCCTAGTATCCCCAAATCTTCGGCGGAGCTAAACCAGACGAGGCCCAATACAAGAAGTTGGAAGAAGCGCTGGTGTTCCTGGAAACTTTCCTGGAAGGTCACAAATACGCCGCAGGAGACCAGCTGACCCTGGCTGACCTCGGGCTCGTGGCGACGGTGTCCACCATTGAAACTGCGGGCATCAGCTTGGACAACTATTCTAATATTCAGAAGTAAGTTATTCATCTCCAACTCAATCTTACTTTAGTGTGAAAAAGAGATGGAGCTATAGGGTTAGGCAGAGATGTAACTAATAGCACAGCCACTTTTTGCCATCAACCAGGCACAAATCCGTGACTGCCACTGAGAAATTAATGATGAAAGAACCCAATAACGCTTTGCCCACACTGGGAATCAAACCCAGGAATTCTAGCTCGGCATTAGCGCTTGGGACCACTAGACTAACAAGGTAGCAACAGGATAACAAGACGTATTTATGATGATAGGAAACTACTGATATTAAGGGTCAGCGCAGACAGAGAGGAATAATCCCCGCGCGGTCTCGGGCATTTTCTTCACGGATCGCGAATGCTCGCTCGAGCGTATCTTCGAGGACGCGCGAGCATTTTTTGTCAGGTTCAAGCATTTATGCACTTTGTTGTAAAAATTTTAAAGTTTATTTTCAATTCATCAGCATCGCCATTTCAGCCGAAAGACGTCCACTGCTGGACATAGGCCTCCCAAGTGTTGCCACATTGGCCAGTCCCGTGCGACTCGCATCCAACGGATTCCAGCAACCTTCACCAGGTCATCGGTCCGCTCCACCTAGTGGAGGTCTTCCAACGCATCGTCTTCCAGTTCGCGGTCGCCACTCCAGAACTTTTCGGCTCCATCGGCCATCCGTTCTGTGACCAATGTACCCTGCCCACTGCCACTTAAGTTTGGCAATTCTTCGGGCTACGTCGGTGACCTTGGTTCTCTTGCGGATGTTTCATTTCTGATTCGATCACGCAAGGAAACTCCAAGCATAGCCCTCTCCATTGCCTTTTGGGTGACATTAAGCCTTTTGATAAGGCCAGTCCCATATGTAATCACTGGCAACACATACTGGCCTTAGACTTTCGTCTTGAGACACTGCGGTAAGTTGGACGAGAAGATACCGCGAAGCTTGCCGAACGCTGCCCAGCCGAGTCGGATTTGACGATTGACCTCATTCTTGAAGTTAGACTTACCTAACTGGACCGTTTGTCCTAGGTACACATAATCGTCTACAATTTCGAGTGCAGAGTCTCCGATCTTGATAGAAATGGGTGGTGACATGTGCATTCAACATGACCTTCGTCTTGTCCATGTTCATTTTTAGACCCACTCTTTCGGAAGCTCTACTAAGGTCATCGAGCATTGTACTGACTACTGAGGTCCTCCATGGTCTCAGCCATGACCACTATGTCGTCGGCGAACCGAAGGTGAGTGGTGTACTCGCCATTGACGTTGATGCCTAGCCCTCTCCAGTCCAGAACCTTGAAGACATCCTCCAGTGCAGCGGTGAACAGTTTCGGAGATATGGCGTCTCCCTGTCTTACATCTCGCTGCAGAAGGATAGGTTTCGAGGCTTGGTCCTGAAGTCGGACTGACATGGTGGCGTTTTTGTACAAACACTTCAACACCTCGATGTACCAGTAGTCAATTTAGCACCGTTGGAGAGACTGCAGTACAGCCCAGGTCTCGATCGAATCAATGGCTTTCTCGTAGTAGTCCCTAAACGCTAAACAGAGAGGCAAGTTGTACTCTTCGGTCTTCTGTATAACCTGCCGAAGCGTATGTATGTGGTCCACCGTGCTAAAGCCTTTTCGGAAACCGGCTTGTTCGGGTGGCTGGAAATCGTCAAACCTGCGCGCGAGACGATTCGTGATGGATGACTCTTGAAAACAACTTGTAGACATAGCTTAGAAGTGAGATGGGCCTGTAATTCTTCAACCGGGCAGTGTCACCCTTCTTGAAGAAGAGTACCACCACACCCCTGCACCATGCCTGTGGCGTTTTCCTCTCGAGTGTGACGGAATTAAACAGCTTTTGAAGGGCCTTAAGTACCGGTTTTCCACCCGCCTTCAGGAGTTCGGCCGTAATTCCGTCATCACCCGGAGGCTTGTTGTTTTTGAGATGTTTCAGACCCATCCTAATCTCGTACAGGCTGACGTCCGGGATGTCTTCGGTATAGTGTCGGGTCAGTTTAGCTCTTGGGTCGTTTGCTAGGTCGACAATGGGTTTGCTGGTTGAAATGTACAACTGTCCATAGTAGCTCTCGATCTCCCTCAGTAGCTTTGGTTTGGCGGATAAGATCCTGCCATCGTCGGTCGTCAGTTTCGTGAGCTAGCTCTGCCCAATAGCCAGATCTCTTGAAAATACTTTGGAGCCTTTGTTCCGCTCGATCGCGTCTTTAATGCGCTCGGTATTAATGCGGCGGAGGTCGCTCTTCAAGGATTTAGAGATCCGTCTATTGAGCTGCCGGTATTTCAACGCCTCATCCGAAGACTGCAGGATCATCTCACGCCGCTCCTTCATGGGCTTGAGAGTTGGATCGAACCTCTTTTTCTGATCTGTCTTGAAAAACTTAGACCCGGTCGTATCGACAGTTTCCACGAACCCATCGTTGTATTCGTCCACTGAGCTCCCTAGGCACTCGAAACGATTCTGGAGTTCGAGCTGAAAGCTCTCGGGGTTTTGGATTTGGATCTGTGCTGGACGGCGCGTAGACTTCATCAGTCGAGACCTTTCTAGCTTGATATTGACGTTCAATGTGCCTCTTACCATGCGGTGATCGCTCCCGGTTTTCACCGAATTGATCACAGAGACATATTGAACATTTGCTTCTTGGTTGACATGATGAAGTCAATCTCTTTTTTTGTTGCACCATCTGGGCTCTGCCAGGTCCACTTCCTGTGCTCACGCTTTTTGAAGAAGGAGTTCATCATATAGAGGCCCTCCTTCTCCATAAAACTAGCCAGTTGGTGGCCCCGGTGGTTTCGACGTCCAACTCCGAATGGGGATGCACACTGTGGAACTAATGGCGCTAGCATAGCTGGTTCCAAGCATCGTCATTGGTTGAAAATCAAGGAATGTCATTTCATATTTTAAAATACCTTGACCTCATTGGTCAGATTGTGACCAGCTATGGTGGCGCCATCTACAATTAGCTTTTAACGGTCTTCCCCATTGTCCCACCTGCAGCTCATCCCCGTGTCGTTTGCCCAGTTCAAGTTATTTTCAAGTGCGTTAAGAAAATCCTCTCCGCTGCGCTCCGTTCTGTCTGCGCTGAGCCTAAAGGTTTACTCTCATCATGGGAAAGATGGATCCTGAAATGTAACGACGTTTTTTCGTTTGAATATTGGAGGGTAGAATAGAATACACTACTTTGGTGTACAGCAAAATTCAAACAAGTTGAAATTAAAATTAAACAATTTTTCTAAACAGGTGGTACGCGCTTGTCAAAACCACGGCACCGGGATACAACGAAGCTAATGAACCTGGCATACAAGCATTCAAAGATATGCTAGCTCAATTGAAAGCTAAAACTGAATTGTAAGTTCCTAAATGTTTATTTTAAACATGTATCCAAATGTTATTGATATGTACAGTCGAACAAGCTATTTGGTTTACATTTTACGTAATTTCTGGGTTAAACTGTAAACCAAATAGCTTGTTCGACCGTACTACTACATGAATATTGCTTCAAGTTGGTCGAATATTTTACTCAAAGCTGAATTTATCGTTAGGAACTAGGTTCCTACTTTGTATTGTATACTAAAAATAAAACGCTTAAAATTATATTTAACCTTTTATTTGTGCCTTAAAACCTAATCTTATCGTAATAAATTGAGAATGTAAAACGGTGTAACTTGAAAAACAACATTTGTGAAAGTGACAGCATTATGTACTGTGTAATACGAATAAGCTCCATTCATTTATCCAAATTCCAACGATAATTATGTTTTATTTCGGTTTCCTAAGAGAAAGTGGGCGAAAACTGTGAATGTCAGAATTCAATAATAGAATAGAATACTTGGGTGCAAACATTTTGTGAACCTGCGAAGGCTCAATAAAAAAAACACAGTTTTCATGAATTCTGTGCTCGTATTCCACCTGTGTTTGACTCGTCATCTGTATAAACGAATGGAGTGAATGTCCCAGGTGTACGGTGTACGGAGGTTACTTCTTCAGCATGCTATTGACGAGTCCCTTGAAAGCATCCAGACCTTTCTCGTTGGCCTCTTGGTAGCCAGGAGCAGAGCTCTTCACTGTCTCGTACCATCTGCAAGTACCGTAAGAATTGAATGTCGGAACTGCTAGAGTGTACCGTTACGGTATATCATCCGATGCTACTCAACCGATTTCAATAAAATGTTGCGAATAAATACGGATGGTTCGTGATGGTCGGTGGCGCCATGAGAAGCATCTTTCCACATAGCATTGAAAGTGACGTAAGTATGCTATTTTTGTAGAAACTCCAAAATGACGAAAATTGATTCAGGATTGAGTGATGAAACGGGACGAATCGTTTGAATAAGTATTCTTATCGAAATGAATCCTAATAAAAATAATCCTGTAAACAATCCAGATAACATATTATGCCCTAAATCTACAAATGCATCGCGCAGTGCGGTCGCTGCCTTTACGAGTTAGTGATGTGCTTGTGAACCGATGTTTTTGTGTGTAAGTTGCACGGTGCATGGTAATACACGATGTGTTTGATGGGCATAAGGTTTATAATTTACTGTGTACTACGTTCTGTTTTAAGAAATGCGGGTGTGTGCGCGACTGCGTATCTATTGCTTTTTCTGAATTGCATGTGTAGTAGTTGATGTGTGGTAGGGGCAAAGTGTAGACACAGAGTTCCGATACATTTTCATGTAACGGGCATAACACAGGTCATGGTCTCCTCATGTGAAATATGTTCAGGCGTAACGGTATGGCAAGCGAACAGTAACTTTCCCTAATAATATTAAGAAGTAAGAGCAAATTAATACTTTTAATGTTAAAGTATTTCTTTTCGGACGGCTTAATGCCGAAAACGTGTGAAATGTGGCACGTTTTCGGCACTTTATAGCCGTACGTAATGTGAACTCACAAGTCACAAGGACCAATCTTAGTAAGATCGAATTAATACCTATTAACGTTCTTGTACTTCTTGAAGTCGATATCTGAGGCCTCGAAACTGGACACGCCAGCGATGAGACTGAGGTCGGCGACGGTGAGGTTGGGGCCGGCGCAGAACTTCTGGCCCTCCAGGAAAGTGTTGAGTAGCTGAAGAGCGTCTTCGATCTTGGCCAGCTTCTCCTTGTCAGCGGGCGCGCCGCCGAACACTTGCGGATACTGAACACGTAAAGTTGGGGGTAAGGAAAAGGTTTGATATTATAAGAGACTGCAGCAATTATGCCTTTAGGTACTGTCCCTTGTTGCAGAAGAACACTCAAGGGTCTTGTATTAGACACAACAATTATCTCGTATTGGATCCCCGCGGAAGTAAGCAGATAACAGGAAGGTTCTAAGTTACCGCATTAGACTCAAATGATGGCAAAGAACAGTACCTACCTAAAACAGGTAGGGGAGCAGTAACATTTCACTTGTACCTACGTAAATAAGTTGTCATAAAGCAAAAAATACTCACGAAATAATCAGCAAATCTCTGGTACAAGGTGCCGATATCGAAGTACAGGCGTTGGTCCACAAGCGCCCTCGCTCTCGGCTCCTCAGGGTACAAGCTGCTGCCTTTGCCGTATTTGTTCACGAGGTAGGTGATGATGGCTCGCGACTCCCAGATAGACAGGCCATCGTCTACTAGCGTCGGTACTGTGTGTTGGGGGTTGAGCTGGGGAATGAAGGACACTGTTAGAGTCTAGTAAACACCATCATTGAAGACCTCGACTGCGCTTATGGGCAATATAGCATCGGTAGGTACTACGACCGGTCCTTAGGGGATTAAGTGGATTCTCTCGACGTTCACACCGTCTTAACTGTAAATTAATCATCTCAATCTCAACCTTTGACGGAATGGTGGTTAAGGTTTTGTCAAAGAAATCAGGGCCGTTATAAAGCTCGATTGACGATATTGTCACGGGAAACACCTGGATCGGGGAGGCACAGAACCGGGAATTGTGGCATAAGAAAGGAGAGGCATATACCCAGGTGGGTGATTGATTCCGGACTGATATAAAAACATATAGAAAACCACTACTATTATCTTAAGACTGCTACGAAGAACGAATGACCTTCAAACGAAGGTCATTCGTTCTTCGTTGCAGTCATGGGATTACACTCATTACCTACCATTATTTTGTAAATCTGTACCTACTACTGACCCGAACTTATTTCTTTTATTCTGGCATCTTCATAATTATCATCTTCCTACCCTTATCCCATTTTATTTGTGGTCGGTGCAACACGTTTTCTTCTTCCATTCTCCCCTGTTAGACGTCATCATTTACTCTTTTTTCTTTCATATTAGTCTTCACACAATCCATCCATCTTTTCTTTGGTCTTCCTCTGCCTCTCCATCCATCAACATTCATGTCCATCACTCTTTTACTCACATGCGTTTCATCCCTCCTCATTACATGTCCATATCAAGCCAAACGACTTCCTTTCAATTTTTCAGTAACAGGAGCCACTTTCAAACTTCCTCTAATATACTCATTCCTTACTTTATCCATTCTTGTCACTCCACACATCCATCTCAACATTCTCATCTCCGCTACATACAATCGTTTTTCATCCATCTTCTTCACAGCCCCAGCATTCTGTTCCATACAATACGACAGGTCTAATCACGGACTTGTATATTTTCCCCTTTAACTTGAGGGGCATCCGTGGGTCGCAAGTTGTTCCAGTGACCTGTCGCCATTTCATCCATCCTGAGTTGATCCCATGCGTTACGTCTCGGTCTACTTCGCCATTGTCCTGAATAAGTGACCCGAAGTACCGAAAATTGGGGCAGACCGGTATGGGCGTTCCGGCCAGGGTTATGGGCACAGGACTGGCATCTTCATATCGCCAAAATATTATTATATTATGAAACTCGCTCTGTGACCCATACAATGAGATAACGATAACATCTTTTGTTTTTCAACCGACTTCCAAAAAGAGGAGGTTCTCAATTCGTCTGTTATTTTTTTTTTTTTTTTGTGTTTTTTACCTCAGAACTTTCGACTGGGTGAACCGATTTTGATGGTTCTTTTCTTATTTGAAAGCTGGTGCTTCCCGTTTGGTCCCATTTTAATTTTTTGAAGATCTGATGCTGATCTTCGGAGATATACAATGGAACTCTTCAAAAATAGATGGCAAATCTGCAATGATTGCTGCATTCGCTTGCAGGTTCATTGTTTATACTACATTATGACGTAACATCACGCCTGTATGCTCTGAGGGGGTACGCAGATGTGTACAATGTACCCAGATTTGGACAATGTTTGTTACCTCAGAACTTTCGACTGGGTGAACCGATTTTGATGATTCTTTTTTTATTTGAAAGCTGGTGCTTTCCGTGTGGTTCTGTTTCAATTTGGTTAAGATCTGACGCTGATCTTCGGAGATGTAAATGGAACTCCTCAAAAATACACGGCAAAGCTGCAGTAATTGCTGCAATCGCTTAGTTGTTTATTGTTTATACAACATCATGACGTAACATCACGCCTGTATGCTCTGAGGGGGTATGCAGAAGGGTACAATACACCCAGATTTCGACAGTTAGACGTGTAAAGTTCCATTTAATGGGATCCCGGAGAAATAGAGGTAACTCCTTAAATTTATAGGCACACCAGAAGCGGTTTGGGTAGTTTTAGGAAGAGTACTTTCTCGGAGTGATCCCATTTCAATTTGATAACGATCTGGTGACTTCGGAAGATAGGCAACGGAACTCCTTAATAAATGATAGCAAATGTACTGGGATCGCTGAAATCTCACGTCTGTCTATTGTTTACAGTTCATAACAAAAAATCACACCGATACGCTGTGAAAGGGTAAGCACATGTGAACCACTAAAAAGTGAAAAATAAAAACTTTTTTGCAAAAAAATGTAACCGACTTCACACAAAAAAGTGAAAAATAACTTTAGCTTCAGAAGTCGGTGACAAGTAAAACGAAATCAATCAAACAAAGGCCACCGACTTCTGAAGCTAAAGTTATTTTTCACTTTTTTGTGTGAAGTCGGTTATATTTTTTTGCAAAAAAGTTTTTTACAAAACTGGTTCGCTCCAAACTCGTAATACTCGTATCATCGTCTGAATCTTCGCATTCCGTGCCGTCATTATGAACCTTTTTGACAGCAACCGGTTTGACTTTGATGTCGATTACCTGCGGGAGGTAGCCCCGGTGACTACAAATAGTTACTTCAAAACTTACATAAGTATGTATACCTATCTACTCTCTGAATTTAAAAGGAAGGCAGTACTAGCAATTTTCTCCTGGAAGGTAGTACTAGCAATTTTCTCCTAACTACCGAGTCTAGAATTCCAAATATCTAGATAGATACCTTCTACGGTTTTACTTTTAACTTAGTTATATTTACTTACCTGCTGCAATAAAGACTACCTCTACAATCATTTATTTTCCAAATGTATGACTAAAATCATATCGTCCAACGAAACGGTCCCGCCCGTCAAGAAGTGTCTTTAAAACTATAAAGCATATAAAGATAAGTAAAAGTAAGAATACACAATTTATAAGTACTTACTTGTTTTATAATGGGTACCTAGGTACCTATCTAACTTTTCAACACTTTGTGTGCAATGGAAACGCACGTTGTCCTCATAAAGGTCCATTGACCCTAAATTCCTACTGCAAATTACATCACTGACTGTCTAGTCCGACCTTCAACAACTTTTAAGGTATATTGCACCTAATGCCTTAAGATTTAAAGTTGAAAACAGGCTGTTCATGGCAATATAGATATGTACTCCGATAGGAAACGCTGGCCGATTGCCATGGGTTCCTAGCATTCTGTACTGGATTAGGAAATTGAATGAGACTATGAAACTAAAACAGTAGGCGGCGCCTAGAATATGAGGAGGTATTTCAGTACCTACCTTTTCATCATCAATTTTACCCTCAGAATTTGGGACTTTCTAGCTTCGTTACTTGTCAACTAATGTTACACACGGGATGATGGTATGCTTTTAGTCATATAGGTAGGTATCTAATAGTAGAAAGTCCGTGGATTTGGTCCAATCAAGACTCACTTTATGTTTACCAACATGGCCTGGGTAACTGTTACGAGACTAAAAAAGATAGCCATTCATAGCACATTTGAACCTATGGGTAAACCTAAGTAAGCCCGTAATCCTTAATTGTCAATTAGTCTGCCTAAGCCTCAAAACGGCAAAGCCAAACATGATCATAAATCATAATAACTATAATCTCTTGCACAGATAAACCTTAGACACACAAACATAACTGTCAATAAAATAACAGGCAAGTAACAATACCAGGAAAGATTCCGTTTGTTATTCTAATTATTTGCTGGTTAATTAAAAGGACAAAAGTTTTCCTGCATCCTGACCACAATACTATGATAGTAGGTACAGAGCTACCTAAATTGTTTTAATTAAATAAACAACAGCGTGTACAATTAAGTAAATAAACGATAGCGTTTATACGAATTTTAACGTGATAAGGATCAGTTCCCTGAAGGCACTTGGAGAAAATTGGAAATCGGAAGGTACCTATACAATACTAGAGTTACTAAACACACCCTTATTAACGTGAAAATCTAGGGCTGAGCGGGCGGCACGGCGGCGCGCGGCGTGGGCACATGTCCATCATAAACCTTCCATTATGCACAACATAAACACCGTAGATGTTCACGGCAAATAAACGTAACCGAGGACCGAGGCTAGGAGGATTTGGGTTTGGGGGCTATTTGGGAAGACCCTGAAATCGAACAAAAATATCGATAATTGTCGGCCGGTGTGTGGTAGAAGTTATTTTACAAACTCTAGCAACACTGATTGGCTGCTACTGAGAAATTCCTGATAGAAAACCCAATAATATTTTGCTTTAAATATGGTACCGAATAGCTCCCAAAAACCCAAATAGCCCCGTTTTACTGCACCTATTCAAGTACAACCGGACTACCCTGACAGTTATTGAGTTGAAGTCGCCTCACCTTCAAATATTCTGGCTTGAGGTGTTCCCCGTGGTGCAGGTCTATAAGCTTGAGGTTCAGGTTGAGGTTGAGCGCCTTGGCGGTGAGCAGCACAGCGCGGCAGGGCGCGGAGCCGGGCACGTAGTATAGATCGATGGGCATGTCGCTGGAAACAAGCAAAAATATTCATTAGTGTACGAAAAAAGTAAAAAGAAAGACCCACAACTAATCTGCTAAAGAAATACAGGAGAAACAGTAAAAATCAAGAAAACAAAACAGAAATTTAATCATTCCTCACGGCTGCGCCAACAGACCGTTCAGCAAAACGAAACGAGCAAATTCGCGCGCGCGGGCAAATTTCGGGGGTAAAAAGTTTGAAAGTTCCGGTTTGAAGGTAACCTACCACAGTAAGTTGTGGATAAGTTAATTGCATTTGCAGATTTGCAGACATAGCTACTTCAATCTTATAAACTTAGAGCTAGAACCTAGAACATATTGCACTTTTATTCACAATTTACCCATGTTGTGAATAAAACTGCAATATTTTTGGAGATCACGACAACTTGGAAGAAATTATAATCGCATATGAAATAAACTTGAAAAACTTGTTCCTTATTACCTACTTAGTAACCTCGATAAGATCAAAGAACTCAAAATGGTTAACGAATAACGACGTAGGTACTTACGTTTGTAACAATATTTTGATTTAAAAGAGTGTCCATGGAGTTTCTTGCCCGTTCTTCTCCATAGAGATCTACGCTAGGGAATGGGCAACTACAGTACTTTCACAGTTTTTATGTCTTGTGACTGGGACTGTAGCTACATTTAATTTTCATCTTTGTTTCGACAATTCAAAAGTGCCTGTTATTGGCCTACTTGAAATAAATATTTTGATTTTGATTTTGATTTTTGATTTCTTATCAGATTTTTTTTTATTTTATCAGAGAAGGTCAATAACAATATCCATTACAAAATCCCAGTCGATAACCAAAGTATTTACAACCTATTCGAGTTCACAAAGGCGTTGAAAAAAGTCATCCATAGTACACATTGGGTAAATAGGTAACAGGTGCACATGTATAAATAACTTAATTTACACCCTATGTACGGCCCGGTCTTCTGATGCATCCGGTTATACATGGGAGCCGACCCCACCATAGTTAGGTAAAGGCAGATGAGGTCGTCGATACGGTCTACTGTTGAAGGCGAAGCGACCACGATAGTGCATTATGCAGACTTTCTTGAGTTAGTGCCTAAACGAGAGAAGTTGAGTTTGACAGCATCATAGTTTATGCTATGACTGATTATGCATAATCTGCTTATATAACGTTCCCACTTCTCACAGCTGGGATGCAGACTTACTCCGTCTTAGACGGAGTGGGCTGGGCTGAGCGTTAGTAAATATCACAATACATTTCTAATTTTTAGTTCTTAGGCATGCTTTCTCACGATGTTTTTCTCCACGCACCGTTTTGAGAGCCGTGGTGATGAAATAAACTACACAAGGTAACGCGCCTGTCCTACTCTTAACCCACGGCCTACAACTGGTAAGTCGGGGTCGGTCCCTAGGCAGTAAGTTACCACAGTTCTTTGAGAGCATTTCATCATAAATTCATAATCTAAGCCCGGAATCACCACCACAATGGGGTTTTCCCTCCCCTCCATTCTCACGGTTATAAATAATAAGGAACTGCTACAGCAGTTCCTTATTATTTATAACCGTGCCTACGAATCGAAATGCCTACGAACCGCACCTACGAATTTAATTAAAAAGAAAGGCAAAAAACTGGAGGTCACCGGTAAGTAGTGACATGGACGGCGCGGAAATTAATCAAACAAATACTCAAACGGCGACAAAAGCTAAGGTCAGGTCAGACCGAACTACTTTATTTAATAAAAAAAGCTTTTAAGGCCATGCGGAAAAATGAAAACGCAAGTGACTTAAAGAGTGACGATTTTAAAGATGATGGATAAAGAGGGGTTAAAGAAAAGATAGATGGATTGTCTGAGGAATTACAAGAAGGAAAATCAAAGTCACCAAGAGACATGGCACGAGGGTAAAAAGATGATGAAGGATAAAGGAAAACACTTGAAAAGCCATTCCCTGGTTATTTCATTCTTCTTCTCTCATGGCCCAGGAGCTGTAACTTAGTAAAGAGACGGTACGTGTTTTAACAGCTGATCAAAAATCGTCAAGTTTGCCAAATATGGGACTAAGTGCACTATTCCTATTCCCGAACGACTACTTACAGCTTGAAAGCCTGTATCTAATTTAAGCTTCTGTAATATGAACGCTACCTAGACCTATTATGTCATCTTTGGTACTACTACTTTAACTATAAAAGGTTGCTGGAATTCTAACCAGAGCTCTACATGACAAAGAAACATCTAAATACCCAGACATATTCTCTGCTTCACCAGCCATGGTTGCTTTTTACCGAAAAATAATTGTATTCCACAAAAGAAAACACAGAGCAAACGGTGACAAAATAAAAAATATTTCAACTGACAAGTTGTCAACTTGATGTGCTAGAAATATGTCTTTTCCACTCTGGTCAAGTCACAAAAAGTTATGTTGCCGTATTCACCACTACCATAAGCTGCTTGCGCGAAACCAAAAAAAAAACGTAAATGGTGCAATAGGCTTGTTAACTGAAAAAATCTAATTAGTCCGTCACTTAGATTATCAAAAAATATTTGACCCGTATTTTTTCTTTTGTCACATAAACCAAAATTGACGAAGATACGACGCTTTTAAAATTCCCAATACGTCACTATTCGGTATCATTCTTAGTGAGTTGATACCGAACAGTGACGTCACGAGCCCCCACTCCCGAGTTTTGATGCGTTTTATCTTTGTCAATATTCGTTGATTTACAAAAACAAAAAATACGTGTCTATTATTTTTCAACAATACTCTAATTGACGGACTAAATAGATTTGCAATTTATTGATGGTGGAAACAAGCCTATTTAAGTAGACCCATAGCGAAACCGAAAGTACCTTGTTTTCCCCGTCATCATTTCGATCTTTTTTTTGAAGTGGACCATACCTGGCCCGGGAACCTACTAGTTACGGAGATTTTGGAGGTCAAAGTTCCACCTTTTTCAGAAGTTTTTTTTCAATAGTAGTTACTTAGTCATCATTTTACTTTAGGTAAATAATTCCATAACCCGTTTACTATTAAATGCGTCCATAAGCACAATGTTTTGAGTGCGTTACTTTGAGTTTTACTGTAAAAACCTGAATTTTCACCCCTAATGTTTAATTAAAAATAAAGTCGATTCCCAGCAATTATTTTAGCGTAGAGTTACAGTTTGATGTACAGAATTCTTGGTTGACGGCTTCATGAAGTGTCAGTTTTATTAATACACCGTGTTTTCGGACGATATCCATAAACTTCGACCGGTCATTGTACTCATCATTATGAACAACTTTTACTATCTGACCAAACCCGGAATCGCAAAAAATAAATCCGCAGTTCCATACATTTTGCGATCATATTGTAGGAAACAGCAGATTTTTTTTTCGCGATTCGGGGTTCATTTTTTACTTTATTTGGTTGTGTTTTTTTACTGTTCTACCATGGATGGCAAATTGTATCATAAGATACTCGTACTTAGTTACCAATACCAAAACATTGAACTCTGTTTGTGTGTCTGGTAGGTACCTGTCCTGTCCTGTTGGCTGAACCGATTTGGATAAAACTTTGCACTTGGAATCCCGATAGAACATTGCCTCTGTTAGGGCCTCTATTGGCCATTTATCTATAAGTAGGTACCTACCTACCTAAATAATGAATTCCTACATAATTTCAAAAATTAATATTTATAAAATAATTGAAATAATAACAGGTTTTGTTACACGTTAGGTGAAATGTTACCATTTTTAATCCATAGTTAGACAACAGTTATTGAATTATTTTGTATTATTATATACCTATAGGTAAATATTGTTACTGTTGTGGTACGGTCCGTGGTACGGTCAGCCTGACCGTACAACAGTAATCAACTTTTGCCGCTGACCGGGTCAGCGGCAAAAGTTTATTACAGTTCGATTCAAACTTAATGGCGGTTCGGAAGTTAGCTGCGAGTGCAGGTGCGCGCAGGTACAGTCAAGTTGAAAATAGTTTAGGGTCCATTTAATTATTTTTACAACAAAGGCTTTGTGACTGTTTTAAGTGCTTTAAGGTACATAAATGTCAATTGGCAAGTACAGGGAGAGTTAAAGGAAAAATAAAACATTTTTATGAAAAAGAAATAATGTTTTATTTTGATTTTATTTTAACGGTTCTATCCCCTCCATAAAAACTTCTTTACTTGTGGAAGGAACTTCCATGGAAATATCGCTTCCTTCGTCTTCACTGGAATCTGATTCCTCCTCAGAGTCGGGATCGGATTCATCGTCACTGACATGGATTATAAATAATTCGTCCGTCAATCTGTCGATGACAACGTCACTTTTTTTATATTCTTCCTCTATCTTTATCACTTTTCGGCACAATTCATTTTCCCCCATTTCACTGACTTTTTGCTGGACTAATTCTAATGACTGAATTTACGTTCCAGTTAACGTTTTTTTTGCGACATATTGTTTAATTGCTGCCCATGCCATCTCGATGGGGTTTAAATCAGGGTGGTAAGGGGGGAGGCGCAACACTGAGTGGTTATTTTCTTTTAATATTTTATCTATATTAAATTTCTTGAAGCGATCTTTATTTTGGGCAATCAACTTGTACAGCTGTGGCTTCAGCATTGTTTCTTCAAATTCAATATTTTTTTCACGAAGCCATGTCATGTCTGCTTTTCTTGAATTAGAGGTAGGTGCAGGATCTTCTTGTATGTTGTGATAAGAAGCATTGTCTACCACAACAACTGAATTTGCTGGCAAATTTGGAATGAGTTGATTCCTGATCCATTTTTCATAATTTTGATAATTCATGTTATCATGATAGTCGCCAGTTTTTGTACCCGCCTTAAACATTAAAAGTGCGTTGGGTACAAAACCGGCTCCAGAACCCGCGTGCACGATAACAACTCTTTGACCCTTTGAATTTTTTTTTTGATTCCCATACGTGACCCATCGCCTTCGACTTGGTGTGGGAAGAATCGACATATGACTCGTCGGTATATACAATGGGTCTGCCTTCCGAGCGATACTTAGTAATTTTATGCAGATATTCGATGCGCTGTAACCGAATATTTGACTGCTCTATTAACACTTTCCTCTCATTTTGGGTATTTTTCCATTGAAACCCTAATCTTTTTAGTATTCGGCCTTGTAACTACTTGCACACAAGGGCGTAGCAAGGATTTTGTTAAGGGGGGGACAGGCGTAGCAGAATATTCTAAGGTAAATGCTGCCTGAGCAATGGGACAGATTACGTAAATGATTCTAGTACAATCTTATAAAATTCACCTGGCGATAGAATCAACTTTGTTTTTGTTTAATAGGCTACCTACGTAATATTATTACTTTACGGTTTTGTTGAGTATTTCTGCATCTTCTAGGGGGTGAGGGGGGGCAGCTGCCCCTCCCTGCCCATACCTCGCTACACTATGGAATGCACATTATTGAAATTGACACAAAACATGCAGGGCAGTCTGTGGAGGGAGACTGCCGATAGAAGCGAAAACTACGAAGCGTTAGGTGACGGTCACGCGAGTTCCATGATTTTTGCTCACTCAAAAAGTGCTCAACGCGCGTAAAGAAGTTTTCACTTCAATAATTTGATACGTTGTATTTCAGCTGTTCAGTTTGGGTGTGGCTACATGACCTGGTTTTGTTTGCTTTCTTTATGGCCATGGCGACCCATTTGGCGGAACAAGTGAATTCAAATGTATTTATTTCCAAATTGATTTCCATGTTTGGGGTAGCTTCAGGTATCGTATAATGTATGAATAATAGATACCTCACTAACGACATGTCCACGACCTCAGGCGATGTGACTTGTGTCGCGATTTGTGTCACGTTTGAGTGACTTTGTTCCTCGTGGCATGTTCTAAAGCCGGTAAAGCTGCGACCATTTTCTAACAAAACATGTTACCATAACATGTTATCCGTTCGTCCCGGCAAACATTTTATGTAAGGCGCCGCTCAACACGATAACATGGCGCTGCAGACTCGGTTTCAGCAACTTTTTTCTCGACAGTCGCTGTGGTAGTAGGTATCTCTACCTCATTATGAAACATAGAATGTGAGGACCAATCGCTTGCTTCCTATGCCAATGAATGCGGATACTTCCAACCGGACTTCTCGCTCGACCTAATGACACCTTTACGTGCCAGAATAAGATAGTGATACCTACTCGAACACGCTGTGATCCGTGCGTGTAAATGTGATTTCACATCAAAGCGGTTTGCTAGTGAGTCGTGGCCAAGCGGTAACAGACAGTTAGATACTACAATTCTACTTATGTTTCGAATTACAACAAAAAATAATAACTAGTTATTTCCATAACAGCTCGGATTATGTAAAAAACGGCGCGTTGGTTCGCCGTGTCCGGCATGACTCCGGCCCCCATGTCCGTTGTAGCCTTGACGAAGTCAATTATATTGAAAATTATACAGTCACCGTGATTGCTTGTAAATGAACGCGGTAATTCACTGCATTTTATTTGACTTTTTTATGTAGATGGTGGGATTCATTGAGAAAAAGAAAAATAACCTTAGTGTTTTAGTTAGAATCATATACAAAAGAGCTACTTATCAGCAATTTGCTGTTGATGTGATATCCATAAAATACGAAAGAAATTTTTTTAATATCTTTCCATGGAAAAATCATAGTGAAGTACCTATGCAAGATTGCAAGACATCTTTATCACTGTTGCAATTTTATTAAACTAGGTAGGTATCCACTTATCTACAAGTCCACTTCACCAACTGATAACTCGAGCTCTCTTCTGACAAACCCATTTTACTGTTATTTAACCGACTTCCAAAAAGGAGGAGGTTCTCTATTCGACTGTATGTATTTTTTTTTTTTTTTTTTTTTATGTATGTTACCCGATTACTCGAAGACGCCTAAACCGATTTGAAAAATTCTTTTTTTGTTTGAAAGGGTATACTTCCAAGTTGGTCCCATAGTCGCCAAGTCGGGATCTGATGATGGAATCTTGGCGAAATCGAGGGAACTCTTCAAATTTTATAGGATAACGTACAGCAATTTTTATATTTTCTACAACAAGTGAAGCATTTGCGTTTGATAAGAACCATTCTACCATCAGATCTGATGATGAAGCCAAGAGTCACGGAACTCCATAATGAGACAATGTATCCTAGTCGTGTTTGGGCTTGTTGTAATTGTAACGGTATGCACTTTCCATGTGAACCACTAAAAAGTGAAAAATAAAAACTTTTTTGCAAAAAATAAAACCGACTTCAAAAAGAAAAAGTGAAAAATAACTTTAGCTTCTGAAGTCGGTGACAAAAAAATTAAATCAATCATACAAACGTCACCGACTTCAGAAGCTAAAGTTATTTTTCACTTTTTCTTTTTGAAGTCGGTTTTATTTTTTGCAAAAAAGTTTTTTATCTACCTATCTAGTAGAACCAGGAAAATACTGTTGGTAAAACATATTCATTTTCAAACGCCAAAATAGTACATTTTAATACAAGTGGAGAAAGTTTGTTATTGTAGTTCGAGGCGGAGCCGTAGGCGTTTTTGACCCGAGAACTGCAATAACAAATGTCCACGTGTATCAAACGACGTTTTTCAATACACTTTTGAAGAAATAAAATAAAGAATGTAAATTATTTGTGTCATGAATTATTACAAGACTATGATTTTTTTTCCGCGCTTTGCTTTCGACAGGTTGAAGGAGAAGCAAAGGTATGACTATGAAACCGTTATACAGCCTAATGTAAAAATAGTTATTTTAATTTATTTTTGATTTAGAACACAAATAAGTAAATGTTATTTTTTATCACAGTTAATATTAGTTTTATTTAAATACTTAATCATGTTTATCTATTATATTGAATTTATAAACAAAATATGCTTAAATATTCTAAAAATGTTTACGCCGTAAAGACGTAGATTGCTTTGCTGAAATTAAAAAAAAAAAAACATTCAGCTCTGACTATAGGCATTGAACCAATTGGGACTAAGTATAAGTTTAGTTATCTGTGATAATTTTCATTCCCGCACGCGTGTTGGAAAACTGTCAAAAAACGCACGTGTGTGAAATACATTGCATGTTGAACCTAATCATAGTGCGACAAGAACCAGTTTTTGAGGAAGTGTATTGGACAATTTTTTACCGACCACAAATTATCAATATTATAATTATTCATGATCATGTTGTGAATAGGCTAGTTTCCACCATCAATAAATTGCAAATCTATTTAGTCCGTCAGTTAGAGTATTGGAAAATAATGGACACGTATTTTTTGTTTTTGTAAATCAACGAATATTGACAAAGATAAAACGCATCAGAACTCGGGAGTGGGGGCTCGTGACGTCAGTACTCACTAAAAATGATACCAAACAGTGACGTATCGGGAATTTTAAAAGCGTCGTATCTTCGTCAATTTTGGTTTATGTAACAAAAGAAAAAATACGGGTGAAATATTTTTTGATAATCTAAGTGACGGACTAATTAGATTTTTTCAGTTAACAAGCCTATTGATGTGAAAAATTACCACAACTTTTATTACTACCTATGTTCCTAGTACCTATTTACCTACACAGCAAAAACTGAAATACCACTCACAGCTGTTACAGATATAAATATAAAAAAACCCATACGTGCCGATGAGATCATTCTGAGATGTCTGTGAGTGTAACCATGTCTGGGGGTCTAAAAAGGCCACTTTAGCAGAATCATAATTTGAATCACGTTAAAATTTAAAATTCTTAAAATGGACTTTATGGTTATGAAAATAAGGTCCATTTTACCAATTTAACTTTTTTAAGATGATTCAAATTATGATTCTTCTAAAGCGGCCATTTTAGGCCACCTGTTTACTTACGCCGCGCCGGCAAAAACCGGCAGAAGTCGCTTTTAGGGTTCCGTACCCAAAGGGCAAAAACGGGACCCTATTACTTAGACTCAATTGTCCGTTTGTTTGTCCGTCTGTCTGTCACCAGGTTGTATCTCATATCGTGATAGCTAAACAGTTGAAATTTTCACAGAATGTGTAGGTATTTCTGTTGCCGTTATAACAACAATAATAATAAAATATGGTACGGAATGCGCGAGTTCGACTACCTAGCACTTGGCCGGTTTTTTAAGATATCTCTGATAAAATTAAATATTGCTGGAGATAAATCAAGAAAAACACGTTATTACTTTGCTGCTTATCAACAGAACAAGTGTTTCTTCGTGTAGATTACTAAGCTGTTTACCTACGCACGTACCTATTTCTGTTTATTTCCACCTACAAAACATATCAAGGTATCTATTTTGAACTAAAAAACACTTCACGTTTCGTAAAGTCAACATTACAAGCAAATTGATAATCAAATAATTGTGCGCACGACTGTCCAAAAATGAGTTTTGGTTTTAACAATAGAATAGCTTAGTTATTTTGTAAAAAAAAACAAAGAATTCCCAATTCTGGGTTAAGCTCGCCGTTGTACATAAGCTATACTTATATTTAAATTTTGTGCATATTTTAGTTTGTTAATTTTTGTGTGCAATAAATAATAAGAATAAGAATTGTTCGGAGGGCGTACTTCGAGGAAACCTATTTAAAATTAAGATTTAAATTCATAAAAGTCGTTTGCAAGACGTAAAAAATAAAACCGACTTCAAAAAGAAAAAGAGAAAAATAACTTTAGCTTCTGAAGTCGGTGACGTTTGTATGATTGATTTAATTTTTTTGTCACCGACTTCAGAAGCTAAAGTTATTTTTCACTTTTTCTTTTTGAAGTCGGTTTTATTTTTTGCAAAAAAGTTTTTATTTCTCACTTTTTAGTGGTTCACATGGAAAGTGCATACCGTTACAATTACAACAAACCCAAACACGACTAGGATACATTGTCTCATTATGGAGTTCCGTGACTCTTGGCTTCATCATCAGATCTGATGGTAGAATGGTTCTTATCAAACGCAAATGCTTCACTTGTTGTAGAAAATACCAAAATTGCTGTACGTTATCCTATAAAATTTGAAGAGTTCCCTCGATTTCGCCAAGATTCCATCATCAGATCCCGACTTGGCGACTATGGGACCAACTTGGAAGTATACCCTTTCAAACAAAAAAAGAATTTTTCAAATCGGTTTAGGCGTCTTCGAGAAATCGGTGAACATACATAAAAAAAAAAAAAAAAAAAAATACATACAGTCGAATAGAGAACCTCCTCCTTTTTGGAAGTCGGTTAAAAATGGACCATTTTCTTACTGTGATCAACTTAAAGTGTGTAGACCATACTGTTTACGTCTTTGGACTAGTTTACTTTCAGCCTTTCACTTGCTTTTTTTTAAGCAATGCCCAATTATTCCGATTATATTTATATTTCGTGTAAGTAGGTGCTAGCTATCAGTAAAATAGTAATTATAGCGAAAATTAGAAACAGAAGTGCTTAGAACTAGATCAAGATCAAAGGTTCCCAAACTTGTTTTTCTGGTACTTAGACCACTTTCAATTTTTTTCTGATTTTTGTGGACTCTTATGTATTTTTTTGAAAAGCAAGAAATATTTTTCAATACACTTCCTCGAAAACTGGTTCTTTTTGCACTACGATTAGGTTCAAAATGCAGTGTATTTCACACGCGTGCATTTTTCATGTTTTTTCCACACATGTGCAGAAAGCAAAATTGCCACAGATAACTTTATATACAGGGTGGAATTTTGTAATGCCACCTGGAGGGAAAGTACTCTTAATACTGCAGATAGAAAATTTTACTCAAAGGAAATATTCCTTTATTTTTGAATAGAAAGCAAACTGCATTCAAAGATTTTCGAAAATTCTCTTCTCACCCGGGAATCGAACCGGCTAAAATCTGAAAAAATTATACCCTGTACTTTTATTGCATCGATCGTTAGGGTCAATTATAAGGATGAAATCTCTCTAACAAACATGATAAATTAAATGAAAGGAAAACCAGGAAATCTGAAGTTACAAATTCAATGAGTCAAGTTAAAGCTCTTTAACTAACATCCATCTTTTGTAATGCAGACTCCTTTGCGACATACCCGTAGCTGCGTGTATGTGGTAATTTAAATAAGGAATGTTAGATTAAAATTTGAAAATTAGATTGTCATAGTAAGATTTAAGATTTTAAGTTTTTTTTTTTTTTTTAAGATTTATATTCTTTTCTTGAGAGTTGTACCACTGGGCAAGGGGGACCCCTCTTTCCCTCCACACCACGTGAGTTGACTACCATCGCATGCATTTCACGAAAAGTAATGCGTTTTGTTGTAAGCAGTATGTTCATTTGACAATATTTCGAGATTTTACAACATCGCTAGAGATATTACAATATAACGTATTTGACAATTTTACGGTGACATATATATATTTTAGGCTGTATAGTGGCTTCATACCTTTGCCTCTCCTTGAACCTGGCGAAAGCAAAGCGCGGAAAAAAAATAAAATTTAAATCATAGAATCTTATAAGTAGCTTCGAAATGCTTTTATAAAAGTCTCAATATGACCATTTTCACCGAAATACAACCTGGCATCACCGGACGCGGAACAATTAGTTTGTTTTTTAACCTACTTTTTCGAGAAAATTGTTGCCTACATTGAATTGTTAGATAAAGCCAAGCCAACATTTGTGCCTATCCAAACCAAATAAATTTTACACTGGTCTAGATTTTATCAAAATCTATTATTTTGCTACGAATATTCTTATATTTATACCTCCTTGCACATATTACTAGATAAACCCACACTACAATTTATTAGATGTAAGAACTTAATAATTGCTACATATATAACTGGCCATAAATTGATATTAAATTATCCTCAAAACCTTTTTCTTCAGATAAAACAAAACGGTCAACTCAGAATAGGAAAATGCGCCATTTTCATTAAAAAAAACCATAATCACAGCACATAAAGTAACAAAATAAACTTACGTTTTTGAACTATTTATTTTTGAGCACAAACACTACGCGATGCGAGCAGTTAGCTCCGAGCTGTGGGAGAGAATAGCTGCGAGAGGGGAGGTCAAGCGTTATATAGCAGCGACGAATGCATGACGCATGTCGAGGACAAACAGCCTGAATGTCTGATCTCCCCCCAACCAATGGGCCTATTATTTAATTTTGTCTACGGGCGTTGTATTGTATTATACAATGTCTAGACTACCAAATAATGAAACCTAGGTAGTTCATTAGAAGAAAAGTGTCTAGGTAGCAAGGAAAGATAGAGAATATAGATAGAAGAGGTAAATTTTGAAAAGTTTGTGTAGAGCGATAATCTTCGGAATTACTTACTGAACCGATTTCAACAAACAATTCGGGCAAAAAGAAAAAGATTTTCCCAGAGTATCATAGGCTATATTTAGAACGCTACCGTGGGATTATTTACGACCATGAGGCCAGCGAAGCCACGGGCAAAAGATAGTACTTTTAAATGGATGGATTGTGTACCTACCTAGGTATAAGATGTTCGCAAAGTTACAAAATGTAAGTAGAAGGAAGTATCTTTGAGATGTCGGCTAACAGTGCTGTATCATGCAAAACTTTTTCTTCCATGATTAATCTCTATTAGCCGTTTTGTGCACGAACCCCAAATAAATTGGGCACGGGCAAGAGGATATGAAGAACAATTGTACAATACATTTTACATAACATCACACCAATAACACTCGGGGATTGGACAAAGGAGTAACTAACAGCAGCGCCGTATTTTTAGGGTACCTAGTTCAATAGGGACACTTGCCCCGGGCCTCCACAAGGAAGAGGCCTCCAATAGGCTTGTTAACTGAAAAAATCTAATTAGTCCGTCACTTAGATTATCAAAAAATATTTGACCCGTATTTTTTCTTTTGTCACATAAACCAAAATTGACGAAGATACGACGCTTTTAAAATTCCCAATACGTCACTGTTCGGTATCATTCTTAGTGAGTTGATACCGAACAGTGACGTCACGAGCCCCCACTCCCGAGTTTTGATGCATTTTATCTTTGTCAATATTCGTTGATTTACAAAAACAAAAAATACGTGTCCATTATTTTCCAATACTCTAATTGACGGACTAAATAGATTTGCAATTTATTGATGGTGGAAACAATATATATAATAATATAAATATACTATTTATTTTTTTATAAAAAGAAATACATTCTTACACACGACAGGTTGTACGGGTTAAGTCATGTTACACCTTGTAATTTTTTTTTCGTATGTCCAATAAAAATTCTACGTCCACTTCATGATTGCCCCAGGGCCTCCCACACCCTTAAATCCGGCCCTGATAACTTATCATACCTTATTTTTAGCCGGTTATGTTAAAATCTCACGTAAGGGTCAGCGCAGACAGAGAGGAATAATCCCCGCGTGGTCTCGAGCATTTTCTTTACGGATCGCGTATGCTCGAACGTATCTTCGAGGACGCGCGAGCATTTTTGTCAGGTTCAAGCATTTATGCACTTTATTTAATAAGTTTAAAGATTATTTTCAAGTGCGTTAGTAAAATCCCGTTGAGAAATTTCTGGTGGAAGACCCCAATTACACGGACCGTAATACAGCAGCTGCTGCTGTATTACGGTCCACTTAATTCTCTCCCAGAAAAAGCGTGTGACCCTGGACCCTCACCCTGGTCCATTCACCGGTGAGTAGGTCGTCTTAGGGTCACTATGAAAAAAAGACTTCGAAAAACGCAACCAATTTTGAGGTACCATTCGCTTCGCTCGCTCGGCTCGCGCGTAATAGTTGGTCACAGTTCTAAGCCCCAAGAATCCCATCGACATCGTTTTTACGACAAACGGTTAGTCGGAGACAAATATATATCACTTTTAGAGTTATAGCCTTATGTTTAGGTGTTTTATACGATAGAATCGAGATAATAAACGATTTGCAGAAATAACACTTTTTTGGCTTTTTTTCCAAGTTCTTGCGCCGTAGCGCCCCTACCCCTAAGGCCACACTCCAACCTTCACCTTGTATAGTTTCCGCCTGGGAAAAGACATGAGTTTTTGATTTGTGTATGCATTTGTGATGATCAGAGCATGTGATCTCTATAAACCATGTCATGTCGGTAAAAACATCCAGTATCTGTCTCTGTTGCAAATCTCCCAATGCGGAATCAAACTCAGACCTTGATTGTTTTGGCTCATTAGCGTCTACTTATCTAACCAAACGTTAGAAAAACTTATATAAAACATGAAACGCCTGTAAAACATTCAAGTCAATCATTTCCGAGAACCACTAATTATCAGAGGTGCTGTGGGTTCTTTAACAATACAAAACGACCACCAATCCTGGTCTGCTTCGGGGACATTATGGATTGATTTTGAAGAAATAACCCAAAAACACTTCTGGCTTGAGTAATTGAACGCAGAACCAAGGCAAGAGAGAAATCTCCTGGTACTTTTGAACATGAAAAATTGAAAACATCCAACTTGGAGGCAAGTATTATAAAAACCTTCGTCTGTTAGCAAAGTAGACACAATTATTGTTAAACATTGGCGTCCGACCGATTCGGACATTGTGTCAGTGTCTCTCCCTTCGTCCGTGAAGCCCTTCTACCTACTTGTTTAAAAATATTTCATCTATTCTTCTTCCATCCCATTCAATCTATTGTAATTTTTATCTTACACGTCCAGTGTATTATAAGATAGCTATTACTCAGTTGCAAGGACGACCTTCCCGTTAGGCCAATGCCTTCTGGATCTCAGGTGTCAGGTGACCTCAGCAGCAAGGATGTGTGGCCGGTCATTCGTGTTCGGGCTGGTGGCACATGCGCCGACCGTAACGGGAACAATACGGGAATTTAAATAAGGTCTCTCAAAATAGGTGTCAAATTATTAAATTGTCTTTTATTTTATTAGTAGGTAGGTACTAATTATACATATATTGACTTTGTTTTATTTTAAACTAGCTGCCCGCGGCTTCGCCCGCCTACAAATTAAATAAACTAACTAAAACCTTCTTCGAGAACCATTCTATCCATTGGTGAAACCAGCATGAAAATAGATGCAGGAGTTTTTGAGTTTATCGCGAACAGACAGACGGAGGAGGTGTCGCAGTACTTTGTTTTAAAATAAGTAGTGACGAATTAAATAAATAATATAAATATACCTTATATCGCTGGACATTAACACACAGCGCCAGAATTGTTAGGTAGTTCGATGGAAATCTTGACTGTGGCTCGAAACTGAGCCACGAGTTTGGCGCCCGCAGTAACGACTATTTGTTGCTCTTTTGAACAAACAATGAACACGACAGCACCACATTTATTTATTACCTAAAACTTTATGTAAGTATTACCTACATGTAAAAACTGTACAACGGCGGACTTCAGTCGGTGTTGGCTATGGCTCATTAGTAGCCGTAGGTATGTAGGAAACTTACAGGTGGGATGGACGAGTTCTTAAAGTGGAACGTCTTCAGGCTAGGTAGCTGCTAGCAGCTGAATGAGAGTAGTCGAGGATTGAGTGGCGGTTGATGATGATCAAGCACGTATCCAGACTTTTGGTTCGCTCTAATCACTGTGCTATACTTTATGTAGGTACTTCGGAGTGGTTATGATCGGTGGGGGGGGGGGGATAAATCCCAACTATCCCCCCCCACTGGATACGTGCCTGATGATGATGACGTAAGTAATAATTGTACCTAACAATGCCGTGATAAGGGCTCGCCTCCCATGTATTGTGGGTTAAAATTTTCAAATACGAGCAAGTACCAATGTGACTTTTTCTTTTCTAAGTTTTTCTTGGATATATCCAGACATCGGTGAAGGAACACATCGTGAGGAGACCTTTAGTGATAGGTATTAACGTCTGAAATCGCCTTCCCGGCTTGAGCAAGCGTAGTGATCAATGCTCGTGCCTTTTCAGTATTTGAAGAAGCCTTTGCTCATCACGTGGGGCAGTAATAGGCTGGTATTCAAGCACTGCGGTTTAAAACTAAACTTACTTATATATGTATATTGTCAGTTACGGGATTAATCATTATTTTGAGCTCCCGATATTTCGACGCTATGCAAATATCCTACATAATATTTAAGCTTTAGGTCATTCAACTATAACGGTTTTTTTGGGTAATTAAATTCTATAGATTGTAGATTAAATCTATGTATCATATTTCATAGATTCGAAGAGTTTACTGTAATCAAATCTTTAAAATTTCGCATGGCATTGAAATTTCTTAAAAATCAGAAAATGTACTGCCGTGCTTAATCTGTAGAGTTTTTAGGTATGTCCATGCCATAGACGACTATCGATAAATAAGTCGATAACCGACCTTGGGCGTGTAACTAAGAAAACCACTTTTTTAATGACGTCATTATGAATGTGTCATTTTCTGCATCTTGACCAATAAACCCCGTGATTCAAGTTCAACCTTAAGTAGGTTGAACTTGAATCACGGGGCTAAACGTGGGAAAACCCTTTTCAAACTTCATGTTTCCAAGAAAAAAATCTGTTTCAAGGAACTTACAGGAAGATACAGGATGACCCTGACTCCTAAACTATGAAAGTTTAGGAGTCAGGGCTCAAATTTTGTATTAACTGTACTGAGATTGAGTACTACTGTACTCAATCTCTCGCACACTACTTCTGTAATCTGTTTGCTAATTTTTCTCTACCCTAGTGACTGTTGTGTACTTTATGTGTCCAACTTGTATTTTCCTAAAGTTATTATTCTTATGTCGTTTACTCAATTATCTTCTTACGTAATTACATTTTTAAGTACTTATTTCTTAAAAATAAAAAGACAGAAAATAACACTTAAAAATATATTAAAAAAAACTTTTTTGCAAAAAATAAAACCGACTTCAAAAAAAAAAAACCAAAAAAGTGAAAAATAACTTTAGCTTCTGAAGTCGGTGACAAAAAAATTAAATCAATCATACAAACGTCAGCGACTTCAGAAGCTAAAGTTATTTTTCACTTTTTTGGTTTTTTTTTTGAAGTCGGTTTTATTTTTTGCAAAAAAGTTTTTATTTTTCACTTTTTAGTGGTTCACATGTGCTTGGTACACATGGAAAGTGCATACCGTTACAATTACAACAAGCCCAAACACGACTAGGATACATTGTCTCATTATGGAGTACCGTGACTCTTGGCTTCATCATCAGATCTGATGGTAGAATGGTTCTTATCAAACGCAAATACTTCACTTGTTGTAGAAAATACCAACATTGCTGTACGTTATCCTATAAAATTTGAAGAGTTCCCTCGATTTCGCCAAGATTCCATCATCAGATCCCGACTTGGCGACTATGGGACCAACTTGGAAGTATACCCTTTCAAACAAAAAAAGATTTTTTCAAATCGGTTCAGGCGTCTTCGAGTAATCGGTGAACATACATAAAAAAAAAAAAAAAAAAAACCATACAGTCGAATAGAGAACCTCCTCCTTTTTGGAAGTCGGTTAAAAAATAGAAGTCCACCGGTGTCGGGAGCAGGGTCCAAGCCACCGGCGGTTAGGGCAGCAGAGACAGGAACCTCCTCACAATGCGAGCCGCATCGAGGAGTACTGCCTTCTGAATCAGGCTCTTGATCTAACCGCCTAGTGAGAGCTTCGAGCTTTATTAATATTATTAACTTAAGGGTAATTAATCGCCACGTAAACCGTTTCCGAGATTTAAGACTAAGCTAGCTGCTGGACGCTCTTAATGTGCACGTCTTTGTACATCGTTCTCACATATATGTTTAATCCAACATGAATGATGTAACCAAGATTTTGTAACAATATTTTGATTTAAAAGAGTGTCCATGGAGTTTCTTGCCCGTTCTTCTCCATAGAGATCTACGCTAGGGAATGGGCAACTACAGTACTTTCTCAAGTTATTATGCCTTGTGACTGTGACTGTAGCTTTGATTTTTCTTTGTATTTTTGACATTCAAAAGTGCCGTAATGGTCTAATTGAAATAAATGCTTTGAGTTTGAGTTTGAGTTTGCTAATAAATTTACTGGTAGCGTATCACAACACCATTATTTTATATTTCGGAAACCTGACACTTTAGAATTGACAATTATTTGTCTCAAACTTGTTCACATTGTTGCCGCTATCGATTTATATACGTTATATGCGTGTCTGATCAATCAATCAATCAAATGTGACATGCACTCCGAGTGAGTACCTACCTACGAACGCTTATATTAGTAGGTATAGTAGCGCTCGTCTAGTGTTCCTCACTTGCTCGCGATTTTTTAGATGTTTCGGGATAGAATAGACACAGAGAAAGCTCTCGGTCGAGAGTGTACAGTCACCGTAAGAATGAACAAGAAAAGCCAATCCTTCAAAGCGAGTTGATACACTTTTCGAGCTAGTTTCGCCTAACTTAGGGATGCACGGGGCCAAATTATCGGATGCACATGTTAATAAAATTGTTAATAATGCTTATCGCATGTACGGCTTTGTGATGAGATCGGCCACAGAATTTAATCACCCTAGTACATATTTATATCTGTATCGATCATTAGTTAGGTCTCAATTAATTAGAATATGCAGTACCTGTGTGGAACCCCTACTACAGTAAATACATCGAGTGTATAGAAAGCATTCAACGTAAATTTTTAAAGTCTATGCATTATCGTTGCTTTAAGAGTTGCTATCTCCCTTATAGTGAGTTACTTAAAAAATTTAATCTGCTTTCTTTGAGTTCAAGGCGTACATTTCTTGAAACTACATTTTTATATGACTTATGCAATAAACTCAAACTCAAATCATTTATTTCAACTAGACCATTACGGCACTTTTGAATGTCGATAAAACGAAAAATAAAGCGAAGCTACAGTCACAGACACAAGGCATAATAACTTGAGAAAGTACTGTAGTTGCCCATTCCCTAGCGTAGATCTCTATGGAGAAGAACGGGCAAGAAACTCCATGGACACTCTTTTCAATCAAAAATGTTGTTACAAAATCTTGGTTACATCTTTCAAATTGAGATTATACATATATGTGAGAACGATGTAGAAAGACGCGCACAATAAGAGCGTCCAGAGTAAAAAAATAAATCAACAATTAAAAATAAAGCAATTCAAATGATCCATGGCAGCTAAGAGATGACCAGTCCCGACTGACAGCGCCCGTTCACGAACATGACGCATGGATCAGCGCCATTCAATTCAACCATATTGAAGGGAACTAAATGACCCGACCCACCCGCCAACATCAGCAAGACATTTAAGCGAGCATGACATTCTCTCAGCCACCAAGGCATATTCAAGTCAATGAAAGATAACTAAATGCAAATGGTAGCTTTACGGTACTTGGTACCCACACATGTGTTATGCAATTATACAATACTAAGAGATGGAATCTATACAATGCAAGAATATTTTTACAATCTTCTGCAGCTACCACAATAATTGTCCAATAAGTTTGCATCTATGGTTGCGGAGCAGGACCAGCATTTAGCCAAGCATTTTTATCCTCAATGTAATCCCCCAGCTTATAATATGCTTGCAACACATACCGTGTTTCTTTTTGCCATTTAACAGCTTCACTAAAAGTAAAATTTTGAACCATACCTCCGATGGCGGAATAATGTGGCGTATTCAATCATAGGAGTATACGTAAATGAACTCCGTTTCTTATCGACCCACGGAAGGTCGTCATGCCCTACGGCTATATCTTGAGACACCCGATTCTTCAGATGTTATCGACATTCTGTTCAGAGAATGTCGAAGTCTTCGCGCTCTTCTTCTGTCTCTTCATGCCGTACTCCAGCAATTCTTTCTCTCTCACTTTCTAACAGATTATGAATATTTTGTTGTGTGCGTGTTCGGCGTTCTTCTTCTGTCTCTTCATGCCAAAAACTCTCAAATAACATAAGCTCGAAGACATATTTATTCGATAAAATAAAATAATAAATGGGAGTTTTGGCCAGTAGAGTCAAATTTTCAATGATATACCATCGTCATCGAAAATCGAAAATCAGTCCTAAACTATTACCGCCTTAACCGCGTGGAGGTACTCCCAGTTTTTGTTATTTTATAATTGTAAGTACAGTGAAATTAGTGATAGCTTTGCAATAATTTTCACATCAGATGTTTCTGGTCTTTTTATAAGTCAACAGGAAATGCCCATCAGACAGAACAACTTTTGCTAAGACGTCATCATTCCTATATGTGTTATGGTGTAGCTGGGCTCTTGGACTTCCACAACAGGTGTACCAGATCTTCGATTTTTATAAGTCAACAGAGAGTGCTCATCAGATTGAACAACTTTTGCTAAGACGTCATTCCTATATGTGTTATGGTGTAGCTGGGCTATTGGAGTTCCACGACAGGTGTCCCAGATCTTCGATTTTTATAAGTCAACAGAGAGTGCTCATCAAATTGAATAACTTTTTCTACGACGTCATTCCTATATGTGTTATGGTGTAGCTGGGCTATTGGAGTTCCTCGACAGGTGTCCCAGATCTTCGATTTTTATAAGTCAACAGAGAGTGCTCATCAGATTGAACAACTTTTGCTAAGACGTCATTCCTATATGTGTTATGGTGTAGCTGGCCTATTGGAGTTCCACGACAGGTGTCCCAGATCTTCAATTTTTATAAGTCAACAGAGAGTGCTCGTCAGATTGAACAACTTTTGCTAAGACGTCATTCCTATATGTGTTATGGTGTAGCTGGGCTATTGGAGTTCCACGACAGGTGTCCCAGATCTTCGATTTTTATAAGTCAACAGAGAGTGCTCATCAGATTGAACAACTTTTGCTAAGACGTCATTCCTATATGTGTTATGGTATAACTGGGCTCTTGGAGTTCCACATCAGGTGTTCCAGATCTTCAAATTTATTCTCTCAGCAGAAAATGCTCATCACGTGGAAAAATTTTTGCTATGGTGTCATATTTGTATCTCTTATAGTTTAGCTGGTCTATTGCGGTTCTAGCGTTAGCGTGTACAAACAAACAGACAAACAGACAGACTTTAAGGCGGTAAACAAATTATGAACCTGCAGTAGGGCGCTATTTACGTCGTCAAGATTTGTGGCACGTCTGTTTATCCTAAATATTAAAGAAGTATCATCAGCAAACAACACCATTTGCGGATGGTTGTTAAATAAATGGGGTAGGTCATTAATGTATACTAAAAAGAGGAAGGGACCCAATATCGAACCTTGTGGTACACCCATTTTTATTTTTAAACCCATCGAATTTACACCCTTTACTTGTACATGCTACTGTTTATCATTCAGATATGATTTTACTAAACTGAGCGCAAGTTTACCTAAACCGTAATGCTCAAGCTTCAAAATCAGGGTTTCGTGATTTACGCAATCAAATGCCTTCGAGAGGTCACAGAAGATTACTATGGCATCTTGTGCCTCTTCCCACGCAGTAAAAATATGTTTTAACAAAGTGACACCGGGGCGTCAGTCGTACAACGTCCTTTGGTGAAACCAAAGTCCTTTGGTAATAACTCGTATTATTGTTTAGACATTAGTAACAAGTTGTGTTATATAGTTCCCAGAACATGCCGGGGACGCGAGGTGCGCGCTCGACCTGTATTTGCTACTACTACCGCCTTGCGAGCAATTTTAATAAGAATTTCTGCAGTTTGGATCTGTTTGCTTTACCGCAAGGAAAGTTTAGACTCATGTTACTTAACATATTGAAAAATGAGTATTACCTACACTGTTGTTGTTCCACTTTTGCGGCACTATTGGTGGCTTTAGGTTATGTATTGTTGATAATTAATGTTCTTATTTTTATTGTTTACAACGCTAATCTTCAAATTTAACAAATTGTCTCATTGTGTATCTGTGGAGAACGTGGTGGATTTCACATTTGTATCGTTTTTGTACCTTATCTTTTTGTAATTCTTAATGTGTAATTGTTTGTTTTCCCAAATAAATAAAATAAAATTAAATTGAAATGGGATCTCTCCAAAAAAGTACTCTTCCTAAAATCACACAAATCACTTCAAGTGTGCCTATAAAATTTGAAGAGTTATACGGCGCTTTTAAAATTCTCTTTGTTTCTCCAGGATTCCATCACCAGATCCTGACTTGATGATTATGGGACCATTTGAGAAGTATTATACCCTTTCAAACAAAGTAAAAAAAATCCGAATCGGTCCAGCCATCTCTGAGTAATCGGGGAACATGGTCAGTGGGTCGTCTTAGGGGCGGACATACATAAAAAAAAAGGTTCCGACGAATTGAGAACCTCCTCCTTTTGGAAGTCGGTTAAAAATACAAACGTATGTGTACGCCAGCTTTCGATTTACCGAGGTAATTAAGCTGAATTAAATGTTCACAAATGAAGAATCTTTTATTTATTTCGGTACCTTAAAATGATTAATTGTGTTCATGTTGATTACAAGATGATTGTAAACCAGTGTGAAATGGAACGGCTCAAATGTCAAAACTGCAACAAGCTGACTGTCAATGTCAGTAACAGTTGTCACTTCTGTCAAATGAGTTGAGTGATTCGGGTTTTAACTTTCATAGTTTATAAAAAAATAACATTTCAATCAATGATAATGTAAATATTTTCACGTGAAATTGTGGTTTGTGTGTGCTGCTACGCGTTTTCCGGTTCATAATGGGCGACAGCAGTGATTCCGAGGAGTTTTATGACGCTGAAGAGTTCACACCCATTAGAGGTTCCAAGTAAGTAGCGAAAACGTTAACAACTCTATTGTTTTATTATTATAGGTTTAATGTGCAGCCTTTTACTGGACACTAGATTGTACAGGAACATTAATAACTAACAGGTAGTGATCTTTTTAAAAAACAAACGTGGTAATAATCTATTTTGAAACAGGTATTGTGTGTTTCGAACAGATGTTTCATTTTGCTATTGATATGCGTCCTTGGCGCTAGCGACGGTTTAAAGCAAATAAAAAACAGTCATCCATCGTTGCGAGACTCGCTCGTTTGACTAGAACAATGCTTAATAGACCACATCATGATTAACCAATAAGTTGATGGTTTACATATTAATTATGAATTTGTTCCACATAAGGACACCGTGTTGACAATGTTTTCACTTACATGTCAATGTAAGCGGTGTAGATTAGTGTCTGTGTTGTTAAATTTGAATCAAAACATTCTTTCTCTATTTTTAAACTCAATCATACCTCACTGATTTCTAGTGTGTACCCAGACTAGCTTAAAATCAAATATTGAGTGTTTGTATAAAAGCTGCCATTAAAATGAAATGACATGACAATTTCAGAAGATCATCACTATGCAAGAATATAAATGTATCAGAGAGTGGGGATGCCCCAGACAAAGACAAGGGACTGGTGTCAAAGACAGAATCTGTAGTGGCCGGTCCGGGCACCACCAGCACCCTCCCCACAGACACTGCAACACCAGAAGATGACAGGACTACTGTGAAGAGTGTAAGTCTACTTTTGCACTCAAACATTAACTCATACCTTTTTCCTATGGCAGTAAGGGGTCTTACAGACAAGCGACTTTGCCAACGGCAGATAATCTGCAGCCATCGCCACTTGTTGATGACTGCCGTCGACCCAGACTGCAATCGATTTAGGTACATGGCACGCCACGTAAACGCCAATGTACTGCTTGTCTGTTAGAACCAAAAGCAGAGACCACAGAGAGCCACCTGCTATGAACTTTTTATACTCCTTTTGCTTATTGTTTTTCATACTGCATACAACATACTTGCACGCCGAAGAAGATTCCTCAGATTTCATATAAGTAACCTAAATAATACAGATAAGATCATGAAATCCAAATTTGCGTAATAGGGATTAAAATTTTAGATATTGTTAAAAACAAGCATTAATGCAATAATCCAGGAAGAGTTCAGGATAATATTGTGTGTGTAAAACATTTCCCTACCAAAAATATTGATTATATTATTATTCCTAGCATAACATAATGTATTTTTTGAATTCGGAATTTCTTTGCTGATTATTAACAGCGGGCTTTTACTTTGACCAAAGAATTAGTATTGTAATAGGCTTGTTAACTGAAAAAATCGAATTAGTCCGTCACTTAGATTATCAAAAAATATTTCACCCGTATTTTTTCTTTTGTAACATAAACCAAAATTGACGAAGATACGACGCTTTTAAAATTCTCAATACGTCACTGTTTAGTATCATTTTTAGTAAGTACTGACGTCACGAGCCCCCACTCCCGAGTTCTGATGCGTTTTATCTTTGTCAATATTCGTTGATTTACAAAAACAAAAAATACGTGTCCATTATTTTCCAATACTCTAACTGATGGACTAAATAGATTTGCAATTTATTGATGGTGGAAACTAGCCTATTCTCTGTCTTTATTGTAGACAGTGGTTTTTAGGAGTACCTTGCAGCCTTCGGCCTCCAACAAAGCGGAGCAGTGAGATATATAAGGTGCAAGATTCAATCAATTACGAGAGAGATGAGAGACGCATTGTATACATTTCAACCAATGTGATTGATTAGTTCGTTTACACTAGTCTCCTCTCTGCTTTAGTGGAGTCTCGGCTAAAGTTTTATTTTGTTATAAATGTACAACCTGATTATTTTAAATTTTACTTTTAATAGTAAGTAATATTGTTACATCGGACCTACTAGAACATTCGAGAAAGCACGTGATTACAGTATGTGTACGTTGGAATTTGAGCGTTGATGAAATACGTGACGTAGAAGTTAGTGCTGCCGTGAGACTTGGTCATCATGAGACCTTGAAGGACGCCTTGGCCCATGCCTTAGAAGTAAAGGCAGTGAGGCAAGACCACCGAACGCACCGCGTCAGGGAGGTGGTAGCATCACCTGTACGCGGCCGCCCACAGGGGTATAGTCCTAGGTGCTACACTTGTGGAGAAAGGGGTCATCTTCGGTCCAGCTGTCCTAAGTGCAGCACCCCGAGAGAAGATCAGCAGGGAAGAGTGGCTGAAGTGACTGCCCAGCCACAGCAGGGAAACGAGTAAATGCTAGGACTGGGGGTCGAGTGCTGGCTGGTATTGAAAGAGCCCCGAGAATCTTGATCTCGCAAGCACATGACGGGAACAGCCTGACCAAAGGCGAAGTCAATGCAAACTGACGTTGGATACTGGAGCTTCTCACACGGTCGTCAATTCTAAACTAGCAAGTCGGTTTCTTGGGGACTACTTTAATAAGCACGACCATATACAGTTACTAACAGCTACCGGTCAGCACATAAACGTCCGAGGCAAGAAGGAGGTAGAGTTAAAATTGAGTGACAGATTTTACAAGCAGAATGTCATCGTGGCTGACATAGTGGACGATTGCATCTTGGGCGTGGACTTCATGCGGAAATATCGTTGTGAGATCGACGTTGATCAAGGAGTACTGAAATGTGGTTCAGAGGAAGTCTTCGTGGAAGGTGCATCGTCAGGGAATGTGTACTGCTTGAAGAAGATTGTTCTTCCTCGCAGATCAGAAACGATTGTGCCAATTAGTTTATCACAGAATTCTGGAAACAAAGGTCGAAGTGTTCTGATAGAAAGGGTGAACAATGACTTCCCATGGAAGATGGCACGAACTGTGGTCAAGGCCACCAACATCTTAGCAGTACGCATACTGAATCCAAGTGACCAGGAGCAAGTGATTAAGAAGGGCACCTTGATCGGCACTTGCGAGGAAGTAGCTTGGATGCGTCAATTGCAAGATGTGCCTACCGGAAATAAAATTCGTAGTACAAAATTTGACACTTTTGGAAAACTGCGATTTAACCAAAGGAGAAATGGACAAGGCTAAGAAGATGTTACTTGAGTACGCCGACACTTTCTCTTCAGATGATGCTGACATAGGGAGAACTGGACTTGTTCAGCACCAGATTAATACAGGTAACGAGTTACCTATCCGTTAGCGACCAAGAAGACTGCCAGTTGCACGAGAAAAAGAGGTAGAAACCATGATTGAGGGAATGGTGAAGGACGGTGTTATAGAGCCTTCTTCGAGTCCATGGTGTTCTCCTGTGGTCCTGGTGCTCGGGACGAGCATGTCTAAGGAGGGGGCAGTGTTACATCGGACCTACTAGAACATTCGAGGAAGCAAAGCGATTACAGTATGTGTACGTTGGAATTTCGAGTGCTTTCCATTATTATTACTTTTAAAGTTAGGTAGGTACAAATTCGCGACCTATTTATAAAAAGACATGAGAATTTCGAGCGTACGACTAGGGCATATGGTTCATATTTGTTTGTTTTGTACAAGTACCTACGTATTCTTTTGTTAGTGTTTTTATGAAGCAGTTCTATAACCCTCTACAGTATTCGTGGTTATTTTTTGTGTGTCTGTTGGCGAGTATAAATACACCGCGACGGTCAGTCTTGTTTTGGCTACACAATGAAGCAAATCGAAGTGAACTAGAAGTGAGATATCTAAGCGAATAGTGAACTGTAGTGTATTTGTGGTTAAGTTTAAATTGTTTTGTGATTAATAATGTTATTGTGTTGTTTAATCGGTAGTAATTAATTTATCTCATACCCAGCTCGTAACAATATTATAGTTTACTTTTGAATTGATTGATCTTATACACTTTATTGAAACATTTAAAAAACAGTACAACAGTTGACAAATTATTATTTGCAGGTTGTACAAGGCCGTCGAAGATTCCAGGAGTTACGTCGCTGCATGCAGACGGAGGAAGAAGACGAGGGCGTGACCGATGCCACGGGATCAGTAGACCAGCAGACATTCACATCGGAACACCCATTCAAGTATGTTCACATGCTTCAAGCATTTCGTTTGTATTGTCCCAAGGCATCACAAACCGTATACCGAAGATTTTCTTGCTCCAGAAACGTATAAAACATGGGTTCCATCTATCTGGCAGAATCTTGTTGCTCCGAAATTCATTTAGCATAACACACTTGGCATAATTTTCTTTAAACGATAATATTAAAGGCATATTTTTGTAAAAACATACTTATTGTTTGGCTGAATGTTTGTATGTCCGAATTTGGAATGGCATACTATTAGATGGCAGAATGTATTTTGACATAGAACGACGATTATTTGATATAATTTCACTTGGCATACTATGAAGATTGCAGAATTTCATTTGGAATAATTTTATTTGGCATTATTGCCATTTTTCAATTCCACAAAATAGCATTTTTAACCTTAATTTAAAATTAAAACATTATCTTAAAAAGTCAATATATTGTGCTAGAAAAGTTAGTGACAGAAACGAATTGCTCCAAAACCGACTCCACGTAATCTTGTCTGCCCTACCCCTAGAGTGTAATTTAAAATCTCGTAGACGCGGAGGGGTGAGGCGGGCCGCGACTTGAGGAGCAGGTGGTTGTAACACTCGCTGCCGCGGCTGAGGCTGGCCGGCTAAGCCGGCCAGCATGCCGAAGCTGCGGTAGTGAGCGTTAAACCCATCTGCGACGATAAGCTCGCGTGGGACCGCCGTAGCCCCGCAGCGCCGGAGCCGTGACAGAAACCATGCCTGCTGCATGTTGCATACTGCATGCTTGCTTGCATGCTGCATGATTGCTGCATGCTTTTTTGCATGCTGCATGCTTGTTTGAATGCTGCATGCTAGCTGCATGCTTGTTTGCATGCATGCTGTATGCTTGTTTGCATGCTGCTACATGCTTGCTGTATGCATAGTATATGCTTGTTCAGATGTTTGCATGCCTGCTGCATGCATGCTTCATCCTTGCTTGTATACCGCATGCTTGCTAAATGCACGATATATGCTTGTTTGCTTGTTTGTCTGCTTCATACAGATGTATGCTCGTTTGCATATTTGCCTGCTTCTTTCAGGGAAATAAAAACCAAGTGTTCATAATCAACTGACTTTATGAATTTTCTGTGATTTGATAGATGAGTCTTTCCATTATTATGCATATGAAATGTATGCCAAAAGATAATTCTAACTGTAAACTTTCTGAGATATGGTAGTTCTGCCTTTAAAGACTATCGATATGAAAATTATGCCAAGAGATGACTCTGACTGTGAACTTTCTGCGATAAGATGGTTCTACTTTTAAATCTTATGCATATGAAATTTATGCCTAAAGATGATTCTGGCTTACAAAATTATGAGTTTGAACGTATGATAAATGAGTATCTGCCAAACATTTTTCTGCGAAATGAAGTTTATGCTATCAGCTGATAAGCAAAATAATATTATGACATAAAAAGTTCTGCTATAAAGGGTGGACCCATAAAACATTAAAGGTCTCAAGTAAAGTAGATGTCAGAAGTTACCGGCATCGTAATCCGGTATTCTATACAGTTGTGTTGTTGTATTGAATACGCGATTGTCATGATGTTCGGTAAGCCATTTGGTACAACCAACTTGGATGTAGTGCTCGCTGGCCGCTGCCGCGACACCGCTCGCTACGCTCGCTCGGCTCGCGCGTTTTTTTTGCTTACAGTTCGAATCAAATAAATAATCTAATAATGCAGTTTTGGTTTACATCAAATTCGGGCTGGAGACTCGTTTGAGTATTTTTCGGTATTCCTCATAGTTTCAGATGTGGTCATGTGGACTTCCACTACTACTTTAAAACATTCACCCTTGACTCTTTATATTCCAACTAAGGAATAGTTTTTGTAGGAAAACTGACAATTCAGACCCGAACTGGGTCTGGTCAGTGGTCACTTTCGGTTTGTATAACTCTATGATTTGTTTATCTTGATTTTTTGCAGGATTATAGCACATGATACGATGAGCTTGCAGAGCATGACGTCGCTCGGCAGGATCGGCAGAATACTCAGCGGCGCTTCGGAGTCTCACTGTGAGTTATAAACAAGTTCTAGAGCTAAAATTCGAATTGAGACATCTACCAAACTCTCACTTGCCTTGCGTGGTTAAACCAAACCTCAAATGAAGCACTCAGAACTGGAACAGAATCACCCTACAATGTTTCCACTGATAACTGCCTCGTTGATCTAGCAAGATGTCCTGGGTGTTTTACATGACAAATTTCTCAGTAGCAGCCACGGATAGCAATAGGCTCGCCCCCAATTCATCATCATTTTAGCCCGTAATCACCCACTGTTAGGTATACGCCTTCCCTTTCTTCTGCCTTACTTCTCGGTTCTGTCCCTCTCCCATCCATCTATTTCCCGCGATTTTGAGAATATTGTCACTGACCTCGGCCACCAATCGGTCAGAACCATCGGTCATCTCCGCGAACTTGTAAAATGTGGGTCTATTATTATTACTATTAGGTTACCTAACCCTTCATGGATTACATTACATGCTTAATGTTATGGGAGGTTCCCATAGAGAGGTTCCCATCAGAGGATACGCGGCTACTCTCTACTCGGTGTTGTAATCCAGCACACTTAGCCAGTGAGGATTAGTATAATTATGTCACATGTCTTCGAATGTTTGGTTCGAGGACGTACCGGTTCCTTCGTGTTTCCTTCACTGTTTTGATGTAGAGTCTGTGTTACAAGAAGTAAAGCTGAGCGTCTCACTGAGCCTCTGATGATGATAACGTAGCGCAGCACCGCGCTGTGATACCGATTTAGTTTTTTTTATCATTTCATTTTTAACACAGTTTTATCAGTTTCAGCCGGAACAAACTACTTATTTAAAAGAAAAATAAAAGTTTTTTATCCACTTTTCGGTTTCCGATTGAGCTGAACTAAACATTTAGTTTGGATGACAATGCACGATTAGCTAAGTGACGTCATTCTAAATATAATATCGACGGTTGAAAGGCTAATTGGTCTAAGCGATATTTTTTGCGATATTGATGTACATATTCGGAATCAGCAAATTTTTCTCCGTCGTTTGAGTCAGGTTTCAAATTTTTTTGACTACTTTTTTGGCGCTTAGCACCCACAGCAAAACAGGGCTCATTTCTAAGATCATAGCTCCTGAAGCTCTAAGGAGCAGGCCGCTTTCAGGAGCTCTCACGTTATTCCTCCCATCCTCATCAGGGGCTTTTTCATTTTTAAGCTGCCTAAGAGCCGCCTGAATTTCATCTTGGCCGATTTTTGACTGGTCTTCTGTGAAATGATGGTTAAGGTGGTACTGGAATCCTCATTTTCGAGACAGATCGACCAGATTAGTTACATTTAGCTTTATTATTGAAATTGAGGTTTGTGACAGAGAATTAAATTTTGGTGTCGCTGATTTTCAATATTGGTGGGCACTTTCAATGTTGGTGGGTAATCTAGTAAGGGTTCATTTTGTTCATCCTGCAGTTACCTCTCTCTGGTGCAGCACCATCATGTTGCTCAGGCTTATTGGGCATATTCAATTGTCAGTCGACTTGGCGTTAAATTCATTTTCTCTCGTAATATTTTATTCTAAGTCGATGCTTGAGCCAGTTTACTTTCAGCTATTTTATTTATAGTAGGCATTTGAACCATTTTGCTTTTCTCAAAAAATAACAAAATTTGATGCATTTTGGGCTAACCAACATAAATTTTCTAAAATAATACACAATTTTCAACAGTATAACTTAAAAAACTTCCTTACTTAATTAGGAATATACTGTATTAAATAAATAAAAGTCTATCAAATAGTTGTTTTTTTATGATTTTTTTTTCCAAAAAAATAACTTTCATCCTACCTCCTGAAAGTTTTACAAAATGTCGCTTAGATCAATTAGCCTTTCAACCGTCGATATGGCGCACTAGTTATTTCCTATGGACTAGTTATCTCTATAAAATAATTGTAATGGTAATTTAAATTTTATTGTTTGCCCTGTTCGGGCCAAAAAAATTCAATTTCTTTGTGTATTTCTATGTGAACGATGTATGCGCAGCGAACATCCGTGATACCGCGCCGGTACCATCGGTGGCTTCGAGGGAGCCCTCCACCATCTCCGACGAACAACTCTCCGTTGAAGCTAGAACTCAGAATGGTAAGTACAGGTACTAAAGGTGATTCTGACAACGGACGAACAACCGCGTGTAAAGCGCAAACGCGCCGACCGATATCAGATGCTTTACTGTCTATTCAGTTTTATCTTTCACTCGCACTGCAACGTCTCTAAATCATCATCTGGAAAACCAACAGTTTTTTATTTCAGCACTGTTGCTCGCCTACGGTTTTTTTTTTAAATAAATGACAGAAGTATTCCATTAGAGATGTGCGAGTATTGTGCAGCGAGGGAAGTGTGATTAGTTGTTGCGTTTTAGCTTGTCAATAGCGGTCATTACCCTTTCCCTAATAATGTCTTCGTACGAACCAAATCAATGCACCATGTATCGTTTTTCATTAGAGAAAATGTTGATGATGATAATATGATGCTAGATGAAGATTCAAGACTTGAACAAGCTCATTTTTATTTTTTTTATTTTTTTTTATAATTAGTTTTCTACCGCAGACGTGGGGTCCGCGCTCTTATTTACATTTAATTAATTGTTTGCTTGATTTAAAAGTAAAAATTAAAACTACGACCGTGCTCCATCATTGGACACGTTAAATAAGCTTATTATTAGTAACTTAGAACTACGTGAGTCCATCGTTTTTTTTTTTTTTGTCTTTTGGGCTTTACAGTTGTTGATATTTTACCACTAATTAAAATTAACAAAAATCTACACCAAAATTTAACTACTTATTTTTTCTTTTTATTACGAGTAGGTTTTTAATGTTACGAGTCTTTAATGTATGTAAGTGAGTCAATGACCTCTATTGACATCTTAACTGGCAGCAACTTTAGCTAGCTTAACTCAAAGTGAGAAAAAGATGCTATGTTATGGCTGGTTTCCTTCTCGTGCTGACCGTTGTCGGCGCTGCTACATCAAGCTTTATGTATTAATATGAAAAGATACGCCGAGCGACGCCGACGCGGCGCGTTCTCGTATCGCGCTGATCGTACGCGCTAACCAGCACAATTATGAATCGCTGCGATATTGACGCCGTTGCGGTCAGCGTGGCAATAAAACAACTCGAGCTGACCTGTCAGCTCCGAAGGACTACGATCCGACGGCATCGGTCAGTGCCGAGTGACGACGTGAGAAGAAAGCCAGCCCATTGGATAGTTTTATATCCCTCGCTACGCTTCCTCAAACATCTGTGGTAAACGCAATCCTACAGGCCCGTATACAACGCTATTTTTTAGTCGTCAAAATATCAGCTGCTGCCTATACATTTTTTTGAGTTTCACGACCAATAGTGTATGAAGCAGCTGATTTTTCTTGTCGGTCCTGTTGTAAAAGTTGTTCATTTTCATGAGTACTAGACGTCCTTAAAGTAATTAAAACAATTAAAAAATTGTGTTGTATAAAGTAAAATTTAATTTGGCTGCGAAACTTTGCAGGCGTGATGGGTAGCGAAGCGACATCTAAAATCGCTGAAACAAAATAATGTTGACTTTTCTTGGGCTTAACGATTTCATGTCGTGTAATTTCCTGAAATGTCAGTTTGAAAATCTGTTACGTATGTGTAAATTTCACATGCGTGATTGATATCGATATCTAAACGCGATAGAACAAAAATACTGAGACCGCAAGTAACTGACAAGACCAACGGTATTATTTTTAAATGTATTTTTGTTTCAATTAGTCGACCTCAAAAAAGAATATATTTTTATCGCATTTGGATTTTGTTCTTGTACGGACGAACAAGCTATACATTGTTAAAAGTAGACTAAATAGCTTGTTCGACCGTACATATTCGATAACCAACGACTAGCGGTCCACTAGGCTTTTGTCCAGCAGTGGGATAAGTCCGGCTAACAGTGACATGTTGGGTTGTGTGCAGTGCTCGCGATGGAGCCGGACGTGATAGCCAGCACGAAGGCCAACAGTCTGAAGCACAGCCGCGGCGCCGCCATCGTGGCCGTCAGCGGCGCCGCGCCCGGCTGCGGCGGGCCCGTCGCGCCGCCGCGCAGGAAGAAGAGGAGTGCGTATTACGTATATACTCGAACCACAAGCCGCAACCGCACACGCATACACCAGGGTTCTGTTTAATAAATGTTACAATCTGACAATTTTGTAAATAACTGACATATTTGTAAAGTTGTATGACAAGTGTTGTTTAATAAACCTTACAATAATTGTCACCTGTATAGAGAAAATGTTTGTAAAACCGAAATATGTATGTAAGTAAAAATTTAACAATTTTGTCAGTTTTCCACCATCGTTTTGTAAATTGTAGGTTTAATTAAACAGAAACTTATAGATTTAAAAATTGTAAAATACAATTACAATTTGTAACGTTTATTAAACAGAGCCCTGGAGGTCTACTCTCTAAGCACAAAATCCGTAGTTTCCGCCGAAATAGGCTAGTTTCTACCATCAATAAATTGCAAATCTATCTAGTCCGTCAGTTACAGTACCTATTGGAAAATGATGGACGCATATTTTTTGTTTTTGTAAATCTATGAATATTGACAAAGATAACACGCATCAAAACTCGGGAGTGGGGGCTCGTGACGTCAGAACGCACTAAAAATTTACCATTGCGTGGCGTATTGAAAATTTTAAAAGCCTCGTATTTTTGTCAATTTTCGTTGACGTAACAAAAGAAAAAATACGGGTCAAATATTTTTTGATAATCTAACTGACAGACTAATTAGTTTTGTTTTTTTTTTCATATACCCTATTACGGTCGTTACCTACTCCGTATCACTTCCGGACATAAGATTTGTTAGGAGACCGACCTAAAAATGAATGACAACACGATTGGTCATCTGTCCTTTCTCACGATGTGATTTCAAAACTCATGAATCCGAAAATATTAGGGAGTAGAGTTCATTTCAAAGTATAAGCTACTTTAGGACGATCTCCGTATCTTCGTTATTGAACTTTGGATTCTTACAGACGAGCGGCACGTTGCCAACGGCAGATAAACTGCAGCCGACGCCTGACGCTTGCAGTTGTGGCGTTGGCGGCAGCCGCCGGGCGCGTCGACGGTAGTCGTCGACATACATTTATGCGGCATGCCGCAACTGCAAGCGTGGCCACCCGTCCACGCGTCATCGATAGGTGGCGTCGGCTGCAGTTTATCTGCGGCAACGTGCCGCTCGTCTGTATAGAACGCTTAGAGGGTAGACGAAGTATCGTCGCACGACCGATTCTCCGATCAGTTTGGTTCAAGACACCGGCTGGTGTTGCGACAAGTCGAGGTCGTTTTCGTGTGCTGCGCCATGTCCTCTAAACACCGGGTATCAGAAAGATGTGCTCATATTTAAGGGTACACAGACCATCAAACTGAATAACTTTCTTTACGGGACCAAATCATCGCGGAAAATAATCAGCTGTGTGATTTTGTTCATGTCACAACCATGCCCTTAGATACGAACACACCATTCGAGCATTCTTATACACGCGCAAGCCTTTAAAAAAATTGCTGGGAATTGACTTTTTTGAGTGACGTTGTACATTTTTCGGTTGGACTCAATGTGATGCACTTAAAGCATTGTGCTGATGAATGCATCGAATAGTACGGGGGTCGTGAAGGTGTTTAAAGTAAACATCTTACACCAAAAACTTTTATTAAAAAAAACGTGTGAAAAAGGTGTAACTTTGACCCCCAATATCCCGTAACTAGAAGGTTCCCAGATATAGTTTAGAACAAATGAGATGATGCACGATTTTCAGTTCTTTACCTGCGTCATGGATGTGGCTAATAATCCTTTTGTCAATTTGGCAATGTCGCTACGCAATAATGTTTTATTGTATTGTATTGTAATGTTGTCTGTAGACAAACTGCACGGCTCGCAGTCTCTGTCCACGACTGATGGCGACAACTTGAGCGTGTGTACGACGGACACGGACGAGTATCGCTACATCGCGCGGCGACCCGACAAGCCGCAGTTGGAATCGTTGCTCGTCGAGGTGAGTCTATGTACACTATACACACAACATAAGAGGGGGGGTTCATGACCTACTATACTTGCTGCTAGTTAATATGACAATTGCGGTCATTGACCCAACTTCATTTATTAAATTTCTTAATTTTGAAAACCAAAAATAAGCCTGTTCAAAAGTCTTGAATGGTCATCTATATCGTGACCTTTAACATTTTTTCTAATGAAAAACGAAACATGGTTCATTTGTTTTGGTTCGTACGAAGAGATATTAGGGAAGGCGCAATGTCCGCTATTGTCATCTTGACTAGCAGCAATTATACACTCCCTTCACAGTCAATTATACACTCCCTTCACAATCAATTTTCTAATTGGTTTGCCAATTGGTGTAGTGGTCGCAAACAAGTAAGAGGCTTCTGGGTTCGATTCCAGAGTAAAGCTTAGAGTTATTAAGTTTCTCTCCTAGGAATTTCTCAGAAGCATCCGGATCTGTGTCCGGTTGATGGCATTAAGCTCGCCCCCTATAACATTGGTGTTCTGTCCGTGCACCCTGCAGGCTGTGCCGCCGAGCGCGGCCAGCCAGTCGATGGCACTGCCGAGTCCCGCGAGCACCATCGAGTCCCTCACGAGGGAGTTCCAGGACTCGCTGGAGCTGTCGCATTCACGATACGGTAACTCATTTACTTTACTCTTTAACGAGATCAAATACAATAACCTAGCGGCACTCCAATATACAGGGTGGAATTTTACAATGCCACCTGGAGGGAAAGTACTCTAAATACTGGAGATACCAAATTTTACTCAAAGGAGACATTCCTTTATTTTTAAAAAGAAACAAGTCTGCATTCACAGTTTTTCGAAAATTATTTTGCAACACTCGGGCGTCGAATCCGAGATGGATCGATTAAAGTTCGACAAAATAACATTATGTACCTTTTTGACATCAATCGATAGGGTCAATCAAATGGATCAAATCTCTCTAACAAACATGATACATTACTTACATGAAAGGAAAACCATGAATAAAAGTGCTTTATCTTGTTGAATTTATCCCATTGAATTTATAATTGTTTTTTAGATTACATGATTTTTCTTTCATTTAATTTATCATGTTTATTAGAGAGATTTGATCCATATGGTAGGCCCTATCGATTGATGTCAAAAAAGTACAGAAGGTTATTTTTCGAACTTTGTTCGATGTGGCAAGTGAATTTTTGAAAATCTGTGAATGGAGATTTCTTTATTTAAGAAAATAAAGGAATGTTTCCTTTAAGCAAAATGGTCTATCTCCAGTATTTCGAGTAATTTCCCTCCAGGTGGCATTGAAAAATTCCACCCTGTATACTTGGGTATCGATGACTAATCTTAATAAAATAAAACACACTCGGAGACCCAATAATAAGATAATTAGGCACACCAACGTTTTTATTTATCAGCATGTCTAAAAAATAGGTACTTAACTCGAGAAAAAAAAATCTGTTTTTATTTATTTCCCACCTTCAAAAATGACTGAGATATTAAACGTCAAAGTACGGCCTCCGCGGCAAAATCCGACCGCGCTGATGTGTGACGTCTCGTCGTGCGCTGCGAATAATTTAATCGATTAATTAAAAAACTGGTCCGAGGGGGTGCAGGTGAAGATTACCTGGAAGGGGGAGGAGGATTTTGCCAGCAGTGGGACATTCAAGACTACTGTAAAAAAAAATAACAGGAATATTTCAACCCAAACACTTAAAATATTAAGTATAAGTGCAAACCACTTTACATATCAAATTTTATGAACGTAAAAACTCCGCATCACCCGCAATCGGAAATAAAACCACATCGTGACGTCATCGCAGAAGCACGCGAAGGAACGCTAACTTAAAAAAAGCGGCTAAGTGCGAGTCGGACTCGCCCATGAAGGGTTCCGTAACAGCAAGTAACATAGTATAAAAGTTCTTGCAGATCGTTGTAAATGAAAGGTAAATTGCGGTTTACGATTTATGACGTATTAAAAAAAACTACTAACTAGATCTCGTTCAAACCAATTTTTGGTGGTAGTTTACATGGTAATGTATATCATATAATTTTTTTAGTTTTATCATTCTCTTATTTTAGAAGTTACAGGGGGGGGGGGGGGCATTCGAGATACGGTAACTCATTTACTTTACTCTTTAACGATGTCAAATACAATAACCTAGCGGCACTCCAATATACAGGGTGGAATTTTACAATACCACCTGGAGGGAAAGTACCTACTCTAAATACTGGAGATACCAAATTTTACTCAAAGGAGACATTCCTTTATTTTTAAAAAGAAACAAGTCTGCATTCACAGTTTTTCGAAAATTATTTTGCAACACTCGGGCATCCGGAAAACCGGCGAAACATAACGGTGTAACTTTAGAAATCCTGGTCCAATTTCGTTGAAACTAAAACTATTATTATTTGCAAGAGTATACACATTAAATGCAATAACTTTTACAGTTTTATTTTGATGTGTTGGTGTGACTCATTTTGGATTTATCTTTTTTCGTCCGATTTGGCTGATCTATATTTCTTGTGTTCGTAATGTTGTTGTTATACCTAAATTCAGATTAACAAAAACTAGCAAGTCTTTTATTATAAACAGTATACGCTTTTATAACAAGTTGCCTAAGTCAGTTAGAGAACTGACAGATGGAAAATTCAAAAACTATATTAAACGTGTCCTTATGAAAAAAACATATTACAAAATCAAGGACTATGTTGAACACAAAGAAGTTTGGCTATAGTTCCATCTGCGCATGCGGCTTCCCTGGTAGCTCATAAACGGCACAGATTTGTGGATGTCTCTAACTATTCTCAATCTCTTTATTCATTTTCTTTTGATTCAGTTTTTTATAATAGTTTTCAAATAATTTTTTCTCATCTTTTGCTCAGAATAGTTACAGCACTGATGACAATATTCGTGTCACTTGTTTAATTTTGTTTTTAATTAAATTTTCTTTTTTTTTATTTACTTACCTTTGTATAGATGCTTTTTAAACTTTTATGTGTGAATGAGTGAACACTGCACACTGTAGGCTTTGTAAATTCCCAGATGCTGTTTAACTTTTGTTAAGTATTTATCTTGTTTTATATTTTTTGTATAGTAAGCAACGACCTATTGTCGGGCCTACGCTGTCCTCCCATACATACTAATGCTGTAACATGTTATTACTGTAACACTAAGGTCCATGTTCACCAAAAAGATGAAAGTCTGATTATCTAAAACAGCTGTTTAAAACACATTTTTGTATGGTAATATGTCACAGTGACGGCTGTTTTTAGCTAATCAGGCTGTTATCTTTTCGGTGAACATGGACCTAAATGATTTGAACAGAGTAACCATGGAGTTTCTTGCTAGTTCTTCTCCATGGAATCGACCAACGCGAACCGTGCACCTTTTTGACGTTTTGTAAGTGCCCATCTAGGCCTATGTGAAATAATATATTTTGATTTTGAATGTTCAGGACAAGGTTTGCATGGAAATTCATGGAATAAAGTTTTGATATTTTTAAAATTCTTCATTGAGAAACACCCTTGCCAGGCGGGGCGGGTCGCTAGTTTGAGATATATTACAATAGGCATGACGATAGTATCACTTACAAATCCATTTTGTCCGTCAGTTGAGTATTATAAAATAATGGACACGTATTTTTTGTTTTTGTAAATCAATGAATATTGATAAAGATAAAACGCATCAAAACTCGGGGGGGCTCGTGACGTCAATTTTGATTTACGTAACAAAATAAAAAATACGGGTCAAATATTTTTTGACAATCTCAAGGATAGATTTTTTTTTGTCGTCTACTCTATTCTGTTAGTGTGACGCATTGATTTGGGCACTGTCCCCCCCCCGCAGCTCAGTCTCGCTGCTCGCTGAGCCTGCACGAGTCGCGCTCCAGCGAGCGCGCCAGCGAGGCCGGCGCCACGCCCGCGCCCGCGCGCGCACCGACCACACCCGACACGCACAGAGGTAACCAACTAACAAAACTCTATTTGACTTGTATTTTAGGAGTCTAACACTCTAATGCAAGATAAATTGTGATATTTGTTTATTTGTGAGTGAGAAACTGAGAAGTTATATGTGTAATTGTAGTTAAGGTATGGCCACAAAATTAGAAAAAAAAAACATGCCCGAGAAAGTTTGATTATTTCTCTAAATAAATAGAATATAAAGGGTGTAAAACACCTCTTCACGAAGCCGAAAGGCACTTGTTCTCCCCATCATTGCGATCATTTTTTTGTTCCACACCATACCAGGGAACCTTCTAGTTACGGAGATATGGGGGGTCAAAGTTACAACTTTCTGACAAGTTTTTTTTTGAGTACAAGTTTTTTTGTAAGATTTTAACTTTAAACATCTCCACGACCCCCGTAATATTCAACCCATCCATCAGCACAATGTTTTAAGTGCGTTACATTGAGTTCTACCACAAAACATGATTTATAACCTCAAAAAAAAAAGTTGTTTCCCAGCAATATTTTTTTGCGTAAAGTTACTTAGTTTGATGTACAGAATGCTTGGTTAACGGCTTTGTGATGAGGTGGTTTACACCCTGTATATGTCCGTAAAATTGTCAAATACGTTATATTGTAATATCTCTAGCGATATTGTAAAGTCTCGAATTATTGTCAAATGAACATACTGCTTACAATAAAACGCATTATTTTTCGTGAAATGCATGCGATGGTAGTCAACTCACGCGGTGTGGAGAGGAGGGGTCCCCCTTGCCCAGTGGTACCACTCTCATGAAAAGATACTGTACCATTCCTGAGAAATATCGATTAATATAAACTAACGTTAAAACACTTCATATTCCCCTAAAAAGCGTAGTCGACGGAGCCCCGCTTCGCGGGGCCCCTATTTCCGGGTACAGGGTTTAAAGGAACCTAACTAACCTAACGGGGGGGTGCCCCAAGTCCCGATTATGGGGGCAGAGATACTTCCGTAATGTTCAGTTGACAATAATTCGAGATATTACAATATCGCTAGAGAGGAACACGTTATATTGTAATATAACGTTTTTGACAATTTTACGGTGACATATATTTCACAATAATTGTGGTTGATTTAAAAAAAAAAATACGGCCTTTATTATGGTATAAGTTTTATGGTTCAAAGCTTTATAAGCTTAAATAAAGTGCAAGTAATAAAGTATCGGAAGGTCAACATATCTAGATCGAAGATATAAAAAGTGTAAAACACCTCTTCACGAAGCCGAAAGGCACTTGTTCTCCCCATCATTGCGATCATTTTTTTGTTCTACACCATACCTGGGAACCTTCTAGTTACGGAGTTATGGGGGGTCAAAGTTACAACTTTTTGACAAGTTTTTTTTAAATACAAGTCTTTAACACCTCCACGACCCCCATACTATTCAATTCATCCATCAGCACAATGTTTTAAGTGCGTTACATTGAGTTCTACCACAAAACATGATTTATAACCTCAAAAAAAAAGTTGTTTCCCAGCAATAATTTTTGCATAAAGTTATTTAGTTTGATGTACAGAATGCTTGGTTAACGGCTTTGTGATGAGGTGGTTTACACCCTGTATTGTATATGCAATACGTTTTTTTTTTCAAAGTTTAAATCCGTGTTATTTACGAATAAAACACTACAACATTTCGTTTATCCGGGTTAATCTTGCCTTTTCACAATTAAAATTTGTATTTTAATTTAACCTCTTGATGAGTTCTGGTGAATGCGTCATGAACAACCTTTAATATGGAACCAACCCAGAAAGCTGCTGTTGCGTACATTCCCACGATTTACATGAACACAAATGTATGAGAAAACTGATATATTTTACCCATAAGCAAAAAGTAATACGTTGTCCGCGTGAAATAAAAGCAAGAAATAAAGTCCACCTTTGTACAGTTTTACTTGTGCATAAAGTTTAAATAAATAATAATGTATTATTATAAATTTAATTTTTTACTTCGGTATTTGAGATATTTCTTAATTTATTTGTATAGATTTGTTTTGATAAAGTGTCTTCTCCCGACCACAGAGGCTTGCGCGTGCAACGTGCGCACGCACAGCGAAGGCCGCGCCGCCGCGCCTCCCGGTGCGCGCCCGCCTGCCGCCAGGTACGCACACGCATCATTCATTATTTGTTTCCTAGTTTCCACAAAGGTGTCGTCTGCGCTATGCCATCTACCGGGATAAAAAAGTATCTTATGTATTAATTTAGGTTATAAATTAATTAAATTATTTGTGTCCCAAATTACATCCAAATCCATTCAACCTTGTGCATCATGTTAGCTTATTTGTTTTAACAAATTTGTTTGTTTTGTAGTACTTTATACCAGTTATTGATTATACAGGTCTTATGCGAGGCGGTTATACAGTGTGTCCGGACATGGACTAGCGATATTCTAAACACTTAAATAATAGTACATTATGGTACAAGTGTGTAATGTTGGTGATTACCGCTGAGGCGCCATTGAGACCCGAGCCGTCAGGCGAGGGTCTTAAGAGAGCCGAGGACGGTAAGGACGGAACTCTTAAAGTATTAAACATACAGTTGTAAATTGTATGTTATATTGTAGCTTAGCTCAAAATCTGTCGATTAAGTAAAAAAAAATGATAAGTTGTCTGGGGTGTTTTTGTAGTAATTAACAATTATTGGTTGAATCGCATAATTTTTCGTTTTCTTTTTCGACTTTCATTTTGTTTTTCGAAAGTTGTGGAATTGTGAACACATTGTTTTGTAATGCAAACGGTAGACAATATTATTGCCTTTTAAATAAGCTTATTTTTATCTCAGTATGACTAAAACTTTGAGAGATATGATTTTTTTTGTACTCGCATAGAGCGTATTTCAACAAAAAAACAAAATGGCTGCCACATAGCGGGTAAGTGTATTGGACCCAAGCCTAGGGTGTAATTGTACTTTAAAATAGTTTATATTTAAGTATTTAGAATATCGCTAGTCCATGTCCGGACACACTGTATAATAAAAAAATCCATTTTAGCTCCAATCCCGGTAGAAGTAAATGTTTGTGTGGTGAGCATGATAATTTGCGAGTCATGGATGTTTATATGTGTAATAAGTATGTATTTACAAACAAAAAGTATGATCATGATCCGTGATGCTTGAGCTTGATCGAGCAGAAGATTCATTCATGAGATTCATTTTTCAGAAGTCTCAAAAAAGGCTCTGCTGTTGGTGTGCACCATAGAGAATGGTTTCTGTGACGACGCGGCGACGTTCGATCTGTTGTATGTGTAGACGCAGCAACTCGGAGTCGCTGGGCGGCGCGCGGCGTCGGTCGGCGGGCGACGAGGCGGCGCTGGGAGTGTCGCTGCGCACGCGCACTGTGTCCGGCCAGCAGCTCTCCGACATCGAGATCCTCGAGCAGGTCACCGTGCTCAACCTCGACACCGGTCAGTATACACGCGCACTGTGTCCGGCCAGCAGCTCTCCGACATCGAGATCCTCGAGCAGGTCACCGTGCTCAACCTCGACACCGGTCAGTATACACGCGCACTGTGTCCGGACAGCAGCTCTCCGACATCGAGATCCTCGAGCAGGTCACCGTGCTCAACCTCGACACCGGTCAGTATACACGCGCACTGTGTCCGGCCAGCAGCTCTCCGACATCGAGATCCTCGAGCAGGTCACCGTGCTCAACCTCGACACCGGTCAGTATACACGCGCACTGTGTCCGGCCAGCAGCTCTCCGACATCGAGATCCTCGAGCAGGTCACCGTGCTCAACCTCGACACCGGTCAGTATACACGCGCACTGTGTCCGGCCAGCAGCTCTCCGACATCGAGATCCTCGAGCAGGTCACCGTGCTCAACCTCGACACCGGTCAGTATACACGCGCACTGTGTCCGGACAGCAGCTCTCCGACATCGAGATCCTCGAGCAGGTCACCGTGCTCAACCTCGACACCGGTCAGTATACACGCGCACTGTGTCCGGCCAGCAGCTCTCCGACATCGAGATCCTCGAGCAGGTCACCGTGCTCAACCTCGACACCGGTCAGTATACACGCGCACTGTGTCCGGCCAGCAGCTCTCCGACATCGAGATCCTCGAGCAGGTCACCGTGCTCAACCTCGACACCGGTCAGTATACACGCGCACTGTGTCCGGACAGCAGCTCTCCGACATCGAGATCCTCGAGCAGGTCACCGTGCTCAACCTCGACACCGGTCAGTATACACGCGCACTGTGTCCGGCCAGCAGCTCTCCGACATCGAGATCCTCGAGCAGGTCACCGTGCTCAACCTCGACACCGGTCAGTATACACGCGCACTGTGTCCGGCCAGCAGCTCTCCGACATCGAGATCCTCGAGCAGGTCACCGTGCTCAACCTCGACACCGGTCAGTATACACGCGCACTGTGTCCGGCCAGCAGCTCTCCGACATCGAGATCCTCGAGCAGGTCACCGTGCTCAACCTCGACACCGGTCAGTATACACGCGCACTGTGTCCGGACAGCAGCTCTCCGACATCGAGATCCTCGAGCAGGTCACCGTGCTCAACCTCGACACCGGTCAGTATACACGCGCACTGTGTCCGGCCAGCAGCTCTCCGACATCGAGATCCTCGAGCAGGTCACCGTGCTCAACCTCGACACCGGTCAGTATACACGCGCACTGTGTCCGGCCAGCAGCTCTCCGACATCGAGATCCTCGAGCAGGTCACCGTGCTCAACCTCGACACCGGTCAGTATACACGCGCACTGTGTCCGGCCAGCAGCTCTCCGACATCGAGATCCTCGAGCAGGTCACCGTGCTCAACCTCGACACCGGTCAGTATACACGCGCACTGTGTCCGGCCAGCAGCTCTCCGACATCGAGATCCTCGAGCAGGTCACCGTGCTCAACCTCGACACCGGTCAGTATACACGCGCACTGTGTCCGGACAGCAGCTCTCCGACATCGAGATCCTCGAGCAGGTCACCGTGCTCAACCTCGACACCGGTCAGTATACACGCGCACTGTGTCCGGCCAGCAGCTCTCCGACATCGAGATCCTCGAGCAGGTCACCGTGCTCAACCTCGACACCGGTCAGTATACACGCGCACTGTGTCCGGCCAGCAGCTCTCCGACATCGAGATCCTCGAGCAGGTCACCGTGCTCAACCTCGACACCGGTCAGTATACACGCGCACTGTGTCCGGACAGCAGCTCTCCGACATCGAGATCCTGGAGCAGGTCACCGTGCTCAACCTCGACACCGGTCAGTATACACGCGCACTGTGTCCGGCCAGCAGCTCTCCGACATCGAGATCCTCGAGCAGGTCACCGTGCTCAACCTCGACACCGGTCAGTATACACGCGCACTGTGTCCGGCCAGCAGCTCTCCGACATCGAGATCCTCGAGCAGGTCACCGTGCTCAACCTCGACACCGGTCAGTATACACGCGCACTGTGTCCGGCCAGCAGCTCTCCGACATCGAGATCCTCGAGCAGGTCACCGTGCTCAACCTCGACACCGGTCAGTATACACGCGCACTGTGTCCGGACAGCAGCTCTCCGACATCGAGATCCTCGAGCAGGTCACCGTGCTCAACCTCGACACCGGTCAGTATACACGCGCACTGTGTCCGGCCAGCAGCTCTCCGACATCGAGATCCTCGAGCAGGTCACCGTGCTCAACCTCGACACCGGTCAGTATACACGCGCACTGTGTCCGGCCAGCAGCTCTCCGACATCGAGATCCTCGAGCAGGTCACCGTGCTCAACCTCGACACCGGTCAGTATACACGCGCACTGTGTCCGGCCAGCAGCTCTCCGACATCGAGATCCTCGAGCAGGTCACCGTGCTCAACCTCGACACCGGTCAGTATACACGCGCACTGTGTCCGGCCAGCAGCTCTCCGACATCGAGATCCTCGAGCAGGTCACCGTGCTCAACCTCGACACCGGTCAGTATACACGCGCACTGTGTCCGGACAGCAGCTCTCCGACATCGAGATCCTCGAGCAGGTCACCGTGCTCAACCTCGACACCGGTCAGTATACACGCGCACTGTGTCCGGCCAGCAGCTCTCCGACATCGAGATCCTCGAGCAGGTCACCGTGCTCAACCTCGACACCGGTCAGTATACACGCGCACTGTGTCCGGACAGCAGCTCTCCGACATCGAGATCCTCGAGCAGGTCACCGTGCTCAACCTCGACACCGGTCAGTATACACGCGCACTGTGTCCGGCCAGCAGCTCTCCGACATCGAGATCCTCGAGCAGGTCACCGTGCTCAACCTCGACACCGGTCAGTATACACGCGCACTGTGTCCGGCCAGCAGCTCTCCGACATCGAGATCCTCGAGCAGGTCACCGTGCTCAACCTCGACACCGGTCAGTATACACGCGCACTGTGTCCGGACAGCAGCTCTCCGACATCGAGATCCTCGAGCAGGTCACCGTGCTCAACCTCGACACCGGTCAGTATACACGCGCACTGTGTCCGGCCAGCAGCTCTCCGACATCGAGATCCTCGAGCAGGTCACCGTGCTCAACCTCGACACCGGTCAGTATACACGCGCACTGTGTCCGGCCAGCAGCTCTCCGACATCGAGATCCTCGAGCAGGTCACCGTGCTCAACCTCGACACCGGTCAGTATACACGCGCACTGTGTCCGGACAGCAGCTCTCCGACATCGAGATCCTCGAGCAGGTCACCGTGCTCAACCTCGACACCGGTCAGTATACACGCGCACTGTGTCCGGCCAGCAGCTCTCCGACATCGAGATCCTCGAGCAGGTCACCGTGCTCAACCTCGACACCGGTCAGTATACACGCGCACTGTGTCCGGCCAGCAGCTCTCCGACATCGAGATCCTCGAGCAGGTCACCGTGCTCAACCTCGACACCGGTCAGTATACACGCGCACTGTGTCCGGCCAACAGCTCTCCGACATCGAGATCCTCGAGCAGGTCACCGTGCTCAACCTCGACACCGGTCAGTATACACGCGCACTGTGTCCGGCCAGCAGCTCTCCGACATCGAGATCCTCGAGCAGGTCACCGTGCTCAACCTCGACACCGGTCAGTATACACGCGCACTGTGTCCGGCCAGCAGCTCTCCGACATCGAGATCCTCGAGCAGGTCACCGTGCTCAACCTCGACACCGGTCAGTATACACGCGCACTGTGTCCGGCCAGCAGCTCTCCGACATCGAGATCCTCGAGCAGGTCACCGTGCTCAACCTCGACACCGGTCAGTATACACGCGCACTGTGTCCGGCCAGCAGCTCTCCGACATCGAGAAAAGGGAGGAAAGTCCCGAATGGCGCATCGGTAGTGGGGCTGCCTTACGTTCTTAGGGTCCCGGGTTCGAATCCCGGTAGGGGCAAATGTTTGTGTGATAAGCATAGACATTTGTTTCCGAGTAATGGATATTTATAATGAGTATGTATTTGCGAACAAAAAAAGTATCTATGTAGAATATCAACTATCTGGTGTCTACGACACAAGCCTCGTCGCTTAGATAGCGACATAAAATAATTGCTGGGAAACGACTTCATTTTGTGGTGAAAAATCATGTTTTGTGGTATAACTCAATGTAACGCACTCGAAACATTGTGCTGATGGATGGATTGAATAGTGTGGAATCGTGGGCGTGTTTAAAGTAAAGTTCTTAAATAAAAAACATGTGTTTTAAAAAAAAGTTGGAACTTTGACCCCCAATACCTCCGTAACTAGAAGGTATGATGTAGAACAAAAAAATGATCGCAATGACGGAAAGAACAAGTGGCTCTCGGCTTCGTTAAGACGTTTATTACACCGTTTAGTTGTGTATGTGAGTACATATTGTATACGTACAACAGGCGAGCGCGTCCCGCTGAGCGTGGCGGAGCACAAGCTGCCGCAGTGCATCAACCCGCTCAGCTTGCACATCATGCGCCTCACCTCCGAGTACATCGGACGCGCCAACGACGACGACAACGCTAGGTAACACTCACCTTTCTTACGAGTACGAGTAACACGGCGACCACTCATTTTCTTGGATTTCAGTGTTTTTAGATTCTAAAACTCTGATACAAGAAAAATTGTGATATTTATTTTGAGCACTCCCTAGAGAAATAATCAAACTTTCTCGGGCATATTTATTTTTTAATTTTGTGGCCATACCTAAACCATAATCACACATCAAAACTGAGATTTTTTCTTGTAAGTACTGTTAGACTCTAAAAACACTCAAATATAAGAAAAATTGTGACAGTCCTCTTCAGTCCCCGATAAGTGAGAAGTAAAGGATAAAGATATACTTAAATGTTTAAACTTAGTAAAACACTACAAAAACCTACAGACCTTGTTCAGTAACAAAACCAAAAATGTCACTTATCACTACATATTATAAAACAAAGTCCTCCGCCGCATCTGTCTGTCTGTTCGCGATAAACTCATAAACTCTTGCACCGATTTTCATGCTATTTTCCCCAATGGATAGAGTGGTGTTTGAGGAAAGTTTTAGTATATAATTTGTACGCGGGCGAAGCTGCGGACATCAGCTAGTTTTAAACTGTGAATAACAATATTACAGCAACACCATTTAATGTAACTGCTACAAAAACTTGTTGCTGAAACAACGTGCAACATTTGTTTAGAAAAGGTGCATTAAGTTGAAACATACGGGTGTAAAACTTTATCTGTAAATCACAAAAAAATCTTAAATGCCCTTGAGTCAGTAACATTTGGACAAATACACGATTTTTTTTTTTTTCAGAAAAATGAGCATGTTCAGGCACACTAGAACATTTACTTACAAATTGTTAACGCGTTTTTGAAGCACATTTAAACCGGCACAAGGCGTAGAGTAAACGACACAAGACAAAACCTTCAAAATTAAATGTATTTTATTCAAATTAGGCTAAAACTTGAATCAGTAATAATTGAACATCCAAATTACGTCAGACTATCCCAAAACGCCGTTCTTCAATATTTCCTCTTAAAAAAAAGTTGTTTGGCGTTGTTGCTCCATCTTCATTGGATATAGAGTAGTGTCAAAGATTGTATGGTGGTACGGAAACCATCGTGCGTTGTGCACGCACTTGGCCGGTTTTCTTCAGATATCATTCCTCACAATCCATCCAACTTAACGAATATGAAGTAGAAATCAGACCTGACATTTTGCAGAGTTGACAGCAAGCGTCGGCTGTCGTGGCGGCATCGCCTCAACATGTCCTCTCTGAACCTCACGTGGAAGTCCGAGCACTCCTCCAATCTCAGTCTAACGGCTAGGTCCATTATTTATCTATATTTTTGTTTTGACTGCTTAGTTTGACGCTTACGGTTAGGGTTGCCAGACTAACGCAAAAATGTTTTTCATTTGGCAACTTTGTTGTTGAAAATATTTTGTGTGGACAGAGAAAATAAAGCCTTCGGTTAGATCTCTTTTAGTCATTCGGAGTTGTAGCAATTTACACACAAAGCTTAATTGAAGCCATTGTAGGAATAGTTTAAAATGTAAATCAGTTGATTTTAAGTAGTGTAAACAGTTCATTATGATTCACTCGATCAGTACTCATTAGTGACATAGGTAGTTGACACCATTAACTAATAATTACAAGACACAAAAAACACTTTATTTTAGACCTAAAAACCTTATAATTATCTCCTCATCCTTATAATTTTCAATTTACTGTTGAATGAAACTTTTGATTTGCTTTGAAATGAAAAAATAGTTTCGTTTTTGAGTTGGCAATTTAGTGAAGTCACAGGTTATAAAATCTATGGTGGAATTGCGTTTTGACAGCTCATAAAAGTCTGACAATTGATTGGTGGTGTAAGGAAATAGCATTCCGTCAGCGAGCTCGGCGTTTTCACACATTTTACCAAAATTGGTCCAGACATTTCACTGTAAAAACTGAAAAAAATAGACACTTTCATTAAATTAGTATCTTTATTTTAATATTCTTAAATCCTTTTTTACCGTCTGGCAATCCTATGTTACGTTTCATAGCTTGAAATAATCATAATGTTTGCGTTTGAAGGCTGAACTAAGTACTTGTTCACGTAGGAACGCGCGGGTGCGGCAACGGCTGCGGGCGCGGAGACTTGCCGAGTTCGTGTTCACATTGGCCGCCAGGCGTTTGCGCGAGTCCGTTTCTAGCGACAAGTTCATACTGGTTGAACTTACCTGACGTCGCGAATGAATCGCGCGCTCCGCCGCTAGTTCGACGTGAACACACACAAACATCTCACGCGTTTTATATTGCCGCGAGCTCGCCGCGCGCGCCAGTCGCTAGCTTGCCCGCTACTTAGACCGCACGTGCGTTGTGTACGTGAACACTTGGATATTACGACATATGTTTGATATTTCGTGACCGCGCCCGCCACCGCGCCCGCGAGTCAACGTGAATGAGTACGAATGTGAATGCGGTTTGCGAGCAAACTAAAAACTAATTTAGCAATGACAAGTTTTGTAATTATTCGACACAGTCACTTTTTGACAGCATTTCAAGAAACGTTCACTAAGTACACACACATACGCAGAGTAGTAACGTAGAATTTGTACAGTCGAAGATAAAATAATTGCAAACTTTGTCAATGTTTTGTTGAAACTTTTCTGTGAAGAATCATCATCATCTGCCAAGCCTTTTCCCAACTATGTTGGGGTCGGCTTCCAGTCTAACCGGATGCAGTTGAATACCAGTATTTTACGTAGAGCGCTTTTTTACATACTGCCTATCTGACCTCCACTACCTACACTAGTTAGTACTGAGTTACCCTTTGGTAAGACTGGTGGTCAGACTTTCGGGCCAATGACTGCCTGTAACGAATAATATACATAGTTACGTACCACTGTGCAACCCTTTCATTGGCGATTGGTTAAAAAAAGAAATTACAAGATAATGAAATTAGTGTTAGAGTACGTGGACTGTATGTTATGATTTTGTAGGTCTTTTTGAGTGAGAAACTGCAAGTAATTGACACCAGAATTATTTCATAACTTATTTTGCACGGAATACAATGCTTGCACAGCAATCGTCAGACGGAAGTGAAGTTAAGATTGAATGAACATGAACCGTTGAGTTCTTAAATATATATGGCAGTATTGCCAGCTTATATTGTAGGATTCCTACAATCAGGCACAGTTTTTTTGGACGGTGCGATGACTTTGCAATCACGCACTAAAAATGTATTTGTTCAGCTTCAGAAACACAATAAGGATGCTTTTTTTCGGCTTTACCTAACAGAACTTCGGGCCTAAAATGGCCCTTTTAACGGAATCATAATATGTCATCATCAATCATTACCAGTCCATTTTATTTTTTTAACGTTATTCATATTATGATCCTGCTAAAGCGGCCTTTTTAGACCTCCTGATCACTTATAACAAAAAGTATTATATTCTTAAGTGTACAATAACAAACACTATATATGTACAAATGAAGCTTGTTTTTATTTAACGCGTGCGATTGTTGTGTTACTGTCAGTTAAGAATATAGGTACCTAAGCCTGTTTCTCAGCTTATAATTAATCGTTTATGTAACACGTAGCTACATATAATCACATCAGTATTTTGACAGTTCGTTGTAGTTCAATAATGACGCTTCCTTGTTATGCAATTATAAAACTAAGTATTTGAGTGATTAGTAGCGATTTGATTAATCGCATTGAATTAAAACGAGTTCCGCCTCTTCTGTAAGTTTCAAATGCCTATTCCTACAAGTGACTGTCATTCGAATGAACCTTTACTTTATACAAATATGGTTAATTTTCGTATGCTACTGTACTGGACTTGAGTTAGGTCAAAGTTGGCTGTATCCCAGCCTTATACTTGTAAATTGATGTAAGCGCTGTTATTTTTTGCAGAGAAACGGACGAAGAGAGCGAGAGTGTGTGCCCGGGCGGCGCGGAGGACGAAGCTAAGGAGTTGAAGCGGGAGTCCACCGACAGGCAGACGACCGGCATTAAGAGGAAAACGGAAAAGTAAGTCATGCCATCATCACCCTGCCATTGTCCTAGAGGGTGAAAAAACCTCTTAAAGAAGCCAAAAGGCACTTGTTCTCCCCGTCATTGCGATCGTTTTTTTGTGCTACGCCATACCTGGGAACCTTCTTGTTACGGAGATTTTGGGGGTCAAAGTTACAACTTCTTTACAAGATTTTTTTAAACATCCACGACCTTCTTACTATTAATTCCATACATAGGCACGATTTTTTGAATGTTCTACCATTGAGTTCTACCACAAAACAATGATTTTTCACCCCAATAAAAAAGTCGTTTCCCAGCAGCAATATTTTTTGCGTAAATATACTCGTACTTAGTTTGATGAACAAAATGCTTGGTCGACGGCTTCGTGATGAGGTTGTTTACACCCTGTATATTACTCGTGGTCAGCGAGCACGGTTTTTTCTTACATTCTTTCTTGTCATCCGTTTAATCCTATTTCAGGGTTCCGTACCCGAAGGGTAAACAACCGCGATCCTATTACTAAGCCTCTGCTGTCCGTTCGTCCGTTTGTCTATCATCATCATCATCATCATCATCATCATCTCAGCCGAAAGACGTCCACTGCTGGACATAGGCTTCCCCCAAGTGTGGCCACATTGACCGGTCTCTTGCGACTCGCATCCACCGGATTCCCGCAACCTTCATCAGGTCATCGGTCCACCTAGTGGGAGGTCTTCCAACGCATCGTCTATCAGCGGGCTGTATTTCATTATTCGTAATAAGTAGACAGTTGACATTTTTACAGAATGGTATTTCGGTTGTCGTTATAACAACAAATACAATAACAAGGGGCTCCCACGTTACGATGGTACGGAACTCTTCATGAGTTAGTCCGACTCGCGCTTGGCCGGTTTCCCATCATATCATTCCTCACCCAATCCACCTCCCTTCAGAAGTCGGAGCTGTCATGTCACAGTTGACAGCAAGCGTCGGCTGTCGTGGTGACGTCACCTCAACATGTCCTCTCTGAACCTCACGTGTGTGACGCTGTTGACCTTTCATTTTCTCCTTTTCCTTTCACATCATTCCTCATACAAGCCAGCCATCTTTACTTAGGTCTTCCTCTCCCTCTCCATCAATCAATATTCTCATTCAAAAGTTTCTTAGTTTGATGTAAGGAATGCTTGGTTGACGGGTTAGTCCAGGGTCCGTTTACACTTTGTATAGAACACCCAGATTTCGCCAGTTATATTTAAATAAAGAGCTTATTGGTAGGAATTACTGATGGAAAACTTCAAAAATACTTAGCCCGACCTAGAAATCGATTGAATCGACACACAGTAGGTGCCTGAAGACGGACACGTTTCTGACAGACTGGCCGAGAAGGCAAAAACTCTTAGATAATTTATAAATAGTGGGACAGTGGAAAGATTTGGAGAGAAATAGCGTTGTTTTATTCCTATAAAACGAAATATAATAATAGTAATAATTTCTAACTTTAGGATCACATCGAAACTGGTCAAAAGCCATTCACAGGACAACATAAACAAGAGCTTGACACACGATATGAACTTCAGGTGACAGTTTGGCCACTAACGCGTAATTTATCAGAATATCCACATATCTGACACCGACTCGGTATCATATACCGACTTGATGTTCCTACCATAACGGACGTGGATGCTCTTACGCTTAACTTTTAGTAATGCTTTTGCCTTTATTTCCGGATGGGAAATCATCAAATAACTTCTCCCACTCTGGGCGGAGCGGGAGGGAGTGTCAGACTTTTACTGACTAAAACCCATCCATGTTCCTTCCTCGCCCTTTATGTTCCGGGGTCACGCAGCTTGCTTGTGGCTTCGCCCACCGAAATAGGGAATATGCATGTTATTTTTTCTTCACTTAAATCAGTAAAATACACTAATATCAACCCAAGAGAAGTATTAAAAGTTAAGTTCAACTACTGCTTGTCGCTCAAAAATAATAATGAAATCCTGCAATTTTCTACGACAGTTCAAACGTTCGTGATTGTCGCGGCCATGATGTGACGTCATTTACTTCAATTCGCTTTATTTACATCTAGTTTTTTTGGCCATAATAACGTACGAGTAATTGTACTAATTGTACGTGCTTTATTCAAGCAAACGTTGCGATAACGATATAATAATAAAAACTTAGTGAAACTTTATCTAAGTACTTTTCAAATAGTGTTTTTTTCTTTCTGAGAATAAAAGTGTGATTTTATTTAACGCTTGGTTTTATAATGTAGTTTTCTTGTTACTAAACGCCGTTTGAAATGTAACAAGGATGATTCGTAGAGTTTTAGTTATTACGACTAATTCTAATTTGATGTTGTTTTTGAAGTGTCTCATAGTTAAATGATATCGCGTGATCTTCTGAGGTTAAGCTACGCTCACCACAGTCGTTCTATTGATGGGTAAGCGACTACGACCGAAAGCATACGTATTTTAGAGAGCTTGTTTAATAATCGGTTCCAGTAAGGTCATCATTTTCGCAGTATTTCATGAAGATATCTTACTATTGACATTGTATTGTATTGTATAACGGGCTGGTGTCCGCAACTCCACGTATTTTGCGTATGGGCTATAATCCACCACGCGGGCCCAGTGCGGGTTGGTAGATGTCACATGTCTTCGAATTTTAGGTTCTAGGACCTGCCTTCTAGGCAACGACCATACAGCCTTTAGACGCCTAATACACGATCTAACGCACGAAAACTATTCTGTCAACTCGCTGAGGTACGAGGTACGCGAGGGGGACGGGGTGCTGCGTTCTGATTGGCCAATTCAAGGTCATTGCATTTCACTAGGGATGCGACAGTTTTAAATCAAACAAGAAAGTATCGATATTTTCTACTGTAGATATAATAAAATATGTTTTTACATACATATTGTATTGTGTTAAATTACCTTCTTTATTCTAATTACGATTGAATCATGTAGGTAAAATATCTGAACTTATATGAACTTAGTAGGCAGCGACGGTTTTTCATAGGGATAAAACAATCTTCGGTAAAATGACGTGAACGTAAAACACTAAAAGTAGATGGGATCCAGTTCTCTCGCTTGGTTGCAATTATCCATTTATTTTTTAAATCAGGATCGTGTGGGTATCTAAAACTAATCAATTAAAGTTTAACAATTTATCAGATGTACCTATCTGTTGTAATTTTTAATTATTAAAAAAATATTTTTTGCATAAATAAATAGTTATAGGTTTTTGTTTGCTTTATCGACCACAGAGGTGGTCGTACGATTTGGAACATCACTAATTATGTTTACGTAACATCGAGGAAAAGAGATAGCGAAAAAAGTACTTACAAAAGAAAGGGACGCAAAAATAAAAGACATCAAGCATGACCAGTATAAGATGAACTCCGATAAATATTGACAGAAAATTAATCTAATTTAGATTATGGAACTTTTAAATTACAGATGAAATGTGATACCGTCTTTCAGGAAACTTGAAGTCCGGCTTTCTTTATCACACCAACGTATTAAACACGGGGCCATATTATGTCTATTTTCTCGATTTTTTAAAGGAGCAATGCGGAAGTGTTTGCGGCTCACAGAAGTGGTCGAAACTAATTCGAACTCGGTGAGCGACGACGGCTATAAGATTTATACCCCTTATGTATTGACAGATATCGGTCGCCTGTTATTAGGAGTCTATAGGCTGTATGGTCGTTGCTTCTAGGCCATGTTTCCTCACGATGTTTTCCTTTACCGTTTTTGAGAGCAGTGGTGATGAAATAAATTACATAAAGTAATGCGCCTGTCTGGGTTCGAACCCGCGACTTACTGTTCGTAAGTCGGGGCCGCCACCACTGGGCCACCGGTGCTCTATTGACATAAACTCAGGATATCTTCCGTGATTATTTGTTATTTTGAGCTTCCTATATTCCCGTGAGAGCTTAAAACAGTGTTTACTATTGACATGTCAAAAAGTATTTTGGGTACTCGGTACGGTACGGGTAGTTCCGGGATTAAAACAAGGAATCCTGCAGGGGAATCCAACCTAACACTCAAATTTCCTATTTTCAAGAATTTGAGTCTCCTCAGATTTTGGAGGCTTCTGGCTATTAATCCATGATATTTTTTTTTCCTTTATTCATTTCTTTACATATAAATTACATTTTTAAATATTTCTTATTAAATCTAAATAAAAAAAATATTTAAAAATATAAAAAAAACAGTAGCCCACTAGCGCTGGAAACAGGGTCCGAGCTGCCGGTGGTCAGGGCTCCTGAGAGAGGAACCTCCTAACAATACGTGTCGTGTCAAGAAGTACTGCTTTCTGAATCAAGCCCTTGATCGGGCGCATACTTATAGTATGGCTCTTCTGATTCCACAAGGTTGTACTTCAAAGCATGTTGCTGGTGAATAATCCTGGCAACAAGGTTATTATTATTATGATTACTCTTTCAGGCTAAAGCGTTTCTTCGGCAGCACGGTAAAGAAAACGGTGGACGCCGCTAAGTCGTTGGCGCAGGAAGTTTCTCACGCTCGACATAAGGAGGACGTGGCGGACATAGCCGATGACGTCAGGGGCGAACACAACATCAAACTCAAAGCTTCCAACTCGCACAAGGGACCTTACGACTTCGACGGATGCGTCAGACATGTTCAAGTTTGTACTTGATTTCATTTATTTATTTTTCACTAGCTGACCCGCGCAACTTCGTCTGCGTCACGTATAGACATAATGCAATATTGCTCACCCCTGTTACTTATTAGCGTGATAATATGTAGCCCATGCTCTTCCCCAGGTTGAAATATGTCTGTTTGTAAAATTTTGATCCAATCAGCCGTTTAGTTGTGAAAAGGTAGCAATTGTATTGTATTGTATTGTATAACGGGCTGATGTCCGCAATTCCACGGCGAGGCGCGTATTTTGCGTACGGGTGGGAACTTCACTCGATCCAACCCAGCTCCCCAAAGAAGGCCAGCAGCGCCCCGATGTTGCCGACAATCTCGCGGAGAGTACCTGGACGACCGAAGTACTTTGCCCTATATGATGCAACCGCTGGGCAGTGTAGAAGCACGTGGGCTGCAGTCTCGTCTTCCTCCATGCATGCGCGGCACAGGGGGCTGTCTGTGATTCCTATGACAAAGAGGTGTTTGTTAAAAGAGCCGTGACCGGTGATGGCGGCTGTAATTGTACGCACCTGTGGCTTGGTTAGCCTAAGCGCGCGTTTGGTGAAGCGGCCGTCGATGGCAGGAAGTGCCTCCTTGGCTTGCCTACACTCGCCGTGGTCAAGCCACAGCTTGTGGTGTATTTCACTAGTTCGTTTCCTTACCAGTGTGCGTAGGTAACCGAAAGGGAGTGGTGCGATAGGTTCTGGTCCTACCGCTGCCATGCTCGATCCCCTTCTAGCGAGTTCATCCGCCGCGTCGTTGCCGCGGGAATCGCTGTGTCCTTTGATCCATTGGATGGTTATGTTATTGAGATTACCAACCTGGTTCAGGCGTTGGTGACACTCGTGTATTAACCCGGAGTTCACTGTATGGTTGTTTAGAGCCAGCAGCACCGCCATGCTGTCCGACAGTATACGAATTGAGTGGCCCACAACTTTCCTGGCTATGATGGCCGATGCCGCCAGGGAGATGCCCATGCATTCTGCCTGAAATACCGTGTTGTGCGCTCCCAGAGGTGTGGCTATGTGGATGTTGAGGTCTTCCGAGAAGACTCCCGCCCCAGTGCCAGTACCTGTTTTAGATCCATCTGTGAAGATCCGTAGTTCCGCGGGGTTTAATCCCTCGCAGCGGTGGTCCTCGTGAAGCTGGATTTTGTATTTCTTGTCGAATACGAATTGCTTCGGTATCCGATCGTTGTGTGCTTTCGCCAAGGGGAACTCGCAATAGAATTCCTCCAGTATCGCATTGTGCTGTGTTGTCTTCTTACCCCAGAGCTGAAGTGTTTTGAGGCGTACTGCCGTCATCGTCGCCTCCTGCTGTATGAACAGATGGAGCGGTGGAAGCCCCAACATGGCTTCGAGAGCAGCAGTCGGGGTAGTCCTCATGCAACCAGTGATTGCCATGCAGGCAAGCCTTTGCAGGCGCTGCAGCTTGATGGCTGCTGTACTTAGTTTAGTGCGTGGCCACCAGACCACAGCCCCATAGGCAATCATGGGTCGGATCACCGCGCAGTATAACCAGAGTATAATTTTCGGGGATAGGCCCCATTTCTTACCTATCATCCTCTTGCATTGCCAGAAGGTTATGCAGGCCCTGTTTGTCTTGTTGTCTAGGTGGCTACTCCAGTTTAACTTACTGTCTAGGATGACACCCAGATACTTGACCTCATCGGCTAACTGGAGTTCCGTCTCGAAGAGTTTGGGTAGGCGATAAGGGCCTAGTGTTCGTTTGTGGGTAAACAGGACAAGTTCAGTCTTCGTTGGGTTCACTGAAAGGTCGAACTCTCTGCACCATCGTTCAACAATACGTAGAGCTCGCTGAGTGAGGTCGAAGATTGTCCCCGTCACTTTCCCCGAGATGAGAATAGCGAGGTCGTCGGCATACCCTATTGTGTAGAAGTGGTTCTCGTTGAGTCTAGTGATGAGGTCATTAATCACCAGATTCCAGAGGAGCGGAGATAAAACCCCTCCTTGGGGGCAGCCTCTGGCTATCATGGCCATTTGCTGTTCCCCTTCAAGTCTCACCACTCGTTTGCTCAGCATGTTTGTAATCCAGTCTATCAGTACCTGTTCCACTCCATGGCGAGAGAGCGCGGTGTTGATGCTGGAGAAGTTTGTTTTATCGAAGGCTCCCTCGATGTCTATGAAGGTGCCCAGGCAGCTTCCCTTCTGGTGAACCGCCTCTTCTATCCGGCTGACCACTAGATGGAGGGCGGATTCTGTGGACTTACCTGAGCTGTATGCATGTTGATTAGTATGAAGTGGGATAGTTTGCAAAGCGCCGTCCCTCAGCTCTCTCTCGCACATTTTTTCCATGGTTTTAAGTAGGAAAGAGGTTAGGCTGATAGCTCGGTAGGATTTGGCGTCAGTATAGTTACTCTTACCCGGCTTTGGTATGAATATGACCTTCACTTCTCTCCATCCCTTTGGAACGTATCTGAAGGCCAGACACGCTCTCAGTATAGGGACCAGTCTGCGGGCGACTGAGATCCCACCCCACTGGAGTAGGGCAGGAAATATCCCGTCCGGACCAGCCGCCTTGAAAGGATGGAAGCCTTGGATCGCCCACTGGATTTTCTCCAGCGTAACGACTTTTTGTGCATAGCGCCAGTCATTTCCTGTCGGTGTTTGGGTTTCCTCAGTCCAGTCGATAACCTCTGTGAAAGCGCAACCTGGGAAGTGAGTTTCAGTGAGGACGCGCGTTGCTTCTTCTGGTGAGGTGGTAAGTGTGCCATCTGGTTTGCGGAGAGCAGCAGGCCCAGTCGGGTTCTGCCGTGCTAAAACCTTCCTTACCCTGTTTGCCTGTTGGCAGGATTCGATGCTGCTGCAGTATTTGCGCCAACCAGTTGAGCTCCTGTATCTGATGCATTTTTTATAGCATTTCTTGGCCGCGTAATACGCGTCCCAGTCTCTATCAGCACGAGTGTCCATGGCTCTGTTTAGGGCAGACCTTACCTTCCCACGCTTACGTTCCAGCTCCGGTCCCCACCATGGTTGATTCCCTGGTGTAGCGGGCGGAGTGGACTCCGGGCAGGTTGAGCGGAAGCTGTCTACCATTGATTTTGTGAGATGACTTACCCCCTCGTCGATCCGCGCCGTGTCCTCGTAGGCCATCTCGTAGTTTTTTGACGCAAGTTTGGTTTCGAGGGTGCGTGTGTAGGCAGCACGGTCTGTGTTCCGTGGGTTTCGCCTTGGCAGTGTTGGTGTCACACAGACCTGTATGTCGAACCGGATCCACCTGTGGTCCGAGCAGGAGGCCTCCTTTGAGACCTGCCAGCCGGTGGTGAGGGCCGCCACCCCCTCCGATGCCAGGGTGAGGTCTATGATTGTTCGACTGCGTCTGTTTACGAAGGTTGGCTCTGAGCCTGTATTTAGTAGGGTTAGGTTAGTTGTAAACAAGTATTCCACAAGCGCCTTACCCCTTGCATTAGGTGTATCCATGCCCCACAGAGGATGATGCGCGTTTGCGTCGGCGCCTATGACGACCTCCAGCCCAGTGCTCTCGCAGTAAGTCACGAGGCGGGCAAGGTCGTGCGGGGGCGGCTCCTCTGCCTCGGGCATGTAAGCGGAGGCGAAGACAACAGCTGTTGCTGTGCCTTCCTGCTGTATCAACATCCTAGCTGCAGAGACGTCCCTGCAACAGAAGTCTGTTAGTGGCTGTGTTTTTATATTACGTGTTGTGTAGATACACGCCCTTGGCTTATCGTGGTCTGTGCTAACTAGAAGCTTACCGCCAAGGTTGGAGAGTCCTTGTACCTGGCCCGCTCTGACCCACGGCTCCTGGATCAGGACAATGGCCGTGTGTTGAACCTCCAGCCACTTCCGCAGCTGAGCCGTCGCGGTCTGGCTGTGGTGGAGGTTGGCTTGCAGGACTTTACAGGGTGACGAAGGGGACGCCATCGCTGGTCGTTCCTTCCTCGTCTCCTGCCAGCCTCAGCCCAGCGAACAGGTCGCCCGCGTCGAAATCGTCCCCCTCCAGGTCAGAGGCCGAAGACAGGACGATGTCCTCGATCTCCTCACCCGAGAGGACGGCGCCCACGCTGGCGGCAGTAGGTGCGGCTGGCGCTGCTTCTGCAGGCTCGACCGCGGGTGCCCCCACGGTGTTTGTTGAAGGCGGGGCTGCTACCTCCACCTGTGACCCGGCGCTGGCTTCAGCAGCCGGAAGTCCCTGAGGGACGTCGACAAATTTGCCGTTCCGACCCTGGAATTTTACGTAGACCGCCCCTACTCCAAATGAGAGGCGGCGTCCGGCTTCCATCAGGGTCGGAATTTGGTCCTCAGGGATCCCGACCACCACAAACCATGCGTCGGCCTGTTTGTATGCGCCCCACATCACCCACTCCCTAACGGGGACCCAGGGGTTCTGGTAAAACAGAGTCCGCCCAATGTGGGACGGCTCCGTAAATATCCCCTGCCCGTCAGGGATGGAGATTCCGCATCTCACCCGGCGCTTGATGTCCGCCTGTCTCCTGACTACTAGCGTGGCGCTAGTGATCGGAGGCAGCTCGGAGATCGTCTTCCTCAACCACTCTACGGTGTAGGTGTTCCCACACCACAGTTTTAGGGCTCCGTTGCTGAACACCGGCCTCGCTCTGAAGGTCGGTGGGGAGTCCAGTATTAGGGACCAGGCCTCAGCGACTATCTTCCGCTGAATAGCCGCGAGAATCTGCTCCGACACCTCGCTGCTGATGTGCCCCGACCGTTCGCAGGTAACTGCGACATCCAGGTCAGAGCTTGCAGCCTGGGCGTAGCTTCTGGTGGCGTCCCGTCTGGACTGGTCAAGCCGCGGCCGTTTGCGCTCCCCTCGAGGTGTTGAAGTCTCGTTGAGAGCCCGCTTGGCCGCGGCCTGATCACTCTGGCCAGGACGCTGTGCTGCGTGGTCGGCTGGTCCTCTCCCTCCGCTGGCTGCTGGTTGGCTGGGGCCCGGTCGGCTGGTGCCGGCCACGGCCTGCGACTGCTTGCCTGCGGAGAAGTTAACGTTACCGCTGGCCGGTTTTACCCGTCCCGCGGCGTTAGCCCCTGTTTCAAGGGGAGGCATACCTTTCCCCTGTGCCTGCCGCTGCCTCTTGGACGGCCTTTTCCTCCTCTTCGGATTACCCGTTGAGGGGGCCGGGGCAGCCTGCACTGGTGGTCCAGCGCTGTGCTTGGAGGGACCCCCCCTTCCACCTCTACGCTTGCTACTTTGCACCTGCCAGGCGAGCGCGAACGTGTCGCCGGCGATGCCTATCCCCACCGGTTGACCAGTGACGGCCACCGGGGGGGGAGCGGTAGGTGGGGGAGGATGTAACAGGGGAGCCCGGCCCGAGGGATTAACCTGCGTGGCGGTATCCGCACCTGAAAAAGAAGGGGGAGCGGTACTGGTCCCTAGCAGCGCCGTACTCCTCCTATTCTTATTATGGGACTTTTTGTTCCTGGCAGCGGTTCTCGCCACTGCCGGACCATCACTCGTACTGGAGCCCGCCGTGTTAGCAGCAGAGCATCCGGGTACTTGAGAGGTGCTGCATGCACCCCTTTTGGGAGGATAAATGGCTTTCGCCTCCTCACCAGTGTTCTTGTGTGAGTGTGTGTCGGGTGTGTGAGTTTGTGTGGTTGTGGTGTGTGTGTGAGTTTGTGTGGTTGTTGTGTGTGTGTGAGGTGTGTGTGTGTGTGTGGTGTCGTTTGGTTTTTGGGTATCCATATTTGTGTGTGTCTTAATTCATCTCTCCGGCTTCCCACCCTCCTTGGAGCCCGCACCTGGGAACGTCTCGCTACAAACTAGCTCAACCGTTAGGACTACCTTCGAGATATAGGGGTGTGAGGCTGGCTTACAGTGCGACATCGGGCGCTTGATCAGGTTGACAACGAATCAACCCTCACTTACGCCTTCAGCATGACCTTCACCCACCGCTTCAGCCGTCCGAAGACGACCTCCGCAGACCTCCCACCCCTCGCCGTGGCCCTCTGACGGGACACTTTGGCCATTTCCCTACCCTTGGCTATTGGGTAGGGCCACCGTTTCGCTTGAAATCCAGACCAAAGAGGGCGTGTTGCCTCACGGACGCATAACCACCAGCGCCGCTCGGCTCAACCCTCCAGGACTCCTTCATCCCCGCTTACGGCGCTCAACTACGCAGGTCCTAGCGCAGGTGACCAAGTTTACCTACACGACGCCAGCAGTGTTTAGTGGCGGTCGAGCCCACAACCCCTCAGTCACGGAGGGTCATGGTTAGGTTAAAAAGCGCCTGGTGGTTTTTGTTGCGTCTATTTCCTAGGGAATTAGACCAAAAACAGGGCGGCAACCACGTGAAGGTAAACACACCAGACTTGTCTTGAGGATCTACACGACTGTGGCGCTCCCCCTCAAGACCCCGCCACCCTACTGCCTCTGAGGGAAGCAGTAAGGTAGGCCTGCATCTATACTACCAAGCAAAGCGCAAGCAAAGCATGTCGTTGTGCAACCGCAAAAGCATAAATACAAGCCCTCCCTAAAAGGTAGCAAACAGACAGACAGAGAAAAGAGTTACTTTCACATTTATAATATTACTATAGATAACATCTTACAAATTTTAATATCATTAGACCTTCATATTTTAATCTGACTGACTGCCTCATTGGTCTATTGGTCGCGACTGATTACCGTTAGGAGCAGCTCGTGGGTAAATAATAACAGCCGCTCGGGTCGATCTTTAGGTCAAGCCGTGCTTGCCTAGGTTAGTCTGTGGATGGGAAACCACCCATTACATACCGAGTTTCCTCCGTGCCTCAGATAGCACTTTAAACCGTAGGTCCCGGCTGTCATTTGTAGATCTTTGACAGTCGTTACAGGTCGCGAAAAAACAAACAGTGTTTCTGTACATTTTGACCGGTTAGGCGAATATAAATGTACTGAACAGCTGTTAGGCCATATAGTAAAAGTTGTTTGTTATCGTGAGCACAATCACGTGTTTAAGTATCGTACAATAACTGGCAATCACCCTGTACATTTCGTGTTTGCGCAGGAGATGGGCTCGGGACACAACGGCGCGGTGTGGTGCTGCAAGTTCAGCGTGTGCGGCCGACTGCTGGCCACGGCCGGCCAGGACAAGCTGCTGCGCGTCTGGGTCACCAGGGACGCCTACCATATGTTCCAGGTCAGTGGGGAAAATACGAGAAAAACGTTCATTTCGTGTCTCGGAAATTACGATAAACTATCGGTCCCGGTAGACAAAAAAACCAATGTGTAACTTCAAAACGGCTCAATCCGGAAATAAAAATCCGGGTTTACTCTGTCAAGTACCTAAAAGACAGAAAGAAAGAAAAATGTTTATTTGACGTCAGTACATTAAGTACAAACACAATAATATTAAAAAGGTTGCAAAAAAAAGAAAATATATTATAATAACTTTTGAAAAAACAAAAACAACACACATCCGTCCGATTTCCTGGTCGAGCCGTTTTATTGGGTTTATCCATTACATTTTTTTATTTTGTTTACGAATTTCTGTTAACCTACATCTGTTAGCGAAGTAGACACAATTGGCGATATGCAAAGATTCTAACTAGCACCTCTGGTGGCAAAATTGTGAACCTGTCTAAGAACGAAACTTTGACAGTTTTCGATACATCTAGTAGTCAAAATCATTTTATTTATTGAAATAAATCAGATTTGTGTGGTTAATTGCTGGACGAGACAATAATTATGTTGTCGATAGTCGACGTAATTAAAGCGTCTGCAGGATACACGAAACCAAATGCGTTCTGGAGAAGAATTATTACGGAGTGGAATGGTGATTTCTGTAGGAAAAAAAGAATAACGTTATTCATGTACAAGCACTGGTACTGCGAACGTCGGGATTAAATTCCAAACATCCAGCCATTATAGAATTGTATATAGATATGTCTCAAGAATATGCTACTGGTATTTCTATATCAGAGCTTCTTTTCGGAATATTGAGAGACGGTACCACATTGGGAAACAGCTTCTGTCTTTTAGAATCTGGAATATTAAACATAATCTCGTTATCTGACGAAAAGTTTGTCTTAACCTAACTTAAATAAATGACTTAAAAATATTATGTACCTACATGTGAATATAATATAAGTAGAAGAAAATAAATAAAACATAATTACACTTACTGTTTGGAAAAAAGTTGGAAGGTTCAAAATTATGTGAACAAACTCTCATTGCTGAAGAAATCGGCTTGCCGATTCTTAGAGCAGTCTCCCATTTTTTCCCCATATTTTTTTCTTTCGGGAACAAATGGAAACATATTCCCGATTCCCCGTAAGTGCAACATTGAGGAACACAACAATATTTTGTGTTTCTGCTTTTATTAGCAACCGATTTCTTTAAATAATCGTGATCCATCATAATAAGTTTAAACTTATCTCAACTTTCAAATCTTTCAACGCAAAGTTTCGTTCTTAGACAAGTTCTAAGTTTCGCCGCTAGAGGCGCGCGCATAATCTTTGCATCGCCAATAGTTAAAGAATGGTTAGCACAACTCTTCTTATAACACCTTCCATGCATTTGTTTTCTTTATTTGTATGTCCACTAATGTTTGCGCAAATAAAGTTTTAGCTTTATTTGCGCAAACATGAATTGATATGAATTTTGCTAATGATGCTGTAACGGTTGGTCAGGACATGCGCACGAAGTACAACCTGGAGCAGAAGTCGTCTCCCACCCCGTCACACGAGTCCCTCGCGTCGCTCGGGCGCGCCTCCCCCGCCCCCCCCCCCCGCCGCGCCCTTCTGTCCCGCGCCCTTCGCGGTCTACTGCGGCCACTCCTCCGACCTGCTGGACGTCTCCTGGTCCAAGAACTACTTCATCCTGTCCAGCTCCATGGACAAGACCGTCCGCCTGTGGCACATCTCGCGCGGCGAGTGCCTCTGCTGCTTCCAGCACATCGACTTCGTCACGGCCATCGTGTTCCATCCGCGGGACGACAGGTACTTCCTCTCCGGCAGTCTGGACGGCAAGCTGAGGCTGTGGAATATTCCTGACAAGAAGGTACGTTTATTGAACTTTTGATTTTGTTCTCCGAAATGTGCTCTAAAACCAACTATTCTACAATAGATTTATGTTAGTTAACCACTTACATAGTTTACCAGATGTCACTACTATTTGAAACAAACTGTTTTAGTAATTCTATACTAGGTGTAAAAGGACCCTTACCAAAGCCGAAAAGCACTTGTTGTCTTCGTCATTGCGATAATTTTTGTTTCGTGTTGGTCCATATCTGGAAACCTATTCTAGTTATGAAGACATCGGAGTTCGAAGTTCCAACTTAATTAAGATATTTTTTGTGAATACCTTAACATTTATCAAATGTCCTATTAATACGAGAAAACTATGTTTGATGACCATCGCGCCGAGCATACTTTAACAAGATATAATACATAATTTTTTGCGCCACAGGTCGCCGTATGGAACGAAGTGGACGGCAAGACGAAGTTGATAACAGCCGCGAACTTCTGCCAGAACGGCAAGTTCGCGGTGGTGGGTACATACGACGGACGCTGCATCTTCTACACGACGGACCAGCTCAAGTACCACACACAGATCGACGTCCGCTCCACGCGCGGCAAGAACTCCACCGGCCGCAAGATCTCCGGCATCGAGCCCATGCCTAACGACGACAAGATCCTCGTCACCTCCAACGACAGCCGGATCCGGCTCTACGACCTCCGGGACCTCAACCTCTCCTGCAAGTACAAAGGCTACGTCAACGTGTCCAGTCAGATCAAAGCGTCGTTCTCTCACGACGGCAAGTACATCGTGAGCGGGTCGGAGAACCAGTGCATCTACATCTGGAAGACGTACCACGACTACTCCAAGTTCACGTCGGTGCGGAGAGACAGGAACGACTTCTGGGAGGGCATCAAGGCGCACAACGCTCTGGTGACGTGCGCCGTGTTCGCGCCCAACCCCGACCACATGATCCGCGCCATCACCGAGCGGGAACACATCGCCACCGACGAACTGGTATGTATCTCTCACTATATTTCTACCCGGTTGATCATCATCATTCTCTTGCCCTTATGCCAGTTCATTTGTGGTCAGCGTAGCATGTCAAAAAAAAAAACATTTATTTCTTAAACATAAGTCTTGTACAACAAAAATAGTGATTGGAGCCTCCCTTTAAGCAAGAAATGCCTGTATTGAGAGACTCCTCTCTTTCATACCAAATATTTAAACTATAATTATCCTATAGACGTATAATATTAGTGTGAGTGTGTGAATATATGTATGTGTGTGTGTAGTTATGAGTGTTTCTGAATGTGTGAGCAGGTTTGAGTGTGTGTTTAATAAATGTGCCATCATGTGACGTAAGGTGAATACGTGCCACCTCACTTCCACTATCCCTACAACATTTAAACTGTTGCACTCCATTGCATGCATCCATTCAAGATGACAGAAAGAAGCATCATGACACAAGTGTTAACAGTGCTTCTGTATCATCATAGCTTATCGGTTTTATCAAATTAATCAAAGATTTTTTGCAGTCATAGTATTGTTTTGTATAAATGTATATTTTCCTATTTATCCTATTAAATAAATGGGCCGAACGTTTATGTAATAATTGTATTCTAGCAAACCGAGTTCGTGATTGGGGAATTTGTGCAACATTGTCCATTCGTCTTTTTGTCTTCTGCTTCCATATTTCTCTATTACTCGTCATCAGGGACTTATTTTCTTGCCATATCATTCTATGCATTGTTTCTTTGGTCTTCCACAAAAATTCTACTCGTACACCCATTCACATTCCTCCGGATCACCTGCCCATACCAGAACAACTGATTACTACCACACAACTTTTCAGTCACCGGCGCCACTTTCAGACTTCCTCTTAAATGTGGGTGTACACCTTAGCCAAAACTAAACGTAACATCTAGTTTTTTAAGATACATTGTACGTTTCAAAGTACAACAAACTACAAGTCCAGGACAAAATTTTTCTTCATAGCGTTGACAACATTTTTAAATATGTTTATACTAGCTTTACACTACAACATAAAAAAGGCTCTTAGTCGAAGTAACTGTATTATCAGCACACGTAGTATGACCACCGCCACCGTAGAAACGGGATAAGTCTACTGAAGACTCGACAAAATGACGGATCCACAAAAGAAATCTGTTATTTTGGCGATTCTTCCGTCGACAAAACCCGTTGCTGCGTGCAGTGCGCTTCGAAGTAACAGCATTATAAAATAACATGTTTTTGATATTGCTACCCATCAATTAAATTAACCTTGTCTTCACAAGGTTTAATTTAGGTTTTCTTATTGGATTGTTTTTTTTAGTCTTTACTTCATTTCGATGTTTTTGTTGCAGAAGGGAGCCGAGGGCGGCATGGTAGCGTCGTCGCAGACCGGCCACGTCCTCGTGAGCGCCGACTTCAACGGCTGCATCAAGGTGTTCGTGCACAAAGCCAAGCCCAAGCACTCCTCTCTGCCGGCCTCCGCGCTCGCCTGAACCTCACGCCTGCCCCGACCCACAAGTACGTACGCTTAACTCTTGCCCGTTGGTTCATTTTCCTCATCATCATTTCAGCCGAAACGCGTCCACTGCTGGACATAGGCCTCCCCTAAGTGTCGCCATTGAGCCGTTGAGCGGTCCCGTGCGACTCGCATCCAGCGGATTCCCAGAACTTTCACCTTTATATTTAATTACTTGAAAATAATGGTCAAAATAGTTATACCTTTGACCAATATTGAATTGACATCAGAGTTGAATCTTGTAATGGCCTGTCCATTTTATAGTTTCGTTTGTCAGTATCATGTTTTTAATTCGGTCTGACATTTTAAGAAGATGGTTGAAATTTGAATCCTGCTTTAACATTCCGTGGTACAGGCATTTGACACCATAGATAATACTGATTCGGAAAATTCTAAACTGTCGCATTAATGTGGGGTCTGTCTAGGGTATTGATATTTTGTATGAGACATGCAAACACACAGCTGAATATCTTTTCGCGATTACGATGTTGATCCTTTGGAAAAAGTTTTTATTATAAAGGGTGTAAAACACAGACCTCTTAACGAAGCCGAGAGGTTTAAAATTCTTAAAGTTCTCTCCGTCATTGCGAACATGTTTTTGTTCTACACCATACCTTCTAGTTACGGAGATATTGGGAGTCAAAGTTACAACTTTTTGACAAGTTTTTTTTAAACAAGTAGTGTCTGTAACATTTTTAGTTTAAACACCTCCACGACCGCAATACTATTCAATCCATCCACCAGAATAATGTTTTGAGTGCGTTACATTGAGTTCTACCACAAAACATGGAAAAAAGACACCAAAAAAAAAATGTCGTTTCCCAGCAATATTTTTTGCGTAAAGTTCCTTACTACATTATGCAAAAGTTATTACGGAGAATCGACTTTTTTTTTAGGTGATAAATCACGTTTTACGGTAAAACTCAATGTACCGCAATCAAAACATTGTGCTGGTGGATGGATTGAATAGTATTGCGGTCGTGGAGTTGTTTACAACATGTATTAAAAAAAAAAACTTGTGGAAACGTCGGAACTTTGACCCTCGATGTATCCGTAACTAGAAGGTTCCCAGGTATGGTCTAGAACAAAAATATGATCGCAAAAACTGGGAAAACAAGTGCCTTTCGGCTTCGTTAAGAGTTTTTCTACACCCTTCATTAAAAAGCCCTTTGGTTATATGGATACTACCACCTCATAACTTGTATAGTGTTTTAATAGTACATTGTTATCCAAGGGGTGAAAGTAACTTATTTAGTCCCGAGACGGGGTTTGGCGCCCAAGCGTAGCGCGGGCGCTAATAGCTCGAGGGACTAAAGAAGTCTTTAACCCGAGGTAAACACTGTGCTTTTCATTACGAATACAAGGAAAATAAAAACAAAAACACGAAACCACTCGAAAAAAAAATGAAGATCGGATTGCCGCTTTCCCGCCTATTTTGTTTTTTTTCTGTGGCCGGCTATTCAGCCTTTATTTTCACTATAGTCACTGAAAAAATAGTAAATATTTTTCCCAAATTTTTGTTATTTTAAAGAAATATTTGTAACTAAATTATAACTAAGTTATTTAAAAGAATTATATTCTTTAATTAATACTGAATTTTATGTTATTTCAATTTTACATCGCGCTGTAATTTACAGGCTGTATAGAAGTCGGAACTTGGTTCAATAGAAATGTGAAAATAGAACTAGATTTTTTTTAATAATGTGATAGCTGTCAGTTGAAAGTGATTCTCCCTAGGGCTGAAAAGTATTACTTTCAGCCCGCTCCTCAGGCAACTTCAGACCTACTTTCCGAGTATGAGTAATGAAAAATGCTCTTAAATGTTTCCACAGATGGTGGCGTTGCCTTCGGAAAGACATCTTTACTTACATCTTCACCCATACAAAGTGCAATAGAAATCCTGTCTAATCTGTACAAGACCGATGTTTCTACGCCACAACACAATGTTATATAAGCCGGGTCGTCTTCATGACCTCTTGTAGCAGTATTGATTCAGTCAGTGAGGGAAAGGGATGGAGCTAGACATCCTAAATAGCTCCGTCTCTTTTCTACATCGACTGTTATAAGCCCTGATATGTTGCTAGTAATTTAAAAAGCATCGTTGACTTATGCCGCGTTTCTTCAAGGGAAAGGGACGCACAAACGAATACGAAAAATGTCTGTGTGGGACCCAAAGTGATGCCACGGTCAGAAACGGACAAGAATAACAAATAAATAAAGTGTAAACGAATAAACTTTTTTGTTTGTGTGTCTACGTCCGTCCCACCGTGTATGAAGATAACCGAACGATGCGTCAGCTCGATGTAATCGGGTGCATGTTTGGTCAGAGCAGGCGGATCTGCAGTACAACTGACCATGTTTATGTAGGTAACCATGCAAACGTCACGTTATTGACCTGACCTAGGCCGGCAGTCTCGACAGAGATAACGACAAAATCGTTAACTTTCGGTTGCTAATTATTAACGAATAAATTCGGTTGCAATAATGATGCTTGCGAATAATGAAAGTCTCTACAATGTAGAGACTTCATATTCTCACGAGAAACGCGTCTAGGATGTAGAGTCTACATCCTAGACGCGTTTCTCGTGAGAATAATTATTGCAACCGAATGTATTCGATGGTAATCAGCGATTGAAAGTTAGCGATTTTGTCGTTATCTCTGTCGAGACTGCCAGCCCTAGTCGCCACAAATTTACACCCTGGGCCCTATATGATAAAGTGTATTTTTCTATTTCACGTCTTATAATAAAAACCAAATTGATTGATCACTATATATCTATATCGTTTTCACGAACTCAGCTGATTAAGCTCATACCCGTCTAATTAGTCTTTTTTTTTTTGATGTGAAATCGAGATTTTCTAAACGCATGGAAAGTACTGGCTGCTCTTAAAATGTGCACATCCATAAAGTTTTATTTATTAATATTAAGTTTTTTTAGGGAAATTACTGGCCACACAGACGAAGTCACGAAACACAGCTAGTATACAATAAATAAAAGCCAAATATTCGTAACGAGGCTTCGATATCTAACTAATAAACTAGATTTTTGTCTACGAGTTCTTAAAATGTGCCCCAAGGGTGACAGGTGGCTTTTAAAGTTTCTTGTAATCTATTTCTCGAAAGACCGCTTTACTCAATATAAAAGCCAACGACAAAAATAACGGGATGATAAAGCCAAAATATTACGTATGACTGTAAGAAAGTATAGGACACCAGTTTCGACTGTATTGTTTCGAGTGTGATAGATGTTTGCAACATCGTTGTAATTTGTATTGACGTGATACCTGAGATTAAAATATGTAAGCCATGCGATACTCTCAACGTATGATATTATATCAACAGCCGGTCAATCATGATCTTAGAAGGAAATGTTTGAAAGGAGGATTTTATTTTACTTCATGTATTGAAGACATTTGATATTTTCTTAAATTAGGTAGGGTGTAACAGAATAAGCGTATTCAAATACAAATTGTCACATTGGGTCACGTTATTAAGTATGAAGATTCATGGTCTTGAAGTGCAAACTGCGTTGAGCATTTTTTGGGTGAACTAAAATCATGGAACTCGCGTGAGTTTCACCTAACACTTCGTAGCACTCGTAGCCGATCCACTACGGCGTAGCACCACCACTTAGGCGTGCGCGGTGCACAACCCGTAGCAGATATAGATTACTTAGTCTTCCCCTGTGTCGGCAGTCCTCAAAGACGTCGTTTTTTGTTTTTATCCTTGTGTTCCTTAGAGAAAGTTATCCAGTTTGAAGATTCACCACATCAGGTATTGCGCATATTCTGTTACATCCTGTAGAGTATAGGCTGGAACAATGTTCTGTATTCGCCGAACGCGGCAAAAAACTGATCAACTTATAAGTTAAAACTACGCGTTGCGTTTGTATAATACGCATAGAACATAATGTCGCAAATCATGTATATTTTTAGTTTAAAAAAATATTTGTGCAATTTATTTTGTATTTTACTGTAAAATCTTTATTACTTGTGAGTACGGGGCCGATAATATACCACATCTTGTTTGTGTCCGAGTTCAGATTTTTATAGCGACATCTTTGTCACACAGTCTTTTTATTAAACCCGATGAGACATGTTAGTTAACGCCCGTGTACGGTCGAACAAGCTATTTGGTTGACAGTTTAACCCACAAATTACATTGTAAAATGTAAACCAAATAACTTGTTCGACCGTACGTACAGCGCAATGTACCTAAGCATCTTTCTCAGCGGGACCAACATCATAGTGGGCGAACAAAGAATCAGCTGTCCCATACGTTTGAGTCTAGTAGCCATTTATATTTTGTATGGGAAAGTTGATAATAGGTTAGATGACACCATAAAACAATAATTCCAAGACAGCAATCTCAAAAAAAAAACTTTATTATAAATATTACGTTATTTTGAGCCTGAAAACCCGATTGATTTTCAATTAATTGCCAAATTAGATTTTTAGTTGATTTGAAATCAATAATAATAAAATAAAAGTTTTTATTTCCCACCACAAGCCAACGTTTTTGGTTGGCGTCATAGCGTGCTATTGTCATACAAAATCTATGAGAGAACCGCATTTTGACAGCTCTTAAAAAAGTGTGTCAATTAATTGGTGTGCCATCTACCTTATTTTTACACTATGAAGATGTTAGTCCCATACAGTAAGCTGTTCAGTTTGATGGTTTGTACCATATCCTTAGATGACCTCTCTTTACTGAAACATGCTTGATAGCTACCAACTTGTATCGATCAATCGTAAAATTTTGTGTATCCAGGACAGATAAATAAACATGTTTGGCTTTCTCTGTCTTTTTCTTGTTGTTCAAAGGAGTCTGCCCACTACAGCGTCTCATACCGTAACTGTACTATGAATGTGTCAGGCAAAATTATTTTCTTTCTATTGAAAAATATGAGAATATTTAAGACCAAGACCTTTCCGACACCGATTATCACTGTCGCAAGTCATGTACAATCGGAGCGTCAACAATATTGTCGGCGACAATATTTTACCGATGTCGATTTGCTACGTGCGGTGCTAGTCGGTCACGGAACGGTCTGTTACTTAGTCTCGAACTTTCCAATACAAAAAAATATAGGGATAAGGCTCTCACAAAATGCGAAATTGTGATATGAGTTCTTAGAACATTTGGTATTGGGATGCAGAAACGCAAAAATAAACCTCTGTGTGGGAGGCTTTATAACTTATGATACGTTGTCGATACTTTCTAGTGGGCATAGAAGTCCGTGTCACGTTTCTCTCCGTGCCTGATTCGTTTAAAGCACGGTCCTGGAATGGTACGGTGTAGTAGCCACACTCCTCAAAAGTTGTGAGACGGTGAAAGCTTTTATATTGTACAAAACGTTTATTTATCTCGGAACAAGGCTGAGTTAGCACATTGTCATTAATGGCGGCTTACGGTCAGTGGGTCGTCTTACGTCTTAGGGGTAAAGAAACTGATCTGCATAAAAAGTCTCATCAGACACAGACATCCTACAGTAGATAAGAGACTCGTTCTACAATTCGTATGAATTTATGAAGTTTAAACAGACGTTTTTTTGTATTTAAATGTATTTTGGTTTGCTACCGGGTATTCATTAATTAATAGTAAATTATGTATCTCATAGCAGAAGGTAACTTGGCAAACAAGGACTGTTAAGTAGTAGTTTTTAAGTTGTGTACGAATAACTGACAAGAACATATTTAACCGAAATCTGCTACCATACAACTCTACCTATCTCTGCTCTTTGTACTCGAATTTAATTTTAACTTCCGAATTTTTATGTTCTCTGAAATGTATGAAAATACGTACACGTGCTTATGTGAGTCATGTTTATAACGTGTGCTTAACCTCGTTAGGTTGTCGTGTGTTCTGCTAATACATATATTGTTACTATGTCAATCGATACGTGTATATTTATCGGCAAAGATGTCTACTCTCTTTCTTATGTAGCATTTTGATTTTGTTGTTATAGGCCCAATGAAATGGGTGCAAAGTTTGGTAGGTAGCTATTGTTCCAGTAAAATATTTAATGGCGCTATCTGTCATTGATACTAGAGGTTTATTACTAGCTTACGCCCATTTTCAATAACTTACTAACAGGTAACCGAAGGTTGCTACGTCTGACATTTACCTTACGGACCATCAGAATCATGTCTCAGAAAAGCTTTCATTGTTTTTTCTATGAATCAAGTGGCAGGTAGGTGACGCGGATACCAAGCTAACTTTGTTTATAGAAACACCGATAGTTACGAGACGTAGGCATATTAACTGACAGTTACACGTAAGTAAGTTATAGAAAACGGCCTTTTGTAAATGTGCCTCCTATTGTCAACCTATCTTTGAAAAACTTACTATAAAGATCAAGGTAAACCCCCAGAATTTACTCAGTATGTGACCCTTACCCCCGAATACTGAAATATCACCCAAAATTTAAGGGCTGCTTAACATTTGATCAGCTCCTAAACTTTAAATTTTGTATGGCCAAACGTCATTTTTGAATGACGTTTCATGAGTGACGTTTCAGTATTTGACCGTTAATTCTTCGTTATCTAACTGTGTTAACATTCTTCACTGATAAATTCATTATTATTATATAATATAAATTAGAATAAAATGTTAAATGTATATTTATATTTTAGGCTGTGTTTTCTTTTATTATTTAAAGACTAAACAAAATTATTTTCGTTAAGTTCTTGCCCAATGTGAATGAAGTATTGTTTTGTATGTAATAAGTGTACATTTAGTGTTGTATAAAGATCATGATGCCATCATAATTAAATTGGAATATATTTTTAAATCGCATTTACCTTCATAAATAAATAATCGTTACATACATTTTGTATTATTCGAAATCATAATGAATTCATCTTTCTTTTTAGATTCCGCTATTACATTTTTTTAAAGCAGAGTGGTCCAGTGGTAGCGGTCTCACTTACGAGGTGTAAGTGTCGTCGTGGGTTCGAACCCAGAACCGCGTTATATTATGTAACTAAGTTTTACCCGTGGCTTCGCTTGCATTAGTTAAGAATTGAACGTCAATTTGGGTTGTACTCTGCTTGTAATAATATATTAATGAGGGATTTATCTGACACCAGATGTCGCTACGTAGGCGTCTGGTATACTACTTTCAAAATTGTACTGAATTGATTGCTAGTGAAACTTTTTACCGAAATTTCATCGTATTTGGGCTGTTTTAAAATATAAATATGGATTACGGACAAAGAAAAGTAGCTAAACTAAAGATTAAGCTTCTTATTACTGCAAAAGTCAGTGGTATAAGGAACAACTTAATAAAAGGTAACTTATGCGGCAAAACACTGAGGCATTTTATTAATGATTTAAAAGATAATAAAATGAAAAAAGATGCTAGACCTTACGCCAGTGCTGCCACCTTGTGGTTTTTTCATTTTAGAAAACAGTCATTCAATCATAAGTCGAAAGTCACGGCGCCATCTATTATCAAAAGAACGTTATTTTTGTTTTCTTCAGGATATTACTTTTTTCGGGATGAAAGGTACGTAAGTCCGTTTCTGTACCTATTCAGTATTCATTTGATTATACTATAGATTCATAAAAACAAATGAACAATGTGTTACATTGAATTACTTATAACAAACATCTAATACATTAGAAAGTTTGTAACCATCAATCTCTACTGCAATATTAACAGTTTAGCTCTAAGCAATATGTACTAAGGCTGTTGTTCGTTTGGCTAACATCATCACCATCTGCCAAGCCTTTCCCCAACTATGTTGGGGTCGGCTTCCAGTCTAACCGGATGCAGCTGAATACCAGTTTTTTACATGGAGCGACTGCCTATCTGTCCTCTACAACCCAGTTAGTGCAGTGCGATGCGCGCTCGAACACGGACGTGTTTCCACTGTGCACGGCACGAATTATATTCGCGTGTTGCGCGGCCATAGCCGCTGCCCGTAATCACTATGAGTTCCAAACAACTTATAGTGAATGAGTTGCTGGCATTCCTAGTCCATGCCATCGACTACATGGATGAGGTGAGCATCCTGCAGATATGCCGGTCCAATTTCAAGGAGGACGACATCAGCAGCGGGAAACTGTTGCTCTTTCAGTCTCTTGGGAAACTAGACCAGATGCCCCTTCGGCGCAGAGATGGAACCGAGAAGAGTCTTCAGGATATCATCGATATGCTGAAGAAGACGGACCCGAACGACGTGCCAGATTTCGTGGCGAAGCAGCTAAGTAAACTGCCTCCCGTCACTTTCGATCACGTCGACGTTACAAGGCTGCTAAAGGACATCACTTCCTTGAAAGCGGAGATGACCAAGATGCAGTCCAGAATGGAGGTGTCAGAAGAAGCCAATGCCGAACTACGTGCAGAAATAGCATTATTGCGCAACGTTGGTTCGGAAATTGGGTCACCAGAGGCCTCAAAGGTGAACAATCGTCGAGGGGTGCAAAATGCAACCATCGGCAGTTTTAGATCGGCGAACACAAGTGCGTCACCAGCTGCCGATAACGCTGAGCAAGCGCCGCCCGCCGCCGTCGTCGCCCGCGCCACAACACCGGCTGCGGATACGTCACGCGTAGGTACGTCGACCCCTAAACGTGCCTACGCTGCTATTGTCACTAGCGGTAAACCTAATGCGTCGCTGCCTAAGCGGCAAACCAGAAAAGGGGAAAAATTGAAAATGGGTGCTCAACCTGCCCTGGCTGCGGTCCATAGCTCCGTGCCAAGAACGAGCCAAGTTGATGAGGAGGGCTTCACGAAAGTGGAAAGGAGGAGGAAGAAGAAGCCCTGTTCTCGCAACCTGTGCGGTACCGCTCCGAGTGGACCCAACATGCTGCTGCGTCCTGCAGTGCCTACGACGCAGCTGTACCTTTCACGTCTGCATCACTCAACTACAACTGAGGAAGTGGTGCAGTATTTGAAAGTGAAGACCAACTGGACTCTGAGGGTTGAAAGGTTGGAATCGCGCCACAATATCAACTTCAAGTCATTCGTGGTACGAGTTCCAACCAACCATCTACAGACCTGCATGATGAAGGAGTACTTTTGGCCGAAGGGTGTCGTTTATCGACGTTTCCGAGGACGGTTACGCGACACCACGCAGCGAAACACGACGCCGTCAACTTTACGTGTATAGTTATAGTTTCATAAGGTTTAAGGACGCGTTCGCAAAATTGATAGGTACAGAATCGAACTACTACATTGACACGGCTCATACACACAAGTGTAGTGCACGACTACTATTCTCGCTGCCGAGAAAAGTAAACTTGTGTGTATTGACTCGTGTCAATGTAGTGGTTCGATTGATTCAAGTGAACTCATTTTGATACTTAGAAAGATTCATTTTTTTACGTATTTATTTGGAATAAAATTATGGCACCAACATAAAAATTTACGTTTTATATTTTTACGTTTTACCTCGGACTTGATGGAACGACCTGAAGGTGTACTTCGGTGACTGCTACTGGAACTCCTCGACGTGTTGGACTAGGTGTGCCGAGTTTGGGCTTGTTTTGTTAGTTATGATGAGACCTTACCTCCGGACTTGATGGAGCGACCTGAAGGTGTACTTCGGGAACTGCTACTGGAACTCCCTAGACGTGTTGGACTAGGTGAGCCGAGTTTGGGCTTGTTTTGTTAGTTATGATGAGACCTTACCTCCGGACTTGATGGAGCGACCTGAAGGTGTACTTCGGGAACTGATACTGGAACTCCCTAGACGTGTTGGACTAAGTGAGCCGAGTTTGGGCTTGTTTTGTTAGTTATGATGAGACCTTACCTCCGGACTTGATGGAGCGACCTGAAGGTGTACTTCGGGAACTGCTACTGGAACTCCTAGACGTGTTGGACTAGGTGAGCCGTGTTTGGGCTTGTTTTGTTAGTTATGATGAGACCTTACCTCCGCACTTGATGGAGCGACCTGAAGGTGTACTTCGGGAACTGCTACTGGAACTCCTAGACGTGTTGGACTAGGTGAGCTGAGTTTGGGCTTGTTTTGTTAGTTATGATGAGACCTTACCTCCACACTTGATGGAGCGACCTGAAGGTGTACTTCGGGAACTGCTACTGGAACTCCTAGACGTGTTGGACTAGGTGAGCCGAGTTTGGACTTGTTTTGTTAGTTATGATGTGAACTTACCTCCGGACTAGATGGAGCGACCTGAAGGTGTACTTCGGGGACTGCTACTGGAACTCCTCGACATGTTGGGACTAGGTGAGCCGAGTTTGGGTTCGTTTTGTTAGTTATGATGAGACCTTACCTCCGGACTTGATGGAGCGACCTGAAGGTGTACTTCGGGGACTGCTACTGGAACTCCTCGACATGTTGGGACTAGGTGAGCCGAGTTTGGGTTCGTTTTGTTAGTTATGATGAGACCTTACCTCCGGACTTGATGGAGCGACCTGAAGGTGTACTTCGGGAACTGCTACTGGAACTCCTAGACGTGTTGGACTAGGTGAGCCGAGTTTGGAATTGTTTTGTTAGTTATGATGAGACCTTACCTCCGGACTTGATGGAGCGACCTGAAGGTGTACTTTGGGAACTGCTACTGGAACTCCTCGACGTTTGGACTAGGTGAGCCGAGTTTGGACTTGTTTTGTTAGTTATGATGTGAACTTACCTCCGGACTAGATGGAGCGACCTGAGGGTGTACTTCGGGGACTGCTACTGGAACTCCTCGACATGTTGGGACTAGGTGAGCCGAGTTTGGGTTCGTTTTGTTAGTTATGATGAGACCTTACCTCCGGACTTGATGGAGCGACCTGAAGGTGTACTTCGGGGACTGCTACTGGAACTCCTCGACATGTTGGGACTAGGTGAGCCGAGTTTGGGTTCGTTTTGTTAGTTATGATGAGACCTTACCTCCGGACTTGATGGAGCGACCTGAAGGTGTACTTCGGGAACTGCTACTGGAACTCCTAGACGTGTTGGACTAGGTGAGCCGAGTTTGGGCTTGTTTTGTTAGTTATGATGAGACCTTACCTCCGGACTTGATGGAGCGACCTGAAGGTGTACTTCGGGAACTGCTACTGTAACTCCTAGACGTGTTGGACTAGGTGAGCCGAGTTTGGGCTTGTTTTGCTAGTTATGATGAGACCTTACCTCCGGACTTGATGGAGCGACCTGAAGGTGTACTTCGGGAACTGCTACTGGAACTCCTAGACGTGTTGGACTAGCTGAGCCGGGTTTGGGCTTGTTTTGTTAGTAACGATGAGACTTACCTCCGGACTTGATGGAGTGACCTGAAGGTGTACTTCGGGAACTGCTACTGGAACTCCTCGACGTTTGGACTAGGTGAGCCGAGTTTGGACTTGTTTTGTTAGTTATGCTCATGTAGTCCAATACGTCTAGGAGTTCCAGTAGCAGTCACCGAAGTACACCTTCAGGTCGCTCCATCAAGTCCGGAGGTGAGGTCTCATCATAACTAACAAAACAAGCCCCAACTCGGCTCATCTGGTCCAACACGTCGAGGAGTTCCAGTAGCAGTTCCCGAAGTACACCTTCAGGTCGCTCCATGAAATCCGGAGGTAAGGTCTCATCATAACTAACAAAACAAGCCCAAACTCGGCTCATCTAGTCCAACACGTCTAGGAGTTCCAGTAGCAGTCACCGAAGTACACCTTCAGGTCGCTCCATCAAGTCCGGAGGTAAGGTCTCATCATAACTAACAAAACAAGCCCAAACTCGGCTCATCTAGTCCAACACGTCTAGGAGTTCCAGTAGCAGTCACCGAAGTACACCTCCAGGTCGCTCCATCAAGTCCGGAGGTAAGGTCTCATCATAACTAACAAAACAAGCCCAAACTCGGCTCATCTAGTCCAACACGTCTAGGAGTTCCAGTAGCAGTCACCGAAGTACACCTTCAGGTCGCTCCATCAAGTCCGGAGGTAAGGTCTCATCATAACTAACAAAACAAGCCCAAACTCGGCTCATCTAGTCCAACACGTCTAGGAGTTCCAGTAGCAGTCACCGAAGTACACCTTCAGGTCGCTCCATCAAGTCCGGAGGTAAGGTCTCATCATAACTAACAAAACAAGCCCAAACTCGGCTCATCTAGTCCAACACGTCTAGGAGTTCCAGTAGCAGTCACCGAAGTACACCTTCAGGTCGCTCCATCAAGTCCGGAGGTAAGGTATCATCATAACTAACAAAACAAGCCCAAACTCGGCTCATCTGGTCCAACACGTCTAGGAGTTCCAGTAGCAGTTCCCGAAGTACACCTTCAGGTCACTCCATGAAATCCGGAGGTAAGGTCTCATCATAACTAACAAAACAAGCCCAAACTCGGCTCATCTAGTCCAACACGTCTAGGAGTTCCAGTAGCAGTCACCGAAGTACACCTTCAGGTCGCTCCATCAAGTCCGGAGGTAAGGTCTCATCATAACTAACAAAACAAGCCCAAACTCGGCTCATCTAGTCCAACACGTCTAGGAGTTCCAGTAACAGTCACCGAAGTACACCTTCAGGTCGCTCCATCAAGTCCGGAGGTAAGGTCTCATCATAACTAACAAAACAAGCCCAAACTCGGCTCATCTGGTCCAACACGTCTAGGAGTTCCAGTAGCAGTTCCCGAAGTACACCTTCAGGTCACTCCATGAAATCCGGAGGTAAGGTCTCATCATAACTAACAAAACAAGCCCAAACTCGGCTCATCTAGTCCAACACGTCTAGGAGTTCCAGTAGCAGTCACCGAAGTACACCTTCAGGTCGCTCCATCAAGTCCGGAGGTAAGGTCTCATCATAACTAACAAAACAAGCCCAAACTCGGCTCATCTAGTCCAACACGTCTAGGAGTTCCAGTAGCAGTCACCGAAGTACACCTTCATCAGGTCGCTCCATCGAGTCCAGGACGATTAGGCATATAATTATAAACCCTACTTACATACTTTTTTATAGCAAAATGAAATAGAATGAAAATCTTACGAGTACCTTGTCAAGTATCAAATTCGGTTTGTCGAATATTTTGTGTTTTTACAGCGATCTTTTTCAACTCGAGCCGCTCTAAACAGGCGATACATGTCCACTCTCGACGGGGGCCGCGCTCGGACTAAAGTTTCAATCCAAGTGCTTGTGCAATAAATCAAGACGGGTATAGAAATAAAATAACCCTTAATGCAATCGATTAAGATTCATCCAGAATAGCAAAATATGTGAAAAAATAAGTTTCGGTTTTCATTTTTTCTGCGACTATTTAAAGCATTTAGATGAAAAAAAAAAAACTAACATTAAACATTGAATATGTTAGCCTACATATAGTATTTTTAAAAGTAGTCAAATATGATAATAATAGCACAAAAAATGTACCTAAACTCAACCCGGTATCGTTAAATTTGTGGAAAATGGCAACGAAAGATCGATTTTACATTGTAAAAAAGTAAAATTTTCAATAATAAAGTACCGTTACTTTGAAGATGAAGAACCAATCTATACGATGTAGTTATTGGTTATATTGAATTTTGTTTTATTATGCTATAAAATGTACCGAAAAACAGCATAATTTTGCCTGATATGCAAACGCGCCCTTAAATTATGTATTAGTATATTTGATATTGCTGTTATATGTTATTTTGTGTATTTTGTCTATGGGCCATAGTTGCCTGATAATAAAATGATTATTATTATTAATACGATACCCCTTGGTAAGACTAGTTGTTTTTTTTGTGTTGACTTCAATGACTTATTATTTTGGCTAACAGACAAGTAATAAAAAAAAGAAAAATGATCACTTTTAAAAATATAATTTATTTTCTCAACATTAAAATATGGAGTGCAATCTGGAATGTTTAACTTCATAACAATATTGAATACAAAATTATGATAATAAGTCTTACTTTAAACAATTCATAAAAAAAGAAATATATAACTACTTTACAAATACAGTATCTTTCTTGTTGCTATACATAAAATCGAATCTTAAAAAACTACGAATAAAAACTTATTACGACCGACGAGTCTTGGGACGATGAAAAACGGTGGGTAGTGGGGATATAAGTACGTGGCAAGATTAGCCTAGGCGGATATTGTGGGACCCTGCATTGATATAAGTAGGTACATTACAGATTCTAAGATTAGCTAGTGCAGATGTGATAACATGATAAGAGTAAGTAGCGGTCGTTGACCCTAAACATTTTTATTTTTCGTTTTCCCTTATTTAGTTATATAGAGCCATCACATCTGCAGACTTTCGCTATCTAAGTTGACACTGTATATTTTACATTAAATTTAAAACAAACAAGCACAATTAGTACAGCGCCATATTTCAGAAGCGTTTGGCAGTGGTTAAATATATCAACCTTACGTTGTTCCAGTTATATATAACATTCATTATTTAGCAGGGAACGAGCCATGACGTTTAACAATTTAAAACCTCGGACGCTGAGGTTACTCAGACACAAGACGACGAAGTTTAATATTCTTTGTACTTCAATATATTTATCTCACAAAAGTCTACAGGGTGACTGGGTCTGGACCCGCCATACAAAGTATAAAAATTGACGTATCTCCTAAGCTATAAAACTTTGGTTACGGAAAGTAAGGTTCAGTAATTAGAAAATGACCTCCTCTATATGCGAATTTGCTATGGCGGGTCCAGACCCAGTCACCCTGTATAATAATTAGTATTTCAACATATTTTTTTAATACGGGCTGGTGGTCTTTAGTTTCGGATACACGTTCAGTTATGTAACTGTAAAATTCGTTTTTTTTTGTAAATACCGACAATAGGTTGCAGGTGTTAAGTAACCATTTCTGGTCGGGGCGTACGCTACGCCTTCCAGGGCGGCTTGTAGGTCGCGCGGCGCTTGTCCCGGCGCTCGGCCGGGTCGTGCGGGTCGGGCGGGTCGTGCGGGTTGTGCCGATCGGGCGGGACGTGACGGTAGGGCGGGTCGTGCCGGTCGGACGGGTCGTGCCGGTCGGGTGGGTCGCGGCGCTCGTGCCGGTCGCTGGTGGGCTCCTCGCTGAGCGCACGGTGTAGCTCGGACACGTCGCCGCTGCCGTCCAAGTTCGGGGGTTTCGTTAAAAGCTGGAACGTATTATATTTTTACACTTAACTGCTATTTTACAAAGTGAAAACGGACCCATGATGAAGCCGTCAACCAAGCATTCTGTACATAAAAATAAGTCATCCTACATAAAAAATTACTTTTTACGGTCTCAATGTTACGCACTCAAAACGTGGTGTTGGATGCATTGAATAGTAAACGCGTAGGTATGAAAAGTAAAGATATGACCTTAAAAACTACTATAAAAAAAAAAACTAAAATTTGTGAAAGAGTTAGAATTTTCATGTTTTTTTCCAGATTTTTTCGTATTTTTTTTTCATTTTTTCTAGTGCGGGCCGCACTTGTAATATTAATTAACCGAAACCGGCAAGGGCCACAAAATAATGTAAAGGCTTACATTATTTTGTCACCTTGTGGCCCTTGCCTGCCAAAAAACAATGCTTTGCAACTTTTCTCCGACATAAAGCTTGTCATTGTTCTTATCACAGCCTAGCCTTCTCTCAACTATGTTGAGATCAGCACGAAAACAAAACAAAAAAAAAGGTGTACAATTACCAGTCTAACGTACTGTTGAAGCTCATTGTCGCTGAGTCCGTCAAAGTTCAGCTTGTCACGTCGCTCGTCCGTCCGGCCCTCTGCCCGCACGAGACCTCTCTCCGGTAACGTCAGCGGCGGCACTTTCACGAACTCCGCTACCGATGTCGACACTGCAAATGAGTTCAATTTACTTATGCGAAGATCTTTAAAATTACGGTTACATAGTAAATCTGCTGAGCTAAATTTGCGATGTTCTTGAATCTGTAATGTTAAATTACTTCGGATATTCTTCTCACCAATCTGACAGATGTGTTGCTCGAGAGTTTGTTCTGCGACTTTTTGTTGCTAAAACGCCAGGCGTAAACCCTTCGCTGGCGGACCATTTGAGGGACTATCATAAATTATATTAAAGTTCAAAACGTGCCGATATGAATGAAAGACTTGATTTTGATGAGCTGGTTAACAGTCCGCAGTGAGGTGACGTGTGCGAGCGTCATGTTCGTATGTTTGTGTGTGTGCGAATGTGCTTGCGTGCGTGTGTGTGACAGTGTAATGTTACCGGTATCGGCGCGGGAGAGCTCTCGGGCGGGAGTGTGTCCGTGCGTGAGGATGGTGAGGGCCTGCCGCCACTGCGCCTCCATGACGCCGTGCAGCTGCGCCGCCAGCTGGCCGCGTGTGTGTGACAGTGTAATGTTACCGGTATCGGCGCGGGAGAGCTCTCGGGCGGGAGTGTGTCCGTGCGTGAGGATGGTGAGGGCCTGCCGCCACTGCGCCTCCATGACGCCGTGCAGCTGCGCCGCCAGCTGGCCGCGTGTGTGTGACAGTGTAATGTTACCGGTATCGGCGCGGGAGAGCTCTCGGGCGGGAGTGTGTCCGTGCGTGAGGATGGTGAGGGCCTGCCGCCACTGCGCCTCCATGACGCCGTGCAGCTGCGCCGCCAGCTGGCCGCGTGTGTGTGACAGTGTAATGTTACCGGTATCGGCGCGGGAGAGCTCTCGGGCGGGAGTGTGTCCGTGCGTGAGGATGGTGAGGGCCTGCCGCCACTGCGCCTCCATGACGCCGTGCAGCTGCGCCGCCAGCTGGCCGCGTGTGTGTGACAGTGTAATGTTACCGGTATCGGCGCGGGAGAGCTCTCGGGCGGGAGTGTGTCCGTGCGTGAGGATGGTGAGGGCCTGCCGCCACTGCGCCTCCATGACGCCGTGCAGCTGCGCCGCCAGCTGGCCGCGTGTGTGTGACAGTGTAATGTTACCGGTATCGGCGCGGGAGAGCTCTCGGGCGGGAGTGTGTCCGTGCGTGAGGATGGTGAGGGCCTGCCGCCACTGCGCCTCCATGACGCCGTGCAGCTGCGCCGCCAGCTGGCCGCGTGTGTGTGACAGTGTAATGTTACCGGTATCGGCGCGGGAGAGCTCTCGGGCGGGAGTGTGTCCGTGCGTGAGGATGGTGAGGGCCTGCCGCCACTGCGCCTCCATGACGCCGTGCAGCTGCGCCGCCAGCTGGCCGCGTGTGTGTGACAGTGTAATGTTACCGGTATCGGCGCGGGAGAGCTCTCGGGCGGGAGTGTGTCCGTGCGTGAGGATGGTGAGGGCCTGCCGCCACTGCGCCTCCATGACGCCGTGCAGCTGCGCCGCCAGCTGGCCGCGCCGCCGCCGGAACGACTCCAGCTTGCTCTGCACAGAACACAAGCACGGTCATGCGTACGTCACGTGTAAAAAGGTGATTACTCTTACTGTTAAGAAAACAAAACTGTTACCGTGGGCGTGAGATTGGTTGTGAGACAAGAATATTTATTTGTCCAAAATAAAACTGTAAAAGCCGTTAGTAATCTATCTAGCGAGATTGTACTCTCGATAGATTGTCAACCGAACTCACTGCTTATAATTTAACGCATAATTTTTTTTCGGTAGAAACCTATCGGAGTGAAACCGTAAACTTGTGAAATGTATGCGACGGAACTCACCTCGCGCGCTGTGGAGGTAGGGGAGGGAGGGGGAGTCCCGCTTGCCCCCTGATACTACTCCCATGAAAAGGTAATGCACCATTCCTGAGATAAACCGATTAATGTAACCTAACCTCAAAACAACAAATATTCGCCCAAAAGGCGTAGTCGACGGAGTCCCGCTATGCGGGGCTCCTATTTCTGTCTGCAGGGTTTAAAGGATCCTAACTAACCTAATGTCGGAGTGCTTCAATTCCCGATTATGGGGGCAGAGATACTTCCGTCGCATGTGATTCACAATTTTACGGTTTTACTTCGACAGATTATATTAAAACGAAAAATAATGCATTAAATTAGAAGCAGAAATCTCGCTAGATAGATTACAATCTAACGGGTTTTACAATTTGACGGTGACATATACACACTTGTCATGCGAGATTATGGTGAAAGGGAGTAGTGTAGAGGACATAATCACGACGACAAAAAGGGCACTGGCGACATCTATGACGCACGCAAATAAAGAACTAACATCAAACTCTTGAGTTGCGATATTTAAGTTATGAACATAAAACATGTAACATAATTAACGCACATCCTGAAATCAGTTTGTTCAGAATCTTTTACTGAATCGATTTCTTTATTTATTTATTTATTTGAATAAGTACAGCCACATCACATACATTTTACAAAGAAATTCACAATTTATGATAAAGCGGTCTGATGCACGTGACAATAAAGGCGTACATAACATTCACAATTCTTCGGCTCGATGATAAAACACAATTATTATTTAAGAAAACCTATATAATGAGAATTGAATTAAAAACTAACAATTCAAAATATTTGATAATTATAGTACATTAGTATACAAAGAAATGCCAGATAAAAATTAGGATCAATGACAATATAATAGGATTGGCCAATTATTATTCATAAAAATAATTTAATAAAGTTGATTGAATTTGTTACAATTAATAGCATATTAATATATATATATATATAATAAAAAAAAAGATAAAAAAAAGATAACTTAGGGCACATATTTTAATTTTAATTTGTTTTTAAATATATGCAGCTTATCATGGAACACATCGAGGTCGGGTATCATTGTAAGAAGGGAGTGGTACTCATCCACAATTCTACGGAGGGGTGCTTGCAGTCCCAGGTTAGATTTTACAGATGGAGTATGGAAAATATATTTGAGTTTCCCTCGAGGATAGGTGCGAGGGATCTTTAAGGGTATATTCTCAAGGAAATGGCAACAATGGTACCGGCCGTTCATGACTTTGTGAAAGAAGCACATGTCTAGCAAGCGTCTACGTTCACGAAGAGAGCTCATTTGGAATTTCCCCAAGCGGACTCTGTATGGATTCCTATGTGAAAAACCGCTAGAGTTATAAGCCAGATGCCTAGTGAACGATCTTTGAATGCTTTCAATCCGCTGCGAATGAACAGCATAAAAAGGACTCCATACAACGCTGGCGAATTCAAGATGACTGCGCACCAAAGTATGATATAATAAGATTTTGGTGCGTTCTTGTGTAAATCCGCGCGCGTTTCGTTTTAAAAATCCGAGCATTTGAGCTGCTTTTGTGACCGACTTGTTGATGTGGGTAGTAAATTTTAGTTTACTGTCAACTATGACACCAAGATCTCGGATTTCGTTGACTTCTGCCAATTTTGTACTATCAAGCTTGTATTCCGTAGCAAGTGGCTTCTTTTTCCTGCTAAATTTAATATGAAAGCATTTACTTGCATTAAGAGACATATCGTTGCTGCGACACCAATTTAAAATCGCGTCTAGGTCACTTTGCAACTGGTTAGAGTCAGTAACGGAATTTATAGTTTTGTATATCTTCAGGTCGTCAGCAAATAGAGACGCCCCACTATATTTTATTTTGTCCACTACATCGTTCACAAATATAAGGAAAAGAAGGGGTCCCAAGTGTGATCCCTGAGGAACACCGGTATTAGCCAGATAAGTGAACGAGTCAAATCCATTGACAGTCACTGACTGGGGGCGCCGAGTTAGATAAGACTCAAACCATTTCAAAAGCGCGCCGTCAACACCAAAGACCGATAGTTTCCTGAGAAGAATTGAATGGTTAACTCGATCAAAAGCACTACTGAAGTCTGTATAGATGGCGTCTACCTCCTTACCCGAGTCAACTTCATTACAAATATTTGAAATGTAAGGGACCAAATTAGTGAGGACTGAGCGACCACGTCTAAAACCGTGTTGTGCATCGGAGATGTTACTTTCTACGAGCCGAGAAATCACAGGATAAACAATCGATTCAAATAGTTTGGAGAAACAAGACAGAATGGAAATGGGACGGTAATTTTGAACGTCTGAATGCTCTCCCTTTTTGAAAACTGGCACGATGCGTGCTTTTTTCCAATCTGATGGAAAAGTGCCATCCGTTAATGAACGATTGAATATTAACGTCAGAGGCAGAGCTAATGCAGACCCACATCGTTTTATAAATACTGGTGGAATTGTATCTGGGCCGGCTCCCTTCGTCGAGTCGATTTTTTTTATCGCTTTAAACACTTCAAACTCTTCGATAGTAATTGAGCATAATATTTGCGGAGTCAATACATGAAATTGTGTACTAAACGCAGAGGTTTCTGTAGGCGTTGTGTTAAGCTCGTAGATTGAGGCAAAATGTTCCGCAAAAAGATTCACAATTTCAGGGCCTGTGTTTGCAACCTGATCTTTCAAATTCATACTTGCAGGTATTGACGACCCATCTCCTTTTTTATGTTTAATATAGCTCCAGAAGAGTTTAGGGTTCCTTGGGATATTGGTTTCTATTTTATTTTTATATTCAGACAAACATTTAGCATACATTGCATGACATCTTGAGCGGAGTAGGTGGTATTCAATTTCGTCTCTAGGGTTTTTATACTTTTTGAACTTTTTTCGAATTTTTTCCTTTTCCTGCAATAACTTGATAAAAGAACCACTAAACCATGGAGGAAACTTTGATTTATTGAGGGTTTGCTTGGGCACGAGTTCATCTATGAGGTCAAAAAGAATCTTGTAAAATTTTTTCAGCATTGAGTCAACATTTTCACAATCTGATAAAATAATTTGCCAATCAACAGCTTTTAGATTTTTGATTATAGATGGATAATCGGCTCTAAAGAAATTATATCTGGGCTTACATTGCGGCTTAAGATAGTCAATTTTTTTGTAAGGTAAATTCAACATTAAACTAGGATGCTGCTTGTAGCATTTGCTAAGTTCACTCATGGGACTTGTAACGATTGCGTCATGACAGTTGGTAATCACTAAGTCCAAGCACCGATTGTCGCCATTTGCAATTCCATTGACTTGGTAAAGATTATTTACAGATACAAAATCCGTTAGAGAATATCCCAAAGGAGAATTGCAATTTGAAGGTACCATATAGTTGCAGTCTTTCTTAGGGTTCCAATTAATAAAACCCAAGTTAAAATCGCCTAGGATTACGAGATCATTAACCTGACCGACAATATTATCAGTGCTATCTAGGAAAGACTTAAGAGTTTCGGTTTTTACAGGTGGAGGCAGATATACAACACATATAGCAAGCTTTTTAGTACTTGGTCCATTGTCAATTTGCAAAGTGACCCACAGATCCTCCACATTTGTTTCCCAATTCTTGACACGAACGGACGGTATGTCCTTAGAAACTGCCAAAAGCACCCCACCACCGTCCCCTTTAGAATTGCTACTGCTTGCTCGGTCCCTTCGATAAACTACATATCTATCATCGATCAGTTCATGGTTAGAAATATTAGACTTAAGCCATGTTTCGGTGAAGGCAATAACCTTATAATTTGAAGTCAGAATATTTTTTGAAAGTTCGTTAGTTTTGGTTCTAAGCCCCTGCACATTCTGATAGTATATATCAAGCATTGTGATTTACAAAAGCACCAAATCACTACCAAATTACAGTAACAGACTTAAACTAAAAGATTGAGACTATCGGTATTTCGAATTGCAATAGCTTGATGTTCCACTGTTTTTCGCACAAAAATACGTCCATTTCGAACCCAGACGAACTTGTACGACATTTCCCGCGCTTTTATGCGAGTTGCGGCATGAAGAGACTTAAGCGCGGGAGTCAAATGTTCAGAAACATACACTGGGCTTACAGTTCCTCCTATTCCAAGATGTTGAGTGCATAGCTTCTTCTCGATATGTTTCTGGTTGAATTTTGTTACCGCGGCCAAGATGTTATCGCGGAAACGTGGATTACGCAGTTTAACAATCACTGGTCTAGGTCGTGGGTTGTCGTTGCTTATTTTTGCGACTCGAACAGCATGCTGGATATCTTCACTGGTAAGCGGATTTTCCACGACTTTAGACAGTTGAAGAACGGTGGTGACCAAATTTTCAGAGCGACTTTCCGGGATGCCGTTTATTTCAATATTTGACTCGCGCATGTGTAGTTCGACTATGTTGAGTCTGGTAGTGAGGTCTCTAATAACAGTTTTCAGGTTTTCGTTATCACATTTCAGCTCGGTGATGGTCGCTGTTTCCCTCTCAAATTTAGACTTCATCTCATCATACTTCGTGCTCATAAATTCCAAAGATTCTTTAAAGCCATCTATTTTGTCGTGAATATTCTTAAACTCAGTTGCTACAATTTGTTTAATAGTTGAGTTCAAGGCAGTTGAGATTTCCTGTTGCAGAATCTCACGTAGCTTGGCTTCAGTAACAAAGGTAGTAGGTTCCACATGTTGTTGTGGTGATTGCAACAGCGATTCGGGAGACAGATGCGGTTGAATATTCGGCGGCGACTTCTGCGATGATTTCAACATTGGTTTCTGTACTGGCTTATTCGGTATTTTCTGCATTGTTTTCAGCGGCTTTTGCGATGGTTTCAGCGGCGATTTTGTGGGCCTTTTGCGAACAGTGACATTGGAATTACCATGCTCTTCTTCTTCATTAGTCTTAGTATCCGAGCATGGAGTCAAACGTACAGGAGTGTTAATGTTACCCTTTTTTGGCTCCTTGCCAATTTGCTTAATTTGCTTAATTTCTATAATTTTCAACATAGGTAATTTTTTATCCCAAAATAAAAACATAAAATAACTGCGTAAATTATAGCCATTCCCTGTACCGACAAAACAAACTGAAATGGACCGTAAGATAAGGCAATGAGACTTTTAAAAGTGCAGCTTTATTTGAATAAATACAAATTCCGCCATTCAATACAAAATAAAGAAATTGAACCTTATTATAAGCAAGTTAAAGTCTTAAGTGAACTTAGCGATTTACCCGCACAAAGAATATAATAGATAAACCAACAAAATGCAAAATATGTCATTCTTGTTTTCGGTCCCTTTCTCGTGCCAACTTAAAACCTGCGATAGAGCGAGATAGCCACCATAAAAAAAACGCGGGGCGCGGGCACCACTGCGGCTAGAATCAGATGAAAGCAAACTTAAATTTAAACAATATTAGTCATGCGCGGGCATTATTACTGGAAAGTAGTTCCGTAGAGTGTATACAAATAATTTTTCGCGCACGATTTCCAATACACAAATGTTCAGTGCACCGAAATGGTGAGGACTTTGGCACGGTGCGGTGTGGTGATATGGTGACAGTGTGGTTTTAGCTGGCAGAACATTCAACCGAAGGTATGGTACGGAAGTAGACCGCAGGACTCTGTTAGCTGCTACTGATTGGCTTCGTTCCCACGGAACGTTCCGTCCGAACTCGGCCATCTACAGGGGAGCCGATTAGTGCATGTGCATGTACTCTTTTTCAAAACGAAATAGGTAGGTAGGTACTGGACTATTTCGATGAGAATGCCATCAATAACAGAGAATCAGCTGATTTGACGCCTCCTGACTTTTTTTTTATGAGGGCGTGTTATCGTTTGTTTATTTTAGTTAGACAACAAGTGCCGAGGACCTAAAAATAGGATAGTGAACTCTTTTTAAATAGTGAAAAATGACACTGAAGAGCTTTCTAAATTAAAACATCAATTCAGAAAACGGGCATCAAAATGTAAGTAGGTATTACTTTTATAACGTTTTTCGGCACCTACACTCGTCTCGAACGCGAGCGAATACCTACTAGGCTATAGTAGTGTTTTGCTTGCAAAACCGTCATACCTACGTATGCGACTGTGTGCGTTCGTGGATTTGCGTTTGTGTTCGTGTACTGTGAGTACTGTGAGTCACAGTAATTCCAGAAGAATTGTCACAACATTCTCCCGGAATTAGGGCTAACTAACTAATTTAATAAATAATTAATGCATAAAACATATAAACATGTTTAATTAAAAAATCAATGCTTATAACATAACATATAATGATTATAACATAAAATACTAATTGGGGTGTCCGAGGGTGTGCGTTAATTACGTTACTGGTTGTATAGAAACCCGACAATAACCGGCCGGCAGTAGCCCACCAGCCAAAACACCTGTCTGGTCGGAGAATCCTGCGGTCGTTGAAAGCTTAAAATCTCGGAAACTTGACTATTTAGAAGATTTTTGCTAGAAAAAACTTGTTTGTATTGATGCCAGCTATCGATTGATACACGTTTTATGCGTGTCCAATCAAATCCAAGATGTGCTGAAGATGCCCGCAGTGAGTGGACTTAAACCTTAATAGCTCATCTCGGAAGCGTAACACTTTAGAACACTTAGCCTCATACAAAACTTGTTTGTATTAATACCATCTTGGCGCCACCCAAATGGCGGAGGAAAATCCGGCCACGCTTCATACAAAAATGTTCGAAGACCTTTCTGTGGAAAAAAAGTCGACAAGTGTCACCTTAAACCTTATTACCTCGAGCAGGCCGATCTTCTCGCTAGCCTGCGCCAGTTGCAACCTGTATAGTTTGATTTCTTCTCTCTGTTTCTCTTCCAAGACATTAACTTCAAGTTTGTGCCTGAAAATTAAATAATAAGCTAAATTATCGCACAGTGGGGTGCACACACATTTCGCCACTGTTATGTTTGCGTACCAATGGAGCCTATTGCCATCAACTCCTCATAAATCCAGATTACATGGGAGCTATCTTGAGACAATATTATGGGGAAAACCTGATAATACTTTGCACAAACTTGGGAATCGAATCCAGGAGCTTGTTAATTGCGACCATTAGACCCACTAGGTAATTCAGTAATTAGAAATAGGCTATTACGGAGAACACGCGACATTAAAGTGTGCTTATGCTTCTTAAATAGCAAGAAACAATTTGTTAACTTGACACCACCAGCGCAGTTGAAATGCGTTGATTTTGTATGGCAATAGCGACCTTTGACGACACATTTATTGGTTTCAAAGCAACTAAAATTGGCAAGGCATTCTGCCAGACGTTCTACACGTGCGACCTGTGGGCGAACTTTACACAGAAAGCCTACAATGCCTTGCGCGTCCAGTACAATAATGTGTTTAGGGCACTGTTTCGGCTCCCTCGATATTGCAGTGCATGTTTGCTGACGCCAGCGTAGATGACTTCTATGCAATTATGCGTAAAAAAGTTGCGTCAGTGGTGCGCCTAATAGCGGCCTCAGGATGATTGGCGAGAGAACCGATACTGTTCTGCTCTGTAGGTTCACTGAACTCCATGTGTTGCGGGACCAGTGAGCCTACTGTGCAGGGGTAGACGATGGTTACTTTAATTACCTACTAATATTAATATTAGATATAAGCAAAATTCTTGTTACTAACAACCTTGCCTTGCCTATGGACTTTTTTGTCTGAAATAAATAGTGTTTTTTTTTTCGAAGATAGTTATTAGTGTTAACTAAGTTACGGGTAGTCAGTGGCCCAAAAAGTCTGACAACCAGTCTTACAGAGTGGTATCGTATTATCTACACTAATATTATAAAGAGGAAAACTTTGTTTGTTTGGTTGTAATGAATAGGCTTAAAAACTACTGGACCGTTTTTAAAAATTCTTTCACCATTCGAAAGCTACATTATCCACGAGTAACATAGGACATATTTTATCCCCGTACTCCCACGGGAACGGGAACTATGCGGGTGAAACCGCGGGACGTCCGCTAGTCCAGTATAAACTGGGTTGTGGAGGTCTGATAGGCAGTCGCTCCATTTAAAATACTGGAATCGAGTGATATGAATGAAAAGCGAATAAATGATGCGCGGCGGCTGAGAGATGTTGCGCCGACCAAAGTAATTTGGGACAAGGGCTGGACGATGGACGGTGTCAATTACAGTCGAACAGGCTATTTGGTTTACATCTTGCAATGTAATTTGTGAGTTAACCAAACAGCTTGTTCGGCCGTACACTTGGACGTGGGTCTGTGCACTCACTGGTCGTGTATCCTCGCCAGCTGCTTGTGGAAAGCGTCCTGCAGGGCGCTCTCCTTGGCGCGCGCGTCTGCCTGCATGTCACCCTCAGCCGCGTCCAGTTGCTGCTGGAACTCCCGCAGCTTGCACAGCACCGCCTCCTCCAACTGCTTCTGATAATGACCCTTCAGCTCCGTCTTCTGGAGCTCCAAGTGTTTCCGAAGAGTCTTCGCCTCGGCCTCCAAGTTGTCCTAAATAGTTGACATTGTTAAACTAAAATTGCGCCCTCCTTATTACAGGTGCTCTCAACGACACGTCCATAGCTAACGGTTCTCCCAGATCAAGTGTCGTGCAATGGACATAACAGATAACGTTGGGTACATAATGAATGAATACTAGATCAATACAATAAAAGAGCTTTAATGTCTTCTTCTGCGTTTGAGTCATATTTTTTTTTTCGAAAGTCTACCAGTCTTAATATCTGTCTAGATTAATAGCAGACATCATACAATAAAATAGTACCTGTTCACTGATGGCTCCATCAGTAACACCTTGATAGCTTATTCAAAATTTTCAGAAACGAGACACTAACAGATTTTGTCTTTTTTGTATCAATTTGCTAGCTGAACATGGCGGAAGGTTAGTCTATACTAAAATATTCAAACTAGAGTAGAATAGATAGAATTACAACAGACTTCAGTGTTTTCCGAGGCACGGAGGAAACTCGGTATGTAACGAATGGTCATCCATAGACGGATCGACCTGCGCGGCTGTTATTATATTAGCCACGAACTCCTCATCATTTTTAGTAAAATAGACTTACGCATTTAGCCATGAGGTCGGAGGCATGGCTCTGCTGGTCGGCTAGCTGTCGCTGCAGCAAGTGGTTCCTCGCTCTCTCTTCATTCATCTTCTCTTTGAGCAAGTCTCGCTCCTCCGCCGCCACGGACGCGCCGTCCTCCAACGTCTGAATCTTACCACTCAACTCACTTATCTTACGCTTCGTCTCGTCGTGCTCGGATTTTTCCTGAAGTAAAAATGTAAATTTGTAAGTAACGTTGCTGCTTGCATGGCTGTCTGGTATCCTTTCACACCTGAACCGCCAATTGTTATGAAAGGATTGGTCAAAAAACTTTTTTGCAAAAAATAAAACCGACTTCAAAAAAAACAAAAAAGTGAGAAATAACTTTAGCTTCTGAAGTCGGTGACCTTTTTTTGATTGATTTAGTTTTTTTGTCACCGACTTCAGAAGCTAAAGTTATTTCTCACTTTTTTGTTTTTTTTGAAGTCGGTTTTATTTTTTGCAAAAAAGTTTTTATTTTTCACTTTTTAGTGGTGCTTGATATACATGGAAAGTGCATACCGTTACAATTACATCAAGCCCAAACACGACTAGGGTACATCGTCTCATTATGGAGTTCCGTGACTCTTGGCTTCGTCATCAGATCTGATGGTAGAATGGTTCTAATCAAACGCAAATGCTTCACTTGTTGTAGAAAATACCAAAATCGCAACACATTTTCATATAAAATTTGAAGAGTTCCCTCGATTTCGCCAAGATTCCATCATCAGATCCCGACTTGGTGGCTATGGGACCATTTGGAAAGAATATCCTTTCCAACAAAAAAAGAATTTTCCAAATCGGTTGGCAAACGACGGAGTTATGCCCGAACAAACATAAAAAAAAATAAAAAAAAAATAGAAACATCCGAATTGAGAACCTCCTCCTTTTTTAGAAGTCGGTTAAAAAAAAAAGAATTTTCCAAATCGGTTGGCAAACGACGGAGTTATGCCCGAACAAACATAAAAAAAATAAAAAAAAAAAAAAAAAAATAGAAACATCCGAATTGAGAACCTCCTCCTTTTTTAGAAGTCGGTTAAAAATGGTCGTAAGTTTAACACAATTTCAATACACCTCAAATTATAGCACAATAATAGGTGGATGCGAGTCGCACGGGACCGGTCAATGTGGCGACACTTGGGGGAGGCCTATGTCCAGCAGCTACTATCCAGCAGTACTTACTTTCGGCTGAGATGATGATGATGATGATGAAGTAGGTACTCCAATTTATACTAAGTATGTAAAATGTTGGGTTAGACCACTTTCTAGAGCCCTGACACAGCCAAAAGGCGTCGCCGGCAGACCTCGTAGGAGATGGCGGGACGAGCTGAATAAAACCAACGACCAGTGGTCCACATTAGCCCTGGATAGAAAAAAACTGGAAGTCATGGGCAGAGGCCTTTGCCCAGCGGTGGGATGAAGCATGCAGGCTAACAGTATCAGTAAAATACATAAAAGGCAACATAGGTATATGTATGAAGTCAAAATTATAAGCTACTATTTGAGATACATTTCAATTCTGTTAGCTTTAACTTACCCATGGTTCTATGCCAGCAGAAAGTAGTTTTCAGCCTTACTTTTAATACAACAACCACACAACCAACAACAAAACACAACACAAGAGCAAGAGGCCCTGTTGCTGAACAAGGGGTCCTGGGTTTGATTCCCGGGTAAGGCAAAGATTGGGTTTTTCCATCAGAAATTTATTAGTAGCAACCATGGTGTCTGGAATTGTGCCTGGTTGATGGCAATAGGCTCGCCCTTGATTACATGGTACTCTAATATAAATGGCGAAATGTGGGTGACTATAAGATACACCTCTGATGCCTGATCCTTCGGGAATTAAAACCGTGATTATATTTGAAACAAAAAATTACAAAATAAATGCAGACAAAATCACGAGGCATCAGTCAGCTACATCCCTACTAATATTATAAATGTGAATGTAAGTTTGTTTGTTACGCTTTCAGCCGAAAACTACTCAACCAATCATCATGAAACTTTGTACACATATTCTTGGAGGTATTAGAAGTAACATAGGATACTATTTATTAAACAAAAACTAACCCTCACTCGCAGACGAAGTTGCGCAGGTCAGCTAGTTAATTATAAATTACCAATAAATAATTGTGTGTACCTTTTCCAAAGCATCTTCTAAATTTTTAACACAATTGGTTGACTGTTTATTTAGCCTCATGACTGTTTCACAGTTTTCCTTCAACATTTCTATTTCTTTATTTTTCTTTGTAATGATGTCATCTTTCTCCTCGGCAGAGTTTTGCAACCTCTCTTCAAGTTGTTTTTTCTCTACAGTGACTTGCTTGCACTTCTCTTGGTAATCGTGAGCCAGGTCTAACGCTTTGTACAGTTCCGCTTCAAAGTGACTCGTTTTCTACAAAATATGATTAATTGAATATTAATTACGTGACTCGATTAACACAGAAATCTTGGTGTTTTGACATTTTGGCATTGCACTAAAGTTTTTTTTTTTAAGTGGCAAATTAAGTTTCATGATAGCCATTCATTTTGTTTTCTGCCAATATGAGAAATGAAGCCAAACCATTAACAAAAGCTCTGCAAAGTGAAAATAGCTAAATTAAATAAACCTTACCTTTTGAGCATCATCTGCAACCATTCTAAAGTTCTCTACTTCTCTGACCATCTCGTCCAGTGCCCCTCGGTGCCTTTCCTCTGCCTTGTCCAAGTTGCTAGTGAGTCGTAACCAGGCTTCCCGCAGTTTGCCAATGGCTGCATCTTTTGCACGGTCTACCTTGACAGCTACGGCTAACTTTTCTTGTTGTTCTAAAATCTTTTTTTGCAGCTGTTGTATCATAGATTCGCAGTGCTGAGAAAATATTAATTTAAATAAAAATTTTGGTACAATATAGAACTGCTCTGAATATAATATTAAGGCTCTACAATATTTGAAGACATAGTGAACTCACCTCTCTTTTAAGTCTTTCTTCTTCCAGCTTCACGCTGTCTAGTCTTTCAGCACGGTCACCCCTCTCCCCCCAGAGTTCGCTCAAACTTAACAGATCTGTGTCTATGGATTCCAAGTATTTATTCTGCAATGATCCGAGGTTTACACTGTCCTTATTTTCATGGTTATATGGTCTCAATTGCGGCATTTTGAACTGTTCCTTCTTAGGTGACAAGTAGCTGTCTGTCATGGAACCCTGAGTGTTTCTACTGTAGCTCTGAGACTTGTACTGCTCCAAAACTTTTGATGCCCTGTCATATATCTTATTTGACGAGGGCCTGAATGTGTCCAAGTAGCTTGGCTGTGGCTTTTTTGGAGTCGATGTTGGTTGCACATCTTTATCTGAGAAGTTCAGTTTTCTTATACTTGGGCTGCGGGTGCCCTGTTTAGATGTTTCTTGTGACACAGTAGAAGTGCTTTCAACATGCCTAACACTAGGTTCCTCATTGTGACTCTTGTAATTCATAGAAGGAAAAGATTTTTCTGCTGTAGAGGCAGCGGTATTATTTTTAACTAAATAAATGTATTTATCAAGTACATGACCAGGCACAACGCGACCGCTGGGCAGTTTTACTTCCTCTGTATTGCTTGTTGAGTCTAGTTTTTGTGAAATGTAATCTCCTGTAGCCTTTATTACATTTTCTGAACTAATTGCTGGCTCTTGGTCTTTGTATTTTGTGTCGGGGCTTTCATAGTTTTCTACTTTTGTAAGAAATTCATCTATTTCATGTAAAAGCAATCTATCATTTTTTTTACTAGGTGTTGAAACTATACTGCTAATGTCACCATCCATACTTTGAATATCATTTATAACTTCAGTAGGTTTAGGGTAAAAAAAATCAATTTCATCTAGTTTTAAAGGTGGGACGTTTCTACCACGCGTGCTGGCAGAATCTAAGCTAGTTAGAGACAAATCACGACTTCTTAACTTCCTAGCAGATTTCTTTTTGCGCCTGCGTGGGAATGTATAACACTTGCGATCTACGCTCCGGCTATCAATGCTGTCGGTGGTATCCCAAATTTTCTTCCCTAAAGTACAAAGACTAGACGCATCACTGTTCAACTCCAAACTTTGCAACCTAGACTCCAATGTGTGAACTTGATTTACCAATTTTCCGAGTACTTGTGCAGTGCAGGATTTAGGCTTATGTACAACAGTCCTGGATGATTCCAGCAAAGAATCCTCTTCAGAACCAGAACTTTGCACCAAAAAGAAATTAGGTGGTATCAGCAAGAGAACATCAGTGTCATCCGTCTCACTCATCACAACAAACAAAATGCTTTGCCTTTAAACAATCACGTGCCATTATTTGATTCACGCAATAGAAATTAAGTAATAGAACATAAATCCACACTCGCTCACTTGATCGTTTACGTTTGTTTATAGTATAAATGTTCTGTGTTGTTTATTGTTTGCATACCAGTGTTGCCACCTTGGTTTTTGAAAAAGGGCAGTCGGACAAGCAAAAAGGAGCTAGATTTAGCAAATTTTGCCATCAAAAGAAGTAGAAAGGGCTAAAAACATAAATACTAATGCAAAGGGTTAAAAATTTGAAACGTATTAAGGTGATAGCGTCAAGTAGCCCGCGAAATTCAAATTTTCTTACGTTTATTGCAATTTGCAGGCCAGTACTAAGTTGTTTGTTGATTAAAATGTTGTTCGCGACTGTAAGACGTATGTATTTACATAATTATAATCATCAAAGTCATCAATACAGCCCTCTATTAACGATTTTTTCAAGATTGTATTCATGATTTTTCAAGATTGTATTCATGATTTTTCAAGATTTCGTATCGCTTGAAAAGGGCTAGATTGCTCTTTTCGGGCTAAAACATGAAAAAACGAGTTTACCCACGGTAAAATGTGCTAGATCTAGCCCGAAAAGGCCTAAGGTGGCAACACTGTTGCATACATTACAAATTTACAACTCTATGATTGTTTGCGACTTTGCTTTCATAGTAGTGTCAAGTAGCAGTGTTGCCAGATGGAATCTGAAGAAATCAGTAGAAAAGTTAAAGTTTTAGCACTAGATCGGAGGAAAAATCCGTAGATTAAGGCGCTTAGACGAGCTAAATCAGCAACTCTATTTGTGGTGGTTCAAACTTCGTTTGAAATGCTGTTAGAATAAAGTTCTAATCAGCTTGCACTACAAAGTGGTTGTTACGTCAGCCACTGCGGGCCAAATAGCGCGAAATGAGTGGTTTCGATCGATTTACAAAAAAACTATTGATTGGATTAAAAACCTAAAACAGTATCATGCTAATGGCCTGTTGGTCTAGTGGTTAGTGACCCTGACTGCTATGCCGGAGGTCGTGGGTTCGATTCCCACCCAGGACAAATGTTTGTGTGATGAGCACGATCATTTGTTCTGTGTCTGGGTGTAATTTATCTATAATATGTATGTATTTAGAAATATATAAGTATGTTTATCAGTTGTCTAGTACCCATAACACAAGCTCTGCTTAGCTTGGGACTAGATGGCGTTGTGTGATAGTTGTGGAATATTATTATTTATTTATTTATTTAATATATTGCTTGTAGAATTATTTGCCAAAAAATCAGAATGATCGCATGCATATTAGTATGTTTTTTATTGTTTGAAATATATTTTTAGAGGTAACTTCGTGATTTCTTTCTATCGAGCCAAATTAATTGTATTATGTTTTCAAAACAGTATCATGCTAGCATATATCCTGAAGAATATCATATATTTTTCTGGTCTTGTTTATAGCAGTGAATCATATACTTTTAGTAATTATAAAACTCGCGTTTAGCTCATGTAATAGATCATATCTACATGAGGTAAAATGGGGGTGCGTGCCATTTGATATAATAACAGAAAGTCTAACGTTCACGCGACCTAATTTCATTTAATATACTTTTTGTTTAGTATAACGATGAAATGATATAATGACATATTGATATAATTCCAGTTCATCTAATTTTACATGGCATAATTAACATTTCCTATGATGCACTTTTAAACTAATATTAATTTAGCATAATATTAAATAAGTATAATATTTAATTAGTATAATATTCAAAATCTATAGTAACGTTACTTATAATTTTGAAACGTCTACTTTTTTGAATACTTTTGCAAAAACTGATTGGACTATTGAAATAAACTATTATCATAGTAAGAATGTATTTATTGACATAGGTAGCAAATAATTAACAATGACAAATGTCACAACCATAAAGCAGGTATACATCATTCGTCCACATCCTAATAAAGCTACGACATCTCCTCGATAAGTCGTCGTGGCTTCGAGGTGGTGCGCCCACTGCGCCATGCTGGTGCTCCCTGCAAGACAGCCGTGGCCAGTGGGAGACCAGGTGTCTCAGCGCTGGCTTGTCGTGGAGTGTCCGCTTGATTATGTGTGCCTGATGAACTTGGAACGATGTGCTCCATCACATTTGGTTTTATATCAGGCGAGTCTTGAGTAGCCTGGCAGGAGGACCAAATTGATGGGTCGGTTAGTTGAGGTGTTGGGTGAGGTGACTCTGGCTGATTGCTAAGTGTCGATGGTGATCGCTGTCTGATAGGTGTGGAAAAAGTTAGTGAATGAGGTGTAGGTATAGATGGAGGCAATGGGCGAGTCACAGCTGCACTGATTGGGTCTGCTAAGCGGGAACGCACATGATCTGCATGATATCTCCTCTCTACACCGTCTGAAGTGTTCACAGTGTAAGAATATCTGTGCGTACGCCTTGATATTGTAGCAGGTAACCATCGGGATCCGTCTCGGGCGCGAACAAATACGCTGTCACCTGCTTTAAAAGATGGAGTTAGTTTCTCAGACTCAATGTTTGCCTGTATCTGTTTGTGTTGCAGAGTTCTTTTAGGGTTAGGCCGCGCGTTGTCCAGAGCACAATGCAACCGACGGCCAAACAAAATTTCACCGGGGCTCTTACCGGTGGCACTATGAGGTGTTATACGGTAGGAAAATAGGAAGTTTTCCAGCCTCCTTCTCAGAGTCATGCCATCGCTCGCACTTGATGACAATCTAGTTTTGAAAGTACGAACCAGGCGTTCTGCCAAACCATTAGTCCTCGGGTGATATGGAGATGACTTAATATGTAGGATACCCTTGTCTCTACAATAATCTTGGAATTCCCGGGAGGTAAACTGGGTCCCATTATCCGACACCAAGAATTGTGGAAAACCAAACGTTGTAAAAATGGAGTCTAACTCTTCACACAGTTTGTTTGTAGTTATTTGGTTCATGGGCTTGATCTCAATCCATTTTGAGAGTGCATCTGCTAGAACCAACCAGTATTTCCCTTCAAATGGTCCCGCAAAATCGACATGAAGTCTTTCCCATGGGTTGTCAGGAACGGACCAGGAGTACACAGGCAATTCAGGGTTATTTGGCCGGTTTTCTTGGCATTTACGACAGTATATTTGATGTACTCTTCAATATCATCGTCGATCGATGGCCACGTAAAAACGTGCGAGTGCTTTCATTGTACAAGTTCCTGGGTGTCCTGTGTGCAGGTATTTCAATGTAGCCTTCCTGAGCGTATTCGGAATGACTATTCGACCCTGCCACATCAAAATCTTGTTTTCGATGGACAATTCGGTGCGTTTCCGAGCATAATGTTTTAAGATGTCTGAATATGAATTTTCCCGCCAACCTGTCTTAATGTTTTCCGATATCTGTTTGAAAATAGGATCATTCCTTGACGTATCCCTTATTATTTCTTCTGTCAACGCTATGTCTGAAACACTGTTATGATTTAGTTGAGCTATTATTCTGTGTACTTTCAATTCTACACGGGATGGTCTCTCATCAGGATTGGGCATCCTGGAAAGGTAGTCAGCTATAAAATTAAGTTGTCCTTTTGTGAAGACAATGTCATAGTCATAGCTACCAATGATCAAAGCCCAACGTATTAGGTTCATTCCGTCGTTTCGTGCAAATAGAACCGTTCCGCAGAATAAAAATAAATATTACATTTTAGGTTTTTCTTTTATATACACGAGTTTCAATTGTCACCAGATTCATTTAAAGTGGAAGGCACGTTATTATTGTTTATTCACGGAGAAAATGACAGTTGAAATTTAACAACTGGAAGGTAATGAAAAGTGATATAGTGAATAATAAATAAAATACGGCCAAATAGAATAATAAACTATGTTGTTGTTGGTGTTACATGGAGCACATGGGCACACTGTACCTATATTTTTAACAGTACCTATTCAATCTTATTTGTAGTGAACAAAAATAAAACTTTCATTTCCTTCCAAAACAGTTCATTACCTTCCCGCAAAAAACTGGAGGGGACGGAAGGTAATGAAGTGGAGATGAATGAAAAATTCTAACATTTTGTTTAATAATTTCGTTACCGAATACATTAGCAACTCAGTAATAAAATAGGATCAAAATCAATTTGAAAGCCAAACATATTTAGTATTTAAAATAATTTGTTTACTACAGTACCTTGTGAAATAGAAGGAATGTGATGAAATTATTTCTGGACGAAGCACTACCAACAATACGAAGATTTCAAATAATTATGACAGCGATAGGCGTACGTCCACTTTGCTCTGTTTGCCGCGGCTGACTTACCAGTAGATACACTTTGTGACCTGCACTATATTAGGGACCGAATAAACCACTACAAAATTACGAAGTTTCCGAGTACGGATGGCGATGATGTTTTTTTTGTGACAATTGGAAAATATAGCTTTTTTTCTACTATTACTAAGTTATTGGTATATTTAAAATACTTAAAGAATAGGTCAGGGGTTTGGTTCTTACAAACCGTATTAATTAAAGCTATCAATTCGACAGTAGACAAATAAACATGAAAACAAACGCCGAGGTCCCTAGTTGGAAACAGAGAGGAATGAATTTAGACGCAGTTTTATTAGTTTATTAAATAAAATAACGAATCAAAACCTAATATTATCGATACTCCTTTGAAAGTAACTATGTCTTTACCCATTCTGGTTAAAAAAATAAATTAAAAAAATGAAAACCGTGGGTAAATTAGTCTGGAAATCGTTTTTGCACGAAACTACGGAACGACCCATTAAGCGATTATTAACAAGTTTCGGTAAATTGCGCTGTGGCCCTAATACGTGAATCAAGGGTTTATGATCAGTGACGAGAGTGAATTTTGTGCCACGTAAGTATTGGTCAAACTTTTGGATGCCAAAAAATATGGCTAATGCTTCTCGGTCAATAACTGAATATTTAGTTTCCGCTGATCTCAGCTTTCTTGACGCAAAAATGATAGGTTGAATTTGATCATTCGCTTTATGAAATAATACGGCACCTACACCCTTTTCCGAGGCGTCACACGCTAAAAACAACGGACGCTTCTCATCAAAGGCCACATTGACAAGTGGTTTTGATTCACAAATCAGCATTTTTGTATTTTCAAACGCTGTATTTTCTTTATCTGTCCATCGCCACTTTTGGCGCGCGCCAGTTAGTGCATGCAGGTCCGCGCATAAACTGTGCAGGTGAGGTATGAATTTCTCGTAGAAATTTACGAGACCAAGGAATGACCGTAGTTCTTGAGCGTTAGAAGGCGGTGTCGCTTTTGTTATTGCTTCAATCTTCGATTGAGTTGGTCGTATTCCTTCCTTGCTGATTGTGTGTCCCAGGTACTCGATATCTGTTTGGAAGAATGAGCATTTTGTTATATTGACTTTTAAGCCAGCCTGTTGTAATTTGTCAAACACAGTAGACAGTGTTTCGAGATGTTCAGCGTCATCCTTCCCTGTTAAGGCGATATCATCGAAGTAAATTGCTACGTTTGGTATACCACCGAGTAGTTCATCAAGGTAGTGTTGAAAAATCGAGGGTGCTGTTGATATTCCAAAAGGCATCCTGTTGTATTGGTAATATCCTTTGTGAGTGGATATTGTCAGGTACTTTTTTGACTCTGGTGTAATCTCGAATTGCAAGTACGCATCTTTTAAATCGATTTTCGAAAACTTAACTCCGTTTGCAAGGTTTTGACGTAACTGGTCAAATAGCGGGACTGGGTGAGCGTGTGTTACCATGGCAGGGTTAATAGTGCTGCGAAAGTCACCGCAAATTCTGATTTGGCCATTTGTTTTGACCACGTTGACTGTGGGTGATGCCCATTCCAAGGGGGTCATATTTGGATCAACTTTGGTAATTATTCCCTCGTCCACTAAACGCTGAAGTTCTCTTTCTATGTTTTTGCGCATAGCGAACTTAACGGGTCGGGCAGGGATGTGTTTAGGTACGGTACTATGTTTAATATGGATATTAACGGCGTAATTTTTAACTTTTCCTAGTTTGTTGTCAAAAAGAGGCGAGAAAGTGTCTGATACCTGTTTAAGTGTTCTAGTATCTCGTTGAGTTGGCTTAACCGAATAGACGGGTTCTGGAAACGTCATATCGTACATCTCGCTCCACTGAAGACCAAAAAGCATGGGGTTGGCTTCTTCCATGACTACAACGGGCAAAACTTTCTGTCTTCCAAGGATTTCAACTGTTACGTCTGTAAGTCCTTTTGGTTTGAGTTTGAGGTTCCCATAGGCACGTAGCTTCGGTGCCTTTGTTAACCCGGCGTCATGGGGGTTGGGTCTGTGCGACCCATCACATTTTATTGCGCTTCTAGTTCGGTTAATAACTGGTATGGTTAATAGCTGGAACTGTTGAGTTGTTCTATGCGTCTCAAGCAACATCTTAGTCGTGGCACAGCCGCAGTGGGAGTTACAGGTGCACAAAATTGAATAAGGTATGTGAGACCCATCCCCGCAGTCAGTGTAACAATTTCACGCCATTTTGTATAGATATTGTTTTACTTATTATCTGTGTTTTTATCCTTTTATATTTGATTGTTTGTTGTTGTTTACAATTGTATTTACTGATATATAGTTAAATGAATTTTATTTATGTATCTGTGTAGAACATATAGTACCTTTTTGTGCTGACTGTACCAAAGACACGAAGTGATTTTTTTTTCTTGAGTTAATTTAGTTTCCTAAATAAAAGTGCCATTAAAACATTAAGGCTGATTGTTTTTTAATAATATAATTATATTTATATAGAAGATTTTTTTTTTGTTGACATTTGTCGTTCTTTTTTTAAAGTTTCATTTAATTTAATTAAAACATAAATATAATATGATATTTGTGTTTCATTTATTTACTTAGATACCTAAAAAACTAAAATGAATAATATTAATTTTATTATTTGTACAGTGTTGGAATAATTTTGACATTAAAAACGGGTCGGTGAGACCCACCCCAACGTCCGCGTAACACTTTTCCAACCCCATGACGCCGGGTTAAAGGCGGTGCTCCAATACGTTTCCAAAATTCTGTGCTAATGATGGAGTATACTGATCCCGGGTCCCAGTCCAACGTACATCTGACACCGTTGAGTGTGACGTCAATGCACTTGCTGTCCTTGTTCCTTTTGCGTTCAATCTTGTAAACATCGTTACTACCTATATCGTATGAGCTTGTAGAAGATTCTGATAAACACTCGTCGCTGTCAGTGTTCCTAATTTTATATAATATGTTTTCGTTTTTGATTGCTCGTTTCTTCCTTGACTTGGTGCTCGTCAAATATGCTCTCCCAGTCTTGATACAGCAATCTTCAAAATGCCCTTGCGTTTGACATTCCTTGCAAGTATGGTCTTTTGCCTTACAATCGCCCACCTTATGCCTATCATATGCACCGCATCGACGGCACTGATCTAGACCAATCCTGCGTAAAGACGTACTATGTTTGTTGTGATTCGCCATGCTGGTTTTTGTTCTTACTTTGTTTGTGGCAGCAGGTAAACCGACGTGAATGTCACCCTCAGCAAGCTCTCTAGACTGAGCTACTGCAAAGAATTTGGCAAATGTAACTTCCACAGTCTTTCCATCGTAATGTTCTTGTAGGTCAGGCCATTTTTGTTTCAGATCCACTTCTAGCTGCGGGTGGTTTATGCCGGTCACAAATCGATCACGCAGCAGACGTTCGAACAAGTCGTCCTTGTAACCACAGTCGGTAGCGAGTTTGTAAAGTCTGTTAGCGTAGCGTTCCATAGTCTCATTGCAGTCTCTTACGCAATTCCAAAACTCCGTTAAAGCTTTAAATTTTGTTGTTTTAGGTCGATGTAAGTCGAGTAGTTTAAACTTTACGTCTTTGTAAAGACTGTTTTCAAAATCGGGAATGAGTGCTACTTTCAAATCGTGGAAAACTTCTGGAGTTAAGCAAGAGAATAAAAGTTCTTTCCTGATGTCGTCTTCACTTACGTCCCAGATGTCGCATTTTTTTTCAAAAAAATCTAAAAAATATTCTACCGACGTAGTACCAGGGTTAAACGTATCGCACTTGAAATTTTTAATAATTGTGTGTTTGTTACTGTTGTTGTTGGTGTTCGCCGAGCTGGTAGACTCCGTACCAGGTGTTGCTGGTGTGGGGGCCGCCGCTGTCGGTCGCTGTTGTTGTAACACGAGTTGTTGCAAAACGTCTGATATTTGCTGTTGTTGCTCCCGTTGTATTTGTATAAATTCTTTAAATTGTTCCGCGTTCATTTTGACTACTTAATCCTCGTCGCCAATGAAATAAACTATTATCATCGTAAGAATGTATTTATTGACGTAGCAAATAATTAACAATGACAAATTTCACAACCATAAAGCAGGTATACATCACAGAGTATATAATGGTATACATCAACTATAAACGCCTGCTACTTTCGTGTTCCCCCCGACTCTCTCGAGTACCAGATCCCCTCTATTGTTGGACAATCATCTGGGTTAGGTTAGGTTAGAACGAAGAAGAATGAAGTGTTTATATGGAGTTTCTTGCCTGTTCTTCTCCATAGAGATCCAAGCTATGGAATGGGCAATTACAGTACTTTCACAGTTTTAATGCTTTGTGACTGGGACTGTCAGTGATTGGTCGGTATTGCACACAATATAAAAAAAAGTTTTGTGATATCGCGGTATTTTTCATCATACCGCGATATCACAAAACTTTTTGAACAAATGTCATGTTATTTAGGCCTTTATGCCAGATGACAAAACACGACGACAATAACTAGATGATCCGATCTGATTTGGAAAAAAGCAAATTGGAGATTTCTTATAAAATATCAATCAAGGCAGTAGATCAGTATTTTTTTTTCAAATCAGGTAGCTACTGCTAAATCAGTAGATCTGGCATCACTGTCATGTAGGTAGTATGTCTGTATAGGGTAGCCCCAGGCCCCCAGCCAGCCTCACAAACCACAGAGTATATAAGCGCTACCATGCCATGGTCTAACGGTCGGTCCAAGGCGCGGGTCAAACATAAGTGGCGTATGGCGGTGGCGCGGCGCGGGCGAGGTGGTGGCGTGGCGCCACTTCTTTGATATTTCAAGCAAAATGTATAGAAGAGGTGTGGCGCGACACATACTGAGATAGCGTGGCGCGGGCGCCACTTCCTCGCCATCCGCGAACCCGCAGCCGCGCCGCGCCACCGCTTACGTATTTGATTCGCGCATTTGTCTTTTCGCGCATATGGGTTCGCGTAAGTGTCTTTCGCGCAACTGTCTTGATAGCTATGACAGGCAAGCGTAAAAAAACAACGGGTTGCATTCCGGGAGTGCCGACAGAAGTTAAAATTTGAACATTAACAATTAGTAAAGATACCATTGTGTATTAAAAATCTAATAGAACATGTTGATTACTTTGGTTGAGGGAGAACAGAAGCCTCCCTCGGCACCAGAGGGTTTCCCGACTGTTACAATGTGTGGGGGAATTTTAGGTGACTCTTCAAAGAAACTCCAAACATGCTGATAATTAGTTATAATTAGTTTGTTGAAGAAAGAAGAAATAATGACATGAAATTACATAAAATCCTTACGTCGCAACTCATTCTAAACGAGCAGGCGTTAGCTCGAACATGCCCCCGGACGTTGGAAGCAGCAGAGGCGCTTTCAACAAGCACGTATCCAGACTTTTGGTTCTGGGGACAAACAACCATGAGAACTGTGCATGGGCGCCGGCAAATTTTTTCCGGAGGTGCACCTTTCCCATGAAAACAGCTCGGTTTTTTTTGCACTCCGAACTCCGAATCGGATAATTATGTTAGATTCAAGGACTAACTTGGCCGATCCATCCTAAAAAGCCCATCAATGAAAATAATAGTATATTTTATAACGAGGGACTAAACGAAGCCATTATCATATACCCGAGGTGGTTTGACAATGAAAGCAAGGGTATATTAAATTGGCGTTTAGTCTCGAGGTGCAAACTGTACTTTTCACTTCGAGTGCGAGAAAAATTGACATTTAAAACCGAACTTACACTCGACAAAAATTCTGAACTGAACGGTCAGTTTTTTCTTCTATCAGGTCAGTCACAGATTAACAAAAACACAACACAAACTCTCAATATTTTCGCAATGAAGATGATCCACACTCCACAGATAATTATTAGTACCTACATTACTGCAGAGGCTAGCAACAGAGGCATTGCACATACTTTTCAAAATCAACGATGCACACAAACAACCTTAAATTTTTCTCGCGTTGAAGAGTTCATTTGTTTTTTTTTTTTCAATAAACCGCTTTCTATTTGCAAGCCAATTCGAAATTTACATAAAACCTTTGATAAGTTACTCTTTTGTGACCATGTTTCAGAGTAAAAGATCGTTCCATTTTTAAATTACTTTTTACTCCCTAGGGAATAAACGGTCACTTTAATCCCGCTTCGTAGGGCTATAATGGCGTACTTTTAGAGCATGAGAAGTGAAAAATAGGATTAGAAAACCGAGCGCAGCGAGCTTGACAATTTTTGCATCCACCTCGAATTTGATAGGTTTTCTTTTGTCCTTTATTAAATCAAAACGCCATTCAGCCAATTTATAAAGGCAAGCTTATGAACGCAAAGGACATATATAGTATGTCTGAGCACGCTCGTATATTTTGTGATAAATTAAGTTAATTTTGTTATTAGGGACAGGCACCCAGAAAGAAAATAGGAGTATGAGCGAGCGAAGCGAGCTCGAGATTTTTTGGTTTCTGGTTCGGATGGTTGGTTTTTCAATGTATTTTATTTTTCGTTACGGCACGGCACCTTGTACCCTGTGGCCGGCGCCCATGTGAAAAATTGCTGTAATCACTGTACTAAAATTTACGTACGTCGCAGTCAGTGGTTATCATACCGTTTGTTTTTAGTCAGATTTTGGGGGGGGGGGGGGGGGGGGTAAATTCCAACTATCCCCCCCCCCCCCCCCCGTATACGTGCCTAGCTTTCAACCAAGCGCAGAATCAACGGGCAGCGGGCAAATCTTATTGAAGGCTCTTCTGACTACTCCAGTAAATGTTTTGACGTCTGCCACACGAACAATTCCATCTGAACTATGGTACTAAATTGTCAAACGTCAAATTCAGTCAAATTCTTAACTTTGAGGTTAGCAAATTATCTTTCGGAAAGTATTATTTTGTGATAAAAACCAAAAATGGATATTAATATGGAAGATTTGGATGTGTTGGATATACTTGCTAGTTCCCGGGGACCCAACAGAGTTAGTCAGCGACGAAATCCATTTGAATAGGCTTGTTTCCACCATCAATAAATTGCAAATCTATTTAGTCCGTCAGTTAGAGTATTAGAAAATAATGGACACGTATTTTTTGTTTTTGTAAATCAACGAATATTAACAAAGATAAAACGCATCAAAACTCGGGAGTGGGCGCTCGTGACGTCAGTACTCACTAAGAATCATACCGAACAGTGACGTATTGGGAATTTTAAAAGCGTCGTATCTTCGTCAATTTTGTTTTATGTGACAAAAGAAAAAACACGGGTCAAATATTTTTTGATAATCTAAGTGACGGACTAATTAGATTTTTTCAGTTAACAAGCCTGAAGCAGATTTTCAACATTACTCGAATTACGCGCGCCGCCAAGTTCACTTCGTTAAACGTGCTAGCTCGATAGTTGTTCCAAACTAGAACAATTTAAAATAATTGTGAACATGCATTAAAAAAAATACAACTCGAAATATTTAAATACCTTTAAATAACAAAGCTTTAATTTTTATCACTACAAATAACGATTTATAAAATAGTTTTTCTTTAATTTACGTAACAACATTGCGTAAAAAGGAGCGGCACATAGAACGCTGAACGAATGAATGAAAGGTTTTTTTATTTTTTTGCTTATAATCTGTGGATAATGTTTGAACTAGGGACTGTCTTTGGTACTAAGTAATCCTCTGTTGGTCTATGATTTGTAATAAGAATGTAAGAACTAACGTTAGTACCGTACTAAACCTAGACCTTTTAGTTCTGGTTTAAACCTGGTACTTACGGAAGTTTTTATAATAAGACGGGTAGCATGCTACGGCCGGTGTGCGGGGTGGCAAGACCGAGAAGGGAAGGGATGTCGCCCACGCGGAGCTATCCCCGCGCCCCTTCCCCGCTCAAACTTGTCAGTATAGTTTACCTCGCTGGTTAGAGTGCGCGCGTTTTAAGTGAATTTTCGAGTTTTTACTTACGACCCGGAACTGTTATAATGCAATCTGATCCTGCTTTTACCCCTAACTTACTTACCACGCATTTTTACTTATTAGACCCCACAGACCAAGGATCTGAATTTGACGAAAGTCTAGAAGTCGACGCTATGGAGTTTATTTACGAAGTAGCACAAAGTATCGGTTTGAATGTAATGTCAAACTAGGCATCGTATAAAGCAAGAGATGGTTTTTGGAGTCGGAGATTTCATCAATCTGGTGGAAGGGTATATATGTGGGTCTACTGCATCGAGCAAAGTCGCTGTTCGTATTCTTACTGCACCGTGCACTTCTGCTGCTTTAGAGCGATCCCTTAGTGCTCATAGTGATATACATAGTAAAAAAAGAAATAGACTCACGACGGAAATAGCAGCAACAGTAATTTTTTCTTCTTCTACGTATTGTCTGCAATCAGTCCTCAGACTATGAGCGGATGAGTTCCGCGTTGCTTGTAGTGTAGAGTATGGCTTCCAGTGATGCCATCTACTCGCAGGTGTTACGGATTTACTGCCGGTCTGCTAGTGCCATGATACTGTGGCTCTTCAAGCGGAGCACGTAGTCTCGTGTCAACTGACGAGTTAGCTCATTTGGGTGGATGGCTAGTCGTTCTTCATATTTCTCTGCTACACTCCGAATCTCCTCAGCAACTTTGGGAATGTCTAGTTGTTGGTGGATTTCAGCGTTTGTAGTGAACCATGAGACATTGGCTATTGTGCGTTTAAGTATTTTGTTTTGTTGGCGCTGCAAGATGGCTATACTGGAGTTACTTGCGCTTCCCCAGAGCTGTATCCCATACACCCAAACGGGCTTCAATACTACTTTGTATAATAGGAGCTTGTTATCCAGCGATAGTTTGGAGTTGCGGCCCAGTAACCAGTGAAATTTTTTTAGTCGTTTTGAGAGTTCATCTTTCTTGGCTTTGATGTGTTGTTGCCAGGTCAATCAACGGTCCAAATGAATTCCCAGGTATTTGACACAACTTCTGTGAGGTAGGGTGGTATCTCCCAGTTTGACCGGTGGGCAGTCCTCCTTTCTGAGTGTGTAGGTAACTAGGACATACTTTGCAGCACAGGCCTTTAGTTTCCAGCTTATCATACAAGTGTTTATTTTATTAAGTCCACTCTGCAGAAGATTTGATGCACCTTCTGGGTTTGTTTGAATAGACAATATTGTTGTATCATCTGCAAATGTTGCTATAACAACTCCAGGTTCCGTCGGTAAGTCAGCTGTGTACTTAAAAAAAATGATTATTAATATGTAAAGAATTGGCCCCAGAACAGAACCCTGAGGTACACCAGCTTCAATTCTGTGAAGGGCTGAGGTATTACCTGATTCTTTTACGTAGAAAACTCTATCTGTGAGGTAAGAGTTCAGAATGCTAAAGAACGGTTGAGGCAGATGCTGTTTAGTCTTGCTTACAAGGTGTGGCATAAGGGCCTCCCCCTACAAACCACGCCGCCACGTACAAATAGCCCTGTCCATTATCAGTTTAAATATTAAAAGAAATAATACCGGTAAGTACGGAGAAATAGAAAAAGCAACCCAAAAGATACAAATTCGGTCAATGGTCGGAATTCAATGGACTACGGGTCAGGTTAAATTGTCCGTGGTCACACTAGTGTAACTACGGATCAGCCGTAGCCACACCAGTGTGACTATCAGGTTAAATTATCCGTAGTCATACCAGTGCACTGGTATGACTGTGTGACTACGGATAAATAAAATTAACCATAGTCACACTGGTGTGGCAATTTGGTGTGACTATGGGTCGGTCGCGGAACCATCTACATCCGGCATTAACAATTTTCAATTTTTGATTGTACCCGTGTTTCCGTTGCAAGCGATGATGATTAAACTACCCACTAATTTGTTGTAATTTTCCAAATAAATAATAAATGTATCTGATTTTGGGTTCAGGCTCTTATTTTTGACAAGTTAATAGTGAACTCTACTTCCCACTATTTAATAATTAACTATACTCATTTTCACCCAGTAAAATAGGTGAAAATGGGTTAAAACCGGGTTTAAACCCAAATCACCCAGTTTTAACCTAAATGGGAAGAATGGGTTTTAACCCACTACCCATCTCTAATCGTGCCTCCGTAACACTAGTTCTTGTGGGTAAAAGTACGCGTGATTAGATTGATGTTAATAAAAGAAAGCAGAGATTGATGTTATTAGTAGTATTGTCAGATGAAGACGATATCGACGGCGACCGCTCGCGTCTGGCCCAGGTTCAACCCATGATCCGGAGCGATACAGAATGGGAAGCCGGGTCTGCGGGACTGTTCGAAAGAGATACTGCGGCCCTGGAACACAAAGGGCTAAGAAGGAACATGAATGAGTTTTAGTTAGTAAAAGTCGTGACCCTCCCTTTACTCCCAGAGCTGGAGGAGTCATTTGATTGAGGCACTAATTAAGAGCTACTCCTGTATATTTATTATACAGGCATATGCAATGGTTTTAGAGATATACGATTCTGCAAAACGTTACTCCAGCAGGAAATGCTATGTCTCGAAAGGTTCTCTATCGTGTTACCTAACTTTTTAATCCATAATCTACAGTGACATATTTTTAAGCTATTGCATAGCTTCTATCGCGGGCCTTGAGCGTGGAGACCGAATCCAGAAATTCCGTAACGAAATAACCTAACGCAAAAAAAACCTAACACCAAAGAGTATGTAAACCTATAACACCCTAATAATATATATTAAAAAGAAAACCAGCTTGTTGTGTGTTGTTTTCTTTTTATTATATTGCCGTAACTAGGAGTTGTGCCACACCAAAAAAAAAAAAAAAAACTAGGAGTTGTAGGTTGTATACATTTGATGTTAGACGTTCTTTGTAACCATTTTTTATCAACTTATGCAATTATAATTATTTATGTATTTTATTTTTCCGCTTCGCTTCGCTTTTTCGTTGCGCTACAGAGGTCGCCGGCTCGCTCCGCTCGCCACCTCCCCCCTTCGCTCCACTCGGTCTCGCAGGTTCGCTCCACTCAGGACCTACCTACCACCCGGAAAGTTATCTTGGCGCGCCGTCCGCGCGCGGCCGACGCAAAAACGACGGGGTGTTATAAGTTTGAGTGTCTGTGTATGTGTGTGTGGAACCATCATTATAAAATTCATAATTTCATCGTGATGGGAAGCCGAGCCCAAACATTCAGTCTGCGTTTGGTCTTCGAGCCGGCAACAAGCGGAAAAATACAATAAATAAATAATTATAATTGCATAAGTTGATAAAAAATGCTATGCAATAGCTTTACCGCGGCAGTCCCCGAGTGCCACACGTCTTTTTTTTTGTCCTAATCATCATTTGTCCGAATGATATTTTACCCGAACTTTGTATCACATAATATCACAGCACAGGTCATAAAATTGAAATCCCTAAATATAATTATGCCCTAAATCCATTTGTCTTATGTATTACAATCAATAATATACAAAAGACATAAAATCGTTTTCAATAAAAGATATAAGTCCTATTCTAAGTAAATTTTTAATCGTATGTAGGCGTTGACCTGCAATGCAAGCAAGCATGTAGCAAGCAAGCATGCAATGCAAGCAGGCATACAGCTAGCAAGCATGCGGCAAGCATACAGCACGCAAGCATTCAACAAGCAAGCAAGCATGCAGCAAGCAAGCATGCAAGCAAGCATACAGTATGCAAGCAAGCATGTAGCATGCAAACGAGCAAGCATCATGCAGCAGGCAAGGTTTCTGTCACGGCTCCGGCACTGCGGGGCTCCGGCGGCCTCACGCGAGCTTATCGTCGCAGATAGGTTTAACGCTCACTGTGATCTTCTCACAAGCAAGCAAGCATACAGTATGCAAGTTGTTACAGAATTCTAAACTACTGGGCTTGTTTCTTTCTTTTTAGTTTTTATTTAAGTTAATTTTTTCACGTATTTTTTAAAATTAGTTTTTACGCAGTCGGGTTTTTTTAATTTACCACCTAAGTACACATTGTGGAATGCAAATAAAGTTTGAGTATTGAGTATTGAGTAGCAGGCATGGCTTCTGTCACGGCTCTGGCGCTGCGGGGCTGCGGCGGCCTCACGCGAGCTTATCGTCGCAGATGGGTTTAACGCTCACCGCCGCGGCTGAGGCTGCCAGGCGAAGCCGGCCAGCAAGCCGAAGCTGCGGTGAGCGAGTGTTACAACCACCTCCTCTTCAACTCGCGGCCCGCCTTGCTCCTCCGCGCCTACGCGATTTTAAATTACACTCTTGGGGTGGGGCACACAAGACTACGTGGAGTCGGATCTTCATCATCATCATCGGGGGGGGGTCTGTATTTATGCTTTCGCGGTTGCACAACGACATGCTTTGCTTATGCTTTGCTTGGTAGTATAGATGCAGGCCTACCTTACTGTCTCCCTCAGAGACAGTAGGGTGGCGGGGCCTTGAGGGGGAGCGCTGCGGTCGTGTAGATCCTCAAGGCAAGTCCGGGGGATTCGCCTTCACGAGGTTGCCACCCTGTTCTTGGTCTAATTCCATAAGAAATAGACGTAACAAAAACCCCCGGGCGCTTTTTCACACTTACCCGAAGGCCAAAATCCCAGGCCTAGGGTAATCCTTTCACCCACTCTCCATGATCCTATACCCAGACCCTCCCTCCTTTCTCCCTTTTATCCTTTCGGTCCATGAGGAAGGGTAACCTCGAATCCAAAAAAGCCCACCAAACCCAATCATGTCGCAGAAAAAGAAAAATAATATTCCCCAGGTGGGTCCCGGTAATGCCGGGGAATCCCACACCGACTCGTCGGTCTGCTCCCACCGTAATCTGGGGGGGGGCACTTTTCTGCCTAAGGCGGTTTCACCGCCGATAGCAACGGCTGCGGCTCACGCGCCAAGCAACACGAACACGACCACGGCTGCAATTTGTGCGCCCACTGACTCAACAACTGCTGCGACTACTGCGGCAAAGACTGTGACTAAGACTGACGCTACACCTTCCACGATAGCCTGGCAACAGAGTATCGTTCGGAACAGTGCAGCTAACAATCCCGACAATGATGGCGACAACCCACGAGTATCCAGCCTTAGCAGCGAACTCCGCACGCTGGCACTCCAGCGTGAGAAGATCGAGGCAAGGTTGAAGGACTTAGACTCTCTCGCGACGGGAAAGGGAGCGGAGCCTGGCGGTACTGGTTTCATCTCTGTGGACGAGGTCCGCAAGCTGAAGACTCAGCGCGGAAAACTCCGAAACAGAGAGAGAGAACTCAACAAACGTTTGCGCAAAGCCCGCGAAGGCAATAGTCTACGCGATGCGCAAACGGGAGATTGTAAGGGAGTACGCGACCGACTACAGGCACGCGAAGGGGAAACCCAACGCAAGCAGCAGTCGGACGCGGAAACGAGCGGGCAGGGAACAGTACGCGAAGGGGAAACCCAACGCGAGAAGTCACTGCCCGCACCAGGACCATCCGGAGGAAGCGACCGGAACCGGGACGGGATGACTGGCGACCGACGTAGAACCAGGAAACGGGGCAAGCGGGCTGGGTTCCTGAACCGGGTATCCCTGGCGCAAAATGCCAAGCCGGGCCCCACAGAACCGCAACCAGGTCCAAGTGGCCAGGGAGCGGCGAAGCGGGAGCGCCCGGACGATACGGCATCGCCAAGTATGCTCCAGGGGGACGCCAAACGTTTTAGAACCCAGGCTGCTCAAGGGGAGCAGAGAACCTACGCGCGGGCCACGAAGGATATTCCCGCGCGACTCGCCGTAGCGATCTGCTTCTCACCTCCATCACGAGACATGACGACGGCTGAGAGCGAGGTTGTAAAGACTAAGCTCGAGGACCTCACTGTGATGACGTGTCGTACCGACCCTTCCAAAGCTCCGGCCTTCCGCGGTTACCCAAGGGTAGCGGAAGGCTCGGTTAACATATGGTGCGAGGACGATAACGCCCTGGCTTGGCTGACCCAGAACGTCCCCAAAATACGACTGCCGGACACTGACGCGACATTGACTGTCATGAGACAGTCTGACGTACCGACCCGATTTAAAGCGGCGCTCTTCGTACCCAGATATAATGGGGACATAGAGTTGCTGCAGACGATACTAAAAGCCCAGAACCCCTGGTATGATGTTGGTAGGTGGTCCCTATACAGGGCGACTTCGGTCGGTGGGGAAAACTTCGGGACCTATCTGACCCTGGGTATCCCACCGGACGAAGCCGAAAAGGTCTTGGGCAAGGAGCGACGAGTGTCGTATCTCCTTGGGTCGATATACGCGCGCTTCTTCCCCAGGACCCAACCCTCCGACACCCAGACTGACACCAAGACGGACACGGCACAGACTGAACAGACCAAACGACCGATGGCAACGACCGATGATGACCTGACCATGACTCAACTGGAGGAGGATATGGCCAGGACTGTGATGGCCGACGCCGACGCAGAGAGGCTGGCAACCTCACCATCAGGGTGGACGGAGCGGCTCCTCTCGTCATCACCGGCACTGAACGAGGACCAGCATGGGCTGGAAGAGGGGGGGGTATCGTCCGATGGATCAGTCTCCTCCTAATTCCACCTCACTACCGCCCACATCCCGCCCTTTAAACATCATCCAGTCCAACCTCCAGCATAGCCAGACGGCTACTGCTTGCCTGCGCAGGGCACTGGAGACGGAACCCCGAACCATTGCACTCATCCAAGAGCCGTGGATCCGTAAAAACAGAATATGTGGCCTTGGTAACATTGGAGGTAAGCTAATCCTCGACACTCAAGGCACAGAGAAACCACGAACCTGCGCCTATATACCCAAAGATGTACCCACCACCACACTCACGCAATTATGTTCCAGAGATCTAACAGCCGTCAGGATCAAAACCGACGGCGATGCACCTGATATCGTCCTGGCCTCGGTATACATGCCCGGCGAGGATGCAGACTGCCCACCAAAAGAGATGGCCGACCTGGTAAGGTACTGCGAAGACGCAAATCTGGACCTGGTCATCTGCACGGATTCAAACGCCCATCACCCACTTTGGGGCTCCAACAAAGCCAACGCTAGAGGTGAGGTACTATGCACATACTTGTTTTCCACTAACCTTAACATCGCAAACCGCGGCTCGGAACCCACTTGGGTCACATCTCGCGGACAAACAATCATTGACCTAACGCTGGCTTCGGAAAGCGCGGCAAAACTAATCTCAGAATGGCACGTATCCAACGAGCCTTCCTGCTCCGACCATAGAAGGATCCGTTTCTCACTAGAAGCAAACATGAAAAAACCCGAACCCAGACGTAACCCACGCCGTACCAATGTACCCGGCTACAAACGGCTATTGGCCTCCCTGCTAACGCAGCACCGAGCGCCCCAAATTCTTACAGACTCCAAACAACTTGAAGACACCGTAACAAAACTCTCGGATTTCATAATCGAAGCCTATCACGCCTGCTGCAAACTAAAAGATCCAAACACCAAGACAAAAGGAAACTCTTGGTGGAACTCGGAGCTTAGTAAGCTCAGGCAGACGATGCGCAAACAATTTAACAGAGCCAAAAACTCCAGACTACCAGAAGACTGGGATTTATACAAGGCAACACAATACACCTTTAAAAAACAAGTCAGATACGCCAGCAGGGCGGCCTGGCGAAAGTTCTGCGAAGAGATAGAATCAAACAACGAGGCCGCACGCGTGAGAAAGATCCTATCTACCGATCAGGATCGCGCCCTCGGATCGCTAAAAACCCCAAACAACACGTACACCAAGTCGGACCAGGAGACAAGCAAGGTTCTTCTGGAAACCCACTTCCCAGACTGTGACCTCTCCGAGGACAGAACCTGGGCAACTGAGCCAACGCACACACCAGATGACCAAGACTGTGATAATAATACAGAGAGTGACGCTTGCCATAGACTGATATTTATTTCTTTATAAGTAACACGAGTTAACACAGATGGCGCTAGTAGTTACATTTACCATATTATTTTGTTACATTATTAACACCTCCGCTTAACAAAATCATACATACTTTAAAACAGGTAATATACCAAGCTTTTTTACAAAATATTTATGCTTTACAGATCCCAAACTTTTAGTAAAAATATCTGCTGGCATTTCAGTAGTTTCTAAATAATCAATTTTTACAAACTTATTTGCAACTGCTTCTCGCACAAAATGATACCTAATGTCTATATGTTTAGACCTTCTATGATAAATTGGATTCAAAATTAGTTTTTGTGCACTTTGACAGTCATTATATAAAGTTATTGTTTCTGAATTACCTAAAATTTCAAACAATAAATTCTTTAAATAAATAGCCTCTTTACTGGCTTCTGAAATAGCAACGTATTCGGCTTCTGTTGAGGACAATGCCACATTTCTTTGTTTTCTGCATTCAAATGAAATAACTGATCCTGACAATTTAAAACAAAACCCAGAAAAAGATTTTCTATCATTTGAATCTGAACCCCAGTCTGCATCAACATATCCCTCAATACAAGATTTATCTTTAGTAAAAACAAGACCATAATTTTTAGTACATTTTAAATACTTTAAAATTCTTTTTAAGTGTTTCCAATGAGTTTCATCATAAGAATTATTAAACTGACTGAGATAACAAACACTGTATGCAATATCTGGTCTGGTTAGAACAGCTAAATACATCAAGTTACCTATCAGCTGCCTGTATGGAAACTTTTTATCACAATTACTATTCTGAGATTTTTCTAACCTTAAATTAATCTCCATTGGAGTTTCAGCAGTTTTACAATGTGTCATTTTATACCTTTTTAATAAACTTTCTATATATTGCTCTTGATCAACAGTTATTACATTTTCAGACATATTTACTCTTAAGCCTAAACACTGCTTTATTTGACCCAAATCTTTAATTTGAAATTTACAACTCAACTCATGTATTAACTGATTAGTTGCCATTTTACAGTTTGAAAAAACAAAAAAATCGTCGACAAACAATGCTATTATGATTTTAACATTTCCTTCAAATTTTGTAAACAAACAAGGTTCATATTTGGATTTCAAATATCCTAAAGCCATGAGGTAATCATTGACCCTCTGATACCAAGCACGTGATGACTGTTTAAGTCCATAGATGGCTCGTTTAAGCTTTAATACTTTGTTATCATCACTACTTTCTTTGTAAGTTACAGGTTTTTGCATATATACAGATTCACTCAAAAAACCATTCAAAAAAGCTGTAGTAACATCTAGATGACGAATGTCGAAACTAAGTTTTGCTGTTAAAGAAAATAATAATCTTAAAGTTGAATATCTGAGCACAGGAGAAAAAGTTTCATGATAATCTATACCGGCTTTCTGTGAAAAACCTTTTGCTACTAGTCTCGCACGATAACGCACATTACCAGCACTATCATATTTTTTTTTAAACACCCACTTGCACTGCACTATTGTAGAGTCATGAGGTCTATCTACAAGCTCCCATGCATCATTTTTCTTAAATGATTCCAGTTCCTCCTCCATGCTTGCTCTCCAAAATTTATTTTCAGGTCCATTTAAAGCTTCCTCAAGTGTAATATCTGTTAGATTTTGATCTTCTGACTCTGTAATACATAAGTTGTTATAGCCAAATCTATCAGTTACTTTTCTCACTCTTTTGTTTGGCACATTTAAATTTTCTAATGAAACGTCTGGTTCTGATGCTGTTTCGAAAGAGCTGTCAAATGAGTCACTTACCGAAGAAGCCTCTGGAACATATGTGGTATCATTATCTTCACATTCAACATCAGTATCTGTGTTTCTGTTTTCCTCTTCTTCCTCATATTTTTCTTCCTCCGCTGAAGCTGCGCACTCAATGGGAATATCTACTGTACTTTCTGCTGTTTCCATTATAATGATGTCTCTGCTAGTTGTGACAGAGTTATATTCTGGGTCATAAACCCTATAACCTTTCACGTTGTCTGCATAGCCAACCAAAATAAGTTCTTTAGCCTTCATATCCCATTTTAATCGCTTTTCTTTTGGAATGTACATCATAACCTTACTTCCAAAAATACGCACATGACTTAAGTTAGGCTTGCTCCCTGTCCAGGCTTCATATGGAGTCATATTATTTAAACTGGTAACTACTGACCGATTTCTTAAATATACAGAGGTATTTACAGCTTCTGCCCAAAACTTTTTATGTAAAGCAGCATCGAATATTAGACATCTAGCCTTCTCAACTAATGATCTATTCATTCTTTCACACACACCGTTTTGTTGAGGCGTGTAGGCATTAGTTTTTTGATGTATTATTCCTTGTTGTTTTAGATATTTTTCAAACTCTTGACTGCAGAACTCACCTCCATTGTCTGTCCTTAGAATTTTAATTTTCCTGTCTTTTTGTTTTTCTACCATTGACTTAAATTCTTTAAAAAACTTAAATACCTCAGACTTTGTCTTCATAAAGTATATAAAAGCCATTCTGCTGTAGTCATCCACAAACAATACATAGTATCTGGATCCTCCAATGGACAATTGTTCCATAGGACCGCACACATCCGAGTGTACCAATTCTAAAACATCCTGTGACTTTGTCAAACTAGGCTGAAAAGGTTGTCTAGCCTGCTTCCCCTTACAGCACACAGTACACTTAGATTTATCTATGTCTGCTATATCTGTGTATGAGATACCTTCTGCAGCTCCATTCTTCATTTTGTTTAAACTAGTACTGTTGATATGTCCCAAGCGTCGATGCCAAGTCTCACTCGATGCCTTCACTGTAGCTGCCAATAACTGTTCTGTTTTCTTAGTATTTAATCTGTACACACCTTCTACTAATTCTGCTATTCCAACTAGAGTTTTTCGTTGATTATAAATATAGCAAATGTTCTCTTTAAAAACTACATTATTGCCATTCTTAATCAACTGGCTCACTGAAAGCAAGTTTGTAGTTAAACTTGGTATGCACAATACATCTGAAACTGTGATGTCATATTCTTCACCATTTGCAACTGTAATGATGTTTACATCACCAGAACACAGCACCGGGACACATGTTTTGTTAGCAATAATAATCTCTTTGGTTTCATGTTCATATGATTGATTCACTACATATTTCTGTTTCGCTGTCATGTGTTTGCTGGCCCCGCTATCGATGTACCAATCTTCGCAGTTAAATTTTCCATTTAAAAAAATAGCACTAAAGGCATTGGATTGTTTTCTTTTGCTTGATTCGGAACCAGGACATTGGTTTTTGTAGTGTCCCGTTTGCTTACATTTATAGCATTTTATGATTTTATCTGCTTTTGTTGTTTCTCCCGTCACATGTTTTTGGTCTTTTTTAAAGTATTGACCATATTGCATACGTTGTTTACTTTTCGCAACAAAAGCATTCTCCGAATCCGAGACAGTTCCAACTTCACTACACATGTCCAACAGCTTTGTCTTAATGACGTCAGCACTAACATCTATTCCCGAATGTTCTATGGCCATCGGACCATATTTTTCGGGTAATCCTGCTAACATTAATGCACCAATCCACTCATCAGTTATTTTGAAGCCTGTACCTTGAAGTCTCTGGCTTGTTTCAACAATTTGAGTAACATACTGGGTCATCGAGTCACAATTTTCAAGTCGAATGTTATGAGTTTACGCAATAAGCCAATCTTTCTTGTATAGCCGGTGTCATCAAACATATTCTTTTCTTCAACTTGTTCCATAAATCATAGGTTGTTGCTGCATGTTTTATGTGTACATAAAGTGATGGGTCGATTGTTAACACTAGTTTCGCCTTAGCTTTTGCATCTTCATTTGTCTGGCTTGTCGTAGGAGAAACCGGTAACCTCTCAGTAATGGCAGATGCCATGTTTTCTAACACCAACACATTTTGCACTGCAAAACACCAATCCTCATAGTTCTCGCGCCCTTTCAACTTTGGAATGTTTGCGATGTAGTTTGTCGTCATTTTCACACTTTAAAAACAGTACTTTAAACGTTCCGTCTATTAAAAATAATTTTTAATCGCGTTCGCCCATAACCTGATAATAATACAGAGAGTGACGCTTGCCATAGACTGATATTTATTTCTTTATAAGTAACACGAGTTAACACAGATGGCGCTAGTAGTTACATTTACCATATTATTTTGTTACATTATTAACAGACTGGACCAGAGCCCGCACCATAGTAACAGCTGAAAGAATAAAATGGGCAATAAAGACTTTCAAACCATATAAATCCGCAGGCTTGGACGAGATCTTCCCCGCCCTCCTACAATGGGGACTAGACGTCATAACGCCATGGCTGACCGTCATCTATCAAGCGTGCATAGCACAGAAATATATACCACTTGCATGGCGAGAGGTGAAAGTCATTTTCATTCCTAAACCAGGCAAATCAGATTACACACAACCAAAGGCGTATAGGCCAATAAGCCTAACATCTTTCTTACTAAAAACCCTCGAGAGACTCTGCGATCGACACATTCGGGACGGACCTCTTAGGGAAAGACCACTTCACAAACAACAACACGCGTACTCCACAGGGAAATCAACAGAATCCGCGCTGCATAGTGTGATCTCCAAGATCGAATGCGCAGTGGAACACAAATGCTCATCACTAGCCGTCTTCATTGACATAGAAGGCGCCTTTGACAGAACCATCTTCCATAGCATCAACGCAGCCCTCGAGATACACGGGGTGGACCCCACCCTGCGAGGCTGGATCACAAATATGCTCCGACTGAGAGCGGTGCAAGTTACGGTAAACGACACCACTAGAGCCATAGTGGCGAGGGGCTGCCCCCAAGGTGGAGTCCTTTCGCCACTACTGTGGAACCTCGTAGTAGATAGCCTCATTAACCGCCTCAATAGCAGAGGCTACTACACGGTGGGCTATGCCGACGACCTGACTATAATAATAAACGGCACACATGAAAACACACTATGCAACCTCATGCGCCAGGCCCTAAGGATAGTAGAAGACTGGTGCAAGGAACACAAACTAGCAGTGAACCCTACCAAAACCGAACTCGTCCTCTTCACGAAGAAAAGGAAGCTGGCAACGTTGCAACTACCAAGTTTCTTTGGGACTACCCTAAGCCTAGCGACTGAAGCCAAATACCTAGGTATATATCTGGACAAACAGCTTAACTGGGCAAAACACACGGATTACATCATCACAAAAGCCAGTATATCCCTCTGGCAATGCAAGAGACTCCTAGGGAGAAACTGGGGCCTAAGCCCCAAAATCACCTACTGGCTATACACCACAGTTATCCGACCAATTATCACTTACGGTTCTTTAGTATGGTGGTCTAGGACCAACCTAAGTACGACCCAAAAGGACCTCGAGAAACTACAAAGATTTGCCTGCGTGGCAATCACCGGCAGCTTGAGAACATCACCAACTGCTGCCCTACAGGTGATGCTGGGGCTACCACCCCTACACCTCATCGTAAGAGAGGAGGCGGCCGTAGCGATTTTCAGACTTGAGTTAGCCGGCACCCTAAGTAACGACTCTAGAATAAAACACACACGCATCAGAGAAGATGCAATCAAAGAACAGCCGTTGATGGCATCACCTATCGACAGAACTCTGAAGACTCACTGCTTCAAAAAACACTACAGCATAGAGCTCATAGAGGAGTTGTGCGACTACTCTAACACAAAAGAGCTAAGAGTCTACACTGATGGATCAAAAACCAACGATGGGACAGGCGTCGGGGTCTTCTCCGACGACCTCAACATTAAAATATCGAAATCTCTTGGTAGGCTCAACTCTGTTTACCAAGCAGAGTGTGTAGGCATTATCCAGGCTGCACACGCTATAGAGGCCAGGGAGGTTACGGATACCAACATTCGTATACTCTCCGACAGTGCCTCAGTCCTTCAATCCCTAAAGAGTAACCAGATTACGTCGAGACTAACACTAGAATGCCACAAGGCCCTAGAACGAATCACGGTGCTGAGTCACAACACGGTAACGCTGCAATGGATCAGAGGTCACAGTGGATCACTCGGCAATGATGCGGCTGACGAACTTGCCAGAAGAGGATCCAGCACAAAACCCTACGGACCCGAACCCATTGTGCCCATTCCCTTCAAGCAGCTGAGGAACTGGTTAAAGGATCACACCAGAATACAAGCAGAGAAATGGTGGGCCTCGGCACCAGGTTGCAGGCAATCCAAGGAAGCTATGCCATCCTTGGATCCAAAGCTGACCAGGCGCCTTCTGCGCCTGGATAGAGATAGCCTGCGTCTGGTGGCGGGGACCATCACTGGACACTGCTCGCTGAACAAACACTTCCACACCCTAGGTATCACTGACAGTCCCCTGTGCAGAGCGTGTGTGGAGGCGGAGGAGACGGTAGCGCATGTGCTCCTGGAGTGCACAGGCGTAACGAAGATTCGCGAGGAGATCCTGGGAACGCCAAGATCACTTGCAGATGTCCTGAGGAGACCGGGAAGTTTAATCTGCTTCTGGAGGGAGGTGGGCTGGTTGGAGTAATCGGCCACCATGGCTCACGCACAATGGTCCACTTCAAGGACTAAGTGCGGAAACCTAAACCCCCATGATGAAGGTGGAGTCGGATTTACAGCGATTCGTTTCTGTCACTAAAACCTAACTTTTAGGGATTTTTTTAGCGACTAACAATTTATAAATGACCATTCGGAATCATACACATTATGTGATACAATACTTAGGACATACGACTTTATGTAACGTGAAATTAGGAGATTCAATTATTATAGTATTCGATATTATGACAAAATAGTATTAGAACTAAAGTTAGTTATGTAAAACAAAATTTCGGTATTTTGAACGTTATGGTTACTGAAGTTTAGAGCAAACGTGTGATGGATACCTAATGATTTTCGGACAAAAAAAATTAGGACAAGCAAGGGAGTACAGTCTCGAAAACCTGAAGGAGCACTAAGTTTATTTTCGGGGGCACTTTGACACAATGTTTCTCTCTCCGATCATTTGCTTAGAATTTTCCTGAAAGAAAGAAAAACGTTACCCCAGCAGGAATAGCTTGGTTCCGTCTTTTTTCAAAAACGACAAAACGGCACCAATTCTTTATGTGGGGGCATTTACAGCAGAGTAGGCACTAGAATAATTATGATTATGCCTTCCACTAATATACACACTAGGAGACACTTTCCTGCTGGGGTAACGTACACGCCTCGTTTCTGCCACTGCTGATATCGAGGCCGAGGCTTGAAGCGATTGAATCTGGCAAGTTTGAATGCAGCAAATATTGGGAATCCAAAATTTATGAACAAAAGACTTGACACATGTCATCAGTGACAGAAATTTTGAAATCTATATTCGGTGTTGGTAGATTGGGGATTTCTTCCCCTTTTCCAAGGAGAAGTAGAACAACTCTGTAATATTTCAGTCAAACTAGCTGTGCCCGCAGGCCGCAGCAGTAGTTTTATTTCTGAAAAAAGGAGGTCCATGTAAAAAAAATAAACCGGAGAAATTGTTAACAAAATCCGATTCAAATAGGGAAGTAATATTTTTAACCTTCGACCAATAAAGTGTTAAAGTGTATCTGTGTGCCCGACTGTGATGAACCGGTTTTGTTTGAAAGGAAAAGTGTCCTAATCGAGAAAGTAGTTAGCTGTTTCAAAAAAATCTGCTCGACTCTAGTTGATGAAAAGAATGAAATAGAACATTCTTTATTATGTACACCATGTAAGTAGTATTCTTTTGTAATCCTGTCACATGCCCCACTGCCACTGACATCTGTCACAGGAAGGGGGACAGAGGGGCAGCTGTTCGATAAACAGATAGAATACTTAAGAAATTTTTATTAAACAAAGTACCCAATGCGCCTGCCTGGATTCGTCCGAACCCACGACTTTACTGTTCGTAAGCCAGGGCCGCCACCACTGGGCCACCGCTGCGCCAATCAATTCTCCTATCCTACTAATATCCTACTAATCCTATCCTACTAATATTATAAATGCGAAAGTTTGTGAGTATGGGTGGATGTTTGTTACTCTTTCACGCAAAAACTACTGAACGGATTTGGATCAAATTTAGCACACAGATAGTTTATAACCTGGATTAACACATAGGATACTTTTTATCCCGGTAATAAGATCCCATGGGTCAATTTCAAACTTCACGCGGGTGAAGCCGCTGGCAGAAGCTAGTTGAAGAATGTAATGGCGACAAAAGTCGCAAAACGTATTATTTTGGGGTAAAATATGGAACTGGGCCAAATTTAGACATTTTATCTAGCAACCCTGTCATATTCTAGTACATTCGATCGTTTGTGGTTTGATCGGGTTTGATTGAAAGCATTGAAAATACCTACATTGACCTACCTAATGAACTGTGAATCCCGACTTTGATCAAGTGGTTACGTATTTTAGTACCTTCTTCACATTAATTCCTAAAAATCTTCAGCCTGAAGAAAAGGTGTAAGTTCCGTCCGTGCTATTTTATTTTAGTTCTGTTACTCTTTACGGTGACAGCGCCAGGATAGTACCTACGCGACATTCAAGTTTTTCATTTTCAGATCAGTATTCATGTGTTGGGTTGAAGTAGGTACCTACATTGAACAACCCTTTGGACGACCCACTGACTAACAAAATATGATTCATGAAATCATGACCGTAAGGCTTTCTTCCTGGGTTGCGCGTACGTATTCTATATATATCTAATCACGGGCGGCGGCGCGAAAAAGAGCGTTTTACTGTCGTATGGTAGGGTAACCAGTCTAAACCAGTTCCTCGTGATTTTTGATTGTGGATAGACGTGTCTCTGTCATGGATCGTCGTCGTAAGAAACTTATTGCTTATTTGTTATTAAGAAAACATTACCTACTCTGTTTTAAATATACGACAAAGAAGATACTGGATACATCTATTTGATAAGGCTATGAATCCCGATGGCGAGTACTTTTCTCGAAAATACAAAGCATTAAAGATTTTCGCTTACGTCATAACGCTGGAATTTGCGCCACGCCGCTAAAATCGGCGCTGACGCCACTGTCAATTTTAACGTCGCGGCGCGGGCCGCAACGCAGTTAAGTGGTTCGGCCCTATTTCATGAAAATGATTTTTGATAATGGCATCTAGCCGATTTCGGCTACAGCGCCTGCATTCTATGGCGTTGTAGGGGTGTTTGTCGAGAGCTTTGGTGTGCTGCTCTTTCATGTGTTCTCAAGTGGCTAGCATATCCAACTTTGGCCGAAAATCTCCGAGCATAAAGCGGACATTGTCAGAAAACCATTCTCGGCTTTAATAATAATAATAATAATAATAATCTGTGGCCCGAGTGTCAAAGTGACAATACGTAATTTTTTCCTGTCCCGAATTTTAATTTATTATTTTACAAATTTAACCAAATAGAAGCAATAAATAATGACAAAGAAGAAAAAAAAAAAAAACTCAAACAAGCTGGACATCCAAAATATCATGAAATGGACCTTAGTAATACGGAACTAGTCAACACCACATCGAAAGAGGCAGTCAAAATGTCACCATGTTAACAAGGCACCGGGCCAAATTACTACGAGACGCACACCCACCATCTCCGGGCTCGTCGCTCAGCTCCGCCTCGCAGCCGCCGGGACGCGCCACACCCGTGCGCACCGTGTCACCGGTCGCTGCAGTTGCGTCGAGCTCGAGCGACGAGTTTTTCTCCCCGCCGTCGACACCACCACCACCACCACCATCACGAGGACGACGACGAGGAAGAGGACGGCCACCAGCGGGCTTGGGACCACGAGGCCAACAGGCCCCGAGCAGGGTCCCCGCTGCCGGTGGAAATGTGTCGCGCATGCGATGGACTCAGTCCATGAATGAAAATGTCATGCGCGCATATTATGGGGCTACTGAGGGGGGAAGCAACTTGATTGCGTACCGTGGTCAAATGCTCTCTCTGTTTCAGGTACTTGAGCCGGCTGTCAACGTAGACGCACAACGACTGTCGGATCAGGTGCGGGTGATCCAGCGTAACCATATGTTGGATGACACCGTACTTGATCGACTACGCTCCGAATCACGGAGTAACCTAGTTACGCCTGCTTCGCCAATGATCGCAGTGCAGCTACAAACTATCCCCAGTACGCCACTGCGATCTGACTACGATGGTGAAGAGGATGGGGACGAAGTTATATCCGTGAGTACCCAGTGCAACGTACAATTGAGGAGCGCTTTGGAGGACGCGTTCCGGGAGTACCGTTCCACACCGCCTGAACTTAGACCACGTTTGCCCCGTTTGCCTATGCACAAGAAAAACAAGGCGCTGGTGTGTGCTCTAGATTCGCAGCTGTCAAATTGCTTTGACAGCAGCAAAGACCTCGCCGATACTCACTCAATATTGTACTGTGGAGCTGTAGCGGCGTGTCGTGTAGCTCACGTCAAGTTCCCCAACAACGACAGAACTACACGACCGAAATTAGCTGTTCCAGCTTGGCAGTGCAGAATTGAGCGACGTATCGGTGAGGCTAGGGCACTCATCGGCAAGTTAATCTGCTTCAGGGAAGGCAATACTCGCCCAAGAGTGATGCGCTTTGTGAGGCGGGCGTTCTCGGGAACTGATATTAGTTTTCGAGATTACTTGGCCCGCGTCACAGAGCGTATCGACTTCCTGAAGCAGAAGATCTGTGCATGGGCAAGCCGTATTCGTCGGTATAAGCGGCGAGTGGAGCGATACACTCAGAATCGCACATTCCAAAGTGATGAAAGGTGGGTATATAGGGCTTGGGAGCAACCGGACCAAGGTGTGACTGACACGCGTCTACCGGATGATGATGCCATGTGTTCATTCTGGCGCAGCATCTGGTCGGTGCCTGTCAGTCACACTGAGGGCGATTGGATCCGGAAGGTTGAACAAGTGTGTGATCAAATACCGCAAATGGGGGCAATCATCATCAGCCCCCAAGACGTAGCTTGTGCAGTCCGTCCGCTGCCTAACTGGAAATCTCCAGGGCCGGATGGACTGCACAACTTCTGGATCAAGTGGTTCCAAAGATCACATGCTCGCTTGGCGTCCCAGTTTCAATCAGCCTTAGAGTCAGGGTTGCTGCCCCAGTTCATGACGACAGGAATTACCCACCTGCTCCATAAATCAGGTAGTACCGCGGAACCCAAAAATTATAGACCAATCACTTGTTTACCAACGGTCTATAAAGTTCTTACATCCATTTTGAGAGCAAAAATCAACAAACATATTGAGAGCAATTCTATCATGTCTGCCTCTCAGAATGGATGTAGGAACGGGTCCCGCGGTACTAAGGAGCTGCTCCTCATTGATATGGCCATTAGCCAACAGGTTCGCCGCTCCCGAAAGAATCTGTCTACATGTTGGATAGATTATAAGAAGGCCTATGATTCTGTGCCTCATACATGGCTCATGAGGGTGCTGGAGTTGTACAAAATAAATGCAACTCTACGCGCCTTCCTTGAGTCATGTATGGGGCAATGGAAAACGGTCCTTCGATATCCAGGATGTCGACAGATCCAGGGGAACGATGAACCTGTATGGATTAAACGGGGGATATTCCAGGGCGACAGTCTGAGTCCACTTTGGTTCTGCTTGGCCCTGAATCCTCTAAGCACATTGCTGGAGAATTCAGGACTAGGCTACCGGTTGAGGAAAGATGGTCAGGTTATATCTCACCTGCTTTACATGGATGATCTGAAACTCTTTGCCCCCAACAAATTGCAACTGATGGAGCTACTAAAAGTAACAGAAACTTTTAGTAACGCCATCAGGATGGAATTTGGTGTGGACAAATGTGCAGTCATGTATGTAAAGCGAGGGGAAATTATGGAATCCGAGGGACTTCAGCTCTCGGATTCCATACACCTAAGATCTCTTTCCTCATCCGAAAGCTATAAGTATTTGGGTATGTCGGAAGCGTTAGGCATTAACGTAACTGACATGAAGCAATCGTTGAGGGAGCGCTTCTTCGGTCGCCTGAAGAAGGTTTTAAATAGCCTTCTTTCAGGTGGAAACAAGGTGCGCGCCTTCAATGGTTGGGTCATGCCGGTTTTAATGTACTCTTTCGGCATACTCAAATGGACTCGGACGGAACTTGATGCCCTGGATAGGAGGGTACGCACACTGCTGACCGCAAATCGAATGCATCACCCACGGTCGTCGATGATGAGACTGTATATCCCTCGGAAGTGCGGGGGTCGAGGCTTCTTAAATGCTAAGAACCTGCACAACCGAGAGGTATGCAGTCTCAGGGAATATTTCCTGGAAGCCGACGTGGGGATGCACCGAGATGTGGTCTCAGTGGACAAGGGCCTCACCCCGCTCTCCCTGGCTAACGAGAACTGGCGCAAGCCTAAAGTATTAGACACTAATGACCGCAGGGAAGAATGGCAAGGCAAGGAGCTTCACGGACGCTTTTACCGGGCCCTACACGGCCCTGATGTAGACTTCTTAGCGTCCGTATCCTGGCTACGCTTTGGTGACCTCTTCGGGGAAACCGAAGGTTTTGTTTGTGCAATTATGGACGAAGTTATGATGACGAATAACTACCGTAAATACATTGTGAAGGACGGCACGGTTGACATATGTCGGGCATGCCACCGTCCGGGAGAGTCGATCCGACACATTATTTCTGGGTGTTCTAGTCTGGCTAACGGAGAGTACTTGCATAGACACAACCTTGTTGCCAGGATTATCCACCAGCAACTTGCTTTGAAGTACAACCTTGTGGAATCAGAAGTGCCATACTATAAGTATGCGCCCGACCCAGTTCTCGTTAATGGTAATATCACGTTGTATTGGGATCGACCTATCACCACCGACAGGACTGTTGTTGCCAATAGGCCTGACATTGTGGTGATAGATCGATTGGAGCGTCGCACAATTATTGTTGATATAACGGTCCCGCATGACGAGAACCTCGTGAAAGCAGAGCAAGATAAAAAAAACAAATATCTAGATCTGGCTCGCGAGGTTGTCGACATGTGGGATGTGAGTACAGCAGTAATTGTGCCGATAGTCGTGTCGGCCAATGGCTTAATAGCCAAGAGCCTCGACCAAAATCTTAGGAGGCTCTCGCTTGGCAGCTGGATCAAGGGCTTGATTCAGAAAGCAGTACTTCTTGACACGGCACGTATTGTTAGGAGGTTCCTCTCTCAAGAGCCCTGACCACCGGCAGCTCGGACCCTGTCCCCAGCGCTAGTGGGCTACTGTTTTTTTATATTTTTAAATGTTTTTTAAAATTTAGTTTTATAAATAAATATTTAAAAATGTATTAAACATGTATTGTAATGAATAAAGGAATAATAATCATTTTATTATCAGGTAACTAAGGCCCATAGATAAAATACACAAATAACAAAACAACAAAAACAATAAACTAATACATATTCTAACTTATAAAACTATTATTAAACACGTAACGTTGTCGGCGTCGTGTTTCGCTGCGTGGTGTCGCGTAACCGTACACGGAACCGGACGGACCGTCCGTCGGCTTTGTGGGGTAGGTATAAATTTGCCTGACCCAGCTTTAATTTCATCACGTTTTCAATTTATCTGCGACCTTCTCTCTTCAAAGGCACCTCTGACGCCAGGGGCCCAGGGTTCATAGAAAAATGCCCGAGGTACTTTCCTACTTGTACAGACGCCAACACCAGCTCACCAAACTACTAAATATGACAAGTTTCTGTAATACATTTTCAACTTTATCGCTACAGCATTAGGATTAGGTAAGGTTGATTGGGAATATTTAGCAGTATCGGGTAGCTTGATTTGCTGGCGTATGCCGCCACTGCATACCTAATATAAAATTGCAAAGCGGACGTTGTCGACAGGTAGTTCAAGAAAATAAGGTCTTCTCTTCTTTGTTTTCAGATATTGGAATACATACTTATTCTTTAAATCTTAAATAAGTGCAATGGCCGACCAGTGGAAAAAAGCCAGATCTCCAAACTATGCTGTAAACAAGGATAAACTGTATCCGTATTCAGAAATGCCGTTTCAAAGCGGATATAAACTAGTAAAGATACCGTTTTGTGTTAAAAATCTAATAGAACACATAGATTACTTTGGTGTTGGGAGAATAAATCTCACCACAGGCACCACTGGGTTTCCCGACTGTTACAATGCTAATTTTGAGTATAGTTTAGTTGACGCAGGTCCAGATGAAGGCAGGAAGATACCTAACAGAATCCCGATATCCGAAGTGCTAAACATAGAATTCTCTACCCGCAATTATATAAAAGACAATTCTGTTCGTACAGTCACTGTGAACCTTGAATATTGTGACGTAACAGACATGATAGCTCAAGATATTGCTCGTATAGTGAATAGTGAGCGGGGAAAAGTAATTGCTTATGGAGACGATACAAATTCATTAGAAAAGCTCTGCGATGAACTAAGGAAGATGAAACAGTTATTTTACTGCCCTATTTACTTGTTACCAGATAAACTACAATTATCTTACTGGAAAACTAATTACTCAGCATACTTGGGTGTCCAGGAACTCAAAAGAGAACTCCACCTAAATATTTGTAAAGGTGATTTCGAGGCCGCATTCATACTGACCGGTTGTTTGACTGACATACTGTGCGACGGAGCTCTAGGTGACGTCGTTAACAAACTCCTCCAGAATAAGGTCGGAAATGTCATCGCGTACGCTTACAAACTATGGAACAACAATTCCAAAGAAGTTGTGTGTGAGCATTTCCCCTCTGTATTTCAACACATTTTCGATGGAGACTGTATGGCCATAATTAATAAGCTAAACAATCAGGCTCTGACTTTAGAGCCTAAAACAACGAAAGCGTGGGGAGATGGCAACTACAGGTCCAGTAAGAAATTAAGCTGGAAGATGATACCAATATGGGATGATAATAACGTCTTCTTCAAACTGTATAACATCGACAGCGCTAAATATTTACAGCTGTCTCCGACGAATGGGGAGGACGGTGTCCGAGAGGCTCGCGGCAAGAACGATTCTGAAGAACAAACAGACGAGAACGAGAAGTTTTCCTTATCGCCGTTAATTATGGAGAACGGACAAGTCTGTTTTAACATTATAAATTGTGAGGATAACAAACAATTATCGGAGTTGCCTGTCGATACTGATTCCTCGGAAGTCAAGGCAGTTGTAGGAGAGAAAAGAGTTGGCAGTGTACAGGATGGACGATCCTGTTGGATTTTAATTACTTCGGGTGAGTTGGTTAAAAGAGACAAGCAAAGTGATGAAGTTGAAGACGAAGATTTTTCTAATATCTATAATTACGATTAGTACCTACTAACTTTGTCCACTTAATAATAAATTATAAGTCCAAAGCAGCCCATTTAGCGCGTGGTAAATCCTGGCCCCCCAAGAAAAGCAATATGGACAAAAAAATCGTAATAAGTATGTTCTATTATTGTTCATGATTTAAAAAAAGTTCTACCTATACCGATTTGCGAGAAATTTAACGAAATTGGTGGCAGGGCCAGGAACAACCTAGTATGCTTTCTAGCCTTGACCAAAAACAGTGTACCTACTCTAATGATTTGCGAGAAACTGAACATAAAGGGCGAGGAAGGAACATGGATGGGTTTTAGTCAGTAAAAGTCTGACACTCCCTCCCGCTCCGCCCAGAGTGGGAGAAGTCATTTGATGATTTCCCATACTAAAAAAAAAAAGGGTTTAAAGAAACCTAACCAACCTAACGGGGGGGTGCCCCAAGTCTCGATTATGGGGGCAGAGATACTTCCGTATGTTCAGTTGACAATAATTCGAGAGTTTACAATATCGCTAGAGAGAAACACGTTATATTGTAATATAACGTGTTTGACAATTTTACGGTGACATATACATATAATGTTACTATGCCTTGTGACAGTGACTGCAGCCTCGCCTGTTTTGTTTTTTTGTGACATTCAAAGGGTCCGTAAAATGCTTTCAGTTTTAGTTGAGTTTCAAAAATGACATATTTTTACTTATTTTTAGTTACCCCACTACTGCGAATCCAAAAGAAGGGTTATGATTTTAGTCTATATAAGTACCTACCTAGGTATTTATTTATTTTATTAATTATAATGAAAGTTTACAGCTAAAACATTTGAGTTTGTATTTAAGTATGTTCCTCGGTAGTGCCTAAACTATTCATCCAATGAACTGATGACTACGGTGTCAATGTGTCAATCGATTCGTTACTAAGACCCGAGTAACTTAGGCTACATTTTAACCTCCTTCAAGTTCAACAATAGGAGGAGTCGGTTTTACCTTGTAAGTAAACCCCGAATTTAAGAGCTTGTGATTTTTCAGTACCTAGTCGGTTTTTAAGTTGCAGTATATGTCAACGTAAAATTTTAAATAACGTTAGATTGTAATCTGTCTAGCGAGAAAAAAAACAAAAACTGTAAACTGTCGAAATTTTTATATTGTGTTTTGAAGTTAGGGTATATTAATCGTTTTTTCTCAGGAATGGTGCATTATCTTTTCCTTACCAGGGGGCAAAGGGGACTCTCCCCCCCTCCACAGCGCGCGAGATGTTCCGTCGCAAACATTTCATAATTTTACGGTTTCACTTCGACAGATTACAATCTACCGACAAAGAATGCGTCATATTGTAAGCAGCATGCCCAGTTGCACGATGCAACATCATATCCGAATGGCGCAGCGGTAGTGAGGCTGCCTTACGTTCTTAGGGTCCCGGGTTCGAATCCCGGTAGGAGCAAATGTTTGTGTGATGAGCATGGACATTTGTTTCCGAATCATGGATGTTTATAATTATGTATAATAAATATGTATTTATAAACAAAAAGTATACATATAGTATATCAACTGTCTGGTGACCACGACACAAGCCTTGTTTAGTGTGGCACTAAATGAATCTATTAACACCGCATTCAAATTGGTTCAGAAGTTTAGGCGCTATGGTGGAACATACATACACACATAGACTGCCAAAATCATTACCCTTCATTTTAGCGTCGCCGTAGTCGTGTAAAATTTAGTTATATAAAACACGTCGGTTTACCAGTAAAAGACAAACTAATATCATTAATTTAATTTACGTATTTTAAGTAAGTAGACATAATTACATCATAATACTGTTTTGTTTTCATTTCTATAATAAATACCTTGTTTTAATCGTATTTAATCTTGAGTTTTATTAAAATAAAACAGCTTTCTATTACTTACTTACTCGAGGCTTCTGAAGATTGTACTCTGCCTAAAGGTTTCAAATAAGACTAGGTTTCGAATGTGAAGACCAGCCCAGGATGGGCTGGTCTTCGTCTGAATATGAAAATAATGAAAAGCCTACAATGTTTACTTATTCACAAAGCGTCTATCAAAGGTAAGTAAATAGTGTGCGTACTCCCAGCGGAAAAGTGTCGAATTTCTTAATTTCTGCTATGCAGATAATTAGTGTATGATATGGTGTAAATGTGTATGGTAAACTTAAATTTGTGTATCCAACTATTCGGGAGATATTCAACAAAAACTGTTTCCGCTGGGAGTACGTACTCCTAGCGGAACTATTTTTTTCCAATGGACGGACAAGAAAAAAATTACATACAATAATTAGTGTGCTACGAGGAGTAAATGTGTATGCATAAATGAAATTTGTGTGCCATAAAACTGCGAAGTTGTTCAAGTTTCCGCTGCGGGAACGTTTGTCGATTTGCTGAAAAACATATAAAACGGCTTTGCACACAGTTGTAATTTTTCACACACGTTGATTTGAATTTGTGTATAATGTTTGTTGAAGCTGAATTTGAAAAAAATCATACCGTTCAGTAGATATAAACGTGAAAGTAAATTAAGGTTATTTGGTCATAGAACCTAAAATAGGAATACTAGAGTTTAACTTGTAACGTTTACTTGTATCTTGTAAGCGTTTACAATGTCTTGCCAAGTTTCACTTATGTAATCATAGTAATTAATGAGCAATGGCAGCATTTCTACCACGGGACCACTGCATTGTTTGACATCCGATTGTAGGACTTTTTAATAGAAAATCAAAATAAAACACATTCCAATATTCTGTGTATCAATACAACTCCTCCCATGTCAAATTTCAGTTCATTTCACAAGGTAATTAAATAGATATAATATAAATACCAGAACAACCTCAGTTCACGGATAAAACGACCAAAATTGAATGGTTACTATAAAAAGCGACCCTGCAGTATAAAGAGGTAACGTTCTTAAATTTCCAGTGTTGTTCCATTGTTGAAATTGGTACAGGTGGGCACACAATTTTTAAACAATTCACTAATAACTTTAGTGATAAAAATAGTAGGTCACTTGTTTTCTCTTAAACTTAATAACTTAGTGAGACCTCCGGTTACCGGAAGAGACCCGGCGGGGGTCAACCAGCGACAGAGGTGTCGACTCCGACGCACCTACGGAGGATGAGTGGCTCCCGCCCGCCCCGCGCACCGGAACTAGCCAGCTGCGTTGCGGACGGAGAGCCGTTATGTGTGTACAGGCGGTAATTACTGTGTAAACACCGCCCGTGATTGCGTGGTTCGCGAGCCCGCTCGCGTCCACACGTGTGTCTACATGAATGTGTAGTGATGCATGTGTGGTTGTAGTTACGCGCCCTGCCTAAGTTAACTTAGCACAGGTCGCGCAGCTAGGGTGTGTGTTATCAATCAATCAATCGGTTAGAGATAGCCATTGGGTGTTTGAACAACATTATAGTTATATTAATAGTAAGCGTCGAAACCTGTCCGGTGGTGGTTCCCGTAGCGTAGGAATAAGGTCACAACAGCTTTCCAGTAGGTCCTGAGTGGAGCGAAGGGGGGAGGTGGTGAGCGAAGCGAGCTGGCTTTAGTCGATACTAAAATTGAAAATATTATATCTGAATGTTTAGGGGGCGGTATATCAACTTTAGAGTGCTTGCAACGTCTTGCGACACTGAGACGCGCCACCAATTAATAAAAATTTTAAACGTTTTATTTTTCTCTTTATCTGCTTACCTGTACTCCTGTCCTTTTGAGAATCTGTCTTTATGAGAATCTGTCCCTATGAGACACAAGGGAGCTGGCGACCTCCGTAGCGCAACGAAGGTTGAGTAGGTAAAGCGTAACTCAGGGGCGACGACGAGCAAACTTTAGAGTAATGTTTTTTTAATAGAAAAATGTCTAAGAATGTTGTTTTTTTTTATTTTAGGACGAAAAATTTTGTCGAGGAACAAATTTTACCTTGAAAACACAGTTCCTAGACCTTTATGAACTTGAAGGGTTGACTTGATGATTTTGATAATAATAAGTTTGAAATTTGAATCACAATAGTTTTAAACTTATAATCAGTCATTTTTGTAAATAAGCTAGGCTTAATTTTACCTTCTGTAATTTTACGAATTAGTTGAATAGGAGTTTCAATAATTTGATTTTATAAGTACCTAGGTGCAATTAAGGTAATTGGGTGTACATTATAAGTAATAGGGCAGACGATAAAAAAAATCTAAGTAGCCCGTCAGTTAGTTTAACAAAAAATATTTGACCAGCATTTTTTCTTTTGTTACGTGAATCAAAATTGACGAAGATACGACGCTTTTCAAATGCTCAAAACGTCACGCTTATCTATACTTAATATTATAAAGCAGAAGAGTTTGTTTGTTTGTTTGTTTGTTTGGTTGAACGCGCTAATCTCAGGAACTACTGGTTCAAATTGAAAAATTCTTTTTGTGTTGGATAGCACATTTATCGAGGAAGGCTTTAGGCTTTAGGCTATATATATATATATATAATCTTCGTAGGCGCGATTCTCTAAGGGAACTGTTTAAGGATATTGGCATTATGACGGTACATTGTCAATACATTTACGAAAACATAATGTACGTTAGAAAAAATTTGCATCTTTTTGGTAAAAGAGGTGACAGACATAATTACAGTACTAGAAATAGGGACCAATTAGTTCAGCCAGGCTTTAGACTCGCTAAAGTAGACTCATCTTTCATGGGGTACTGTTTGAGATGCTATAATAAAATTCCACAAAGTATTCTTGAACTGAATGAGACGAAATTTAAAACATGCATTAAACGCACACTATGTAAACAAGCATATTACAAGTTGAGCGATTATATCGCTGATAAAAATGCTTGGCTTAATGCTGGTCCTGCTCCACATGGACAGGGGCGCAAAAATTGATAGCATTAAATGGTATAGTTGGAGCTGCTGAAGATTGTACTTAACTATCTTTGCATTGTATAGATTCAATGTTAGTATTATATAATCGCATAGCCCATATTGTGTGAGTACTATGTGCTAGTAAGCTATCATTCACTGGAAACCTACGGCAGTTCTTGACTTGAATGTGCCCTGGAGGTTGAGAGTATGGCATGCTCACTCAAATGTCTCGCTGATGGTGGCGCGTGTGTCGGACCATTTAGTTCCCTTCAAAATGGTGCTGATCCATGCGTCATGTGCGTGAATGGGCGCTGTCAGTTGTGACTGGTCATCTCTTAGTCGCCATGGTTTATTTGAATTAATTATTTTGTTTTTGAGTTATATTTTGTTTTGGTTTTGCTATGGACACTTTTAACGTGCACATCTTGCTACATTGTTCTCACATAATATACCATCTCAACATGAATGATGTAACCAAGATTTTGTAACAATATTTTGATTTAAAAGAGTGTCCATGGAGTTTCTTGCCCGTTCTTCTCCATAGAGATCTACGCTAGGGAATGGGCAACTACTGTACTTTCACAGTTTTTATGTCTTGTGACTGGGACTGTAGCTACATTAAATGTTCATTTTTGTTTCGACAATTCAAAAGCGCCTGTAAGTGGCCTACTTGAAATAAATGCTTTGATTTTGATTTTTGATTTTGATTTTATATAACATCACGCTACGACAATTAGGAGCGGAGCAGGAATGAAAAATGTTGCAATGGTTTTTTTTTTTCCTTTTGTTTCTCTCTCTTATTTATGTAACGCAGACGAAGTTGCGTTGGTCAGCTATAAGCTATAATTTATCTTGGAAACTTGAACACCTGATGCAGAACCGCAACAGACCAGCTAAACTATAAGAGATACAAATATGACACCATAGCAAAAATTGTTCCACGTGATGAGCATTTTCTGCTGAGAGAATAAATTTAAAGATCTGGAACACATGATGTGGAACTCCAAGAGCCCAGCTACACCATATATAGGAATGACGTCTTAGCAAAAGTTGTTCAATCTGATGAGCACTCTCTGTTGACTTATAAAAATCGAAGATCTGGGACACCTGTTGTGGAACTCCAATAGCCCAGCTACACCATAACACATATAGGAATGACGTCTTAGCAAAAGTTGTTCGGTCTGATGGGCATTTCCTGTTGACTTAGAAAAAATCGAGGTCAGAAACATTTGATGTGAAAATTATTGCAAAGCTATCACTAATTTCACTGTATAAAATAAAATTTATTTATTTATTTACTTACTTAAATAGAACGGCCGGAGCCAATTACACTATTTAAACATATAATTTATTTAACACAGGACTCATGCATTATTCTCACAAAAATTCAACATAAACTGGGAGTACCTCCACGCGGTTGCGCGGCTGTAACAGTTTAGGACTGATTTTCGATGACGATTGTATATCAATGAAAATTTGACTCGACTGGCCAAAACTCCCATTTATTATTTAATTTTATCGAATAAATATGTCTTCGGGTTTATGTTATTTGAGTGTTGAATTTCCTTTTCCATTTATCTTCGTGACTCGGTAGCCTACCCGGTAACGCAGGGGAGCAGTCAATTAGATTTTAATTGATTAGATATCTTCACAACAAAACTATAACCATGCCTAGAAAGAGGTAAAATCTTTCCCAATGTTCCAAAGGAGCTACAAGATTGAGGATCATAAGATCCCAATAATCTACCGTAGAGCGTCAGGAGAGACTTGATGCTGTTCGAGAACACCAGGCTGCAACTTGCTCCGTGGAAACCTCTTCGGATCGCGAAGCACGCCTGCGTTCTTAGCGTATTTACGCATCTACATCCAGATCTCTAGAGACCAGTGAAGAATAGATGCGCGACTGGCTGATCGTGTACGTCATGCATTGTCTCGCGAGTCGGAAACGTTTACCGATACAGAATCACGCTTGAATTCTCAGTGTATTCGCACATCTACTAACAGGTCTTTTGAAACGAGTGATGAACGTGATGCGCGACTAACTGCTGCTCGAGATTATCATACATTGCCCCGAACACGCACACAACAAAATATTCATAATCAGTTAGAAAGTGAGGGAGAAATAATTGCTGGAGTACGGCATGAAGAGACAGAAGAAGAGCGCAACGAACGTTTGAATTCTGATCGAATTCGACATTGTCTGAACAGAATGTCGATATCATCTGAAGAATCGGATGTGTCTCAAGATATAGCCGTAGGGCATGGCGACCTTCCTTGGGTTGATAAGGAACGGAGTGCATTTACGTATATACTCCTATGATTGAATACGCCACATATTATGGTTCAAAATTGTACTTTTTGTGAAGCTGTTAAATGGCGAAAAGAAACAAACGGTATGTGTTGCTCAGATGGGAAAGATCCGCTTTTCCCTTCCCCGGGCTCTTAGTATTCATTCGACATCAGACGTTTCAGATCTTCGATTTTGACGACCCCGTTGTCGCTGGCATAAGCAACAGGATCCGCGTACGAAGTCGCGGGCAGAAGCTAGTGTATAATATATTAGGGTCTACTGACGTCATGAACCCCCACCTCCAAGTTTTGATGCGTTTTATCTTTGTCAATATTCATTGATTAACAAAAACAAAACATTCGGGCGGATTATTATTATTTATGTTTTTTTCAACACACTTGCTCATAAAATGGCTCTAATTTCACCGCAATTAGGCACATAATGACACCTGGACTTTTTCATTGCTATTATTCACAAGTGAGTTATAGGGTTTTTTTTTTATTTTATTGGTTGAATTGCTTTGTTCTTAAAAAGTTTCGATACAAAAAAGATCGTGTTCAATAGTACAAATAAATTAATGTACCTATTGCTTGCTCATTTCATACAACTTCGTATCTACATAGATAATTTCAACTTATTTAATAAGTTTTTAATAAATAAAACTTTCACTCAAATGCAACTTTTGTTTTCTTTTTTTTTTTACTTTTTTTTAAATAATAAAACTTCGAATTCCCCATTTCGTACGTGGCTGAAACGCTATCCGCGAAAAGCCAAAAAAAAAGGAACCTCATTCTTTTAGTCTATGGGCGATCGCCATTGTTAGATGCGCGCGCATAGGAAAACTGATGAATTGTTCCCGCCAATGCGAAAAAAAATTCACAACTCGTTTTCACTGTTGAAATTATAGTTATTTTTAGTATTATTTTATTCTCAAGTGTGTTGAAAAACGTCGTATGATACACGTGTGTGTTGATGATTACCGTCTCGGCTCTCTTAAGAACCTCGCCTAACGGCTCGGTTCTCAATGGCGCCTCGGCGGTAATCACCAACATTACACACTTGTACCATAATGTACTATTTCAACACACTTGCTCATAAAGTGGCTCTAATTTCACCGCAATTAGGCACATAATGACACCTGTAATCAAACTGTGACTTTTTCATTGCTATTATTCACAAGTGAGTTATAGGGTTTTTTTTTTTATTGGTTGAATTGCTTTGTTCTTTAAAAGTTTCGATACAAAAAAGATCGTGTTCAATAGTACAAATAAATTAATGTACCTATTGCTTGCTCATTTCATACAACTTCGTATCTACATAGATAATTTCAACTTATAAGTTTTTAATAAATAAAACTTTCACTCAAATGCAACTTTTGTTTTCTTTTTTTTTTACTTTTTTTTAAATAATAAAACTTTGAATTCCCCATTTCGTACGTTGCTAAAACGCTATCCGCGAAAAGCCAAAAAAAAAGAAACCTCATTCTTTTAGTCTATGGGCGATCGCCATTGTTAGATGCGCGCGCATAGGAAAACTGATGAATTATTCCCGCCATTGCGAAAAAACATTCACAACTCGTTTTCACTGTTGAAATTATAGTTATTTTTAGTGTTATTTTATTCTCAAGTGTGTTGAAAAACGTCGTATGATACACGTGTGTGTTGATGATTACAATCCTCGGCTCTCTTAAGAACCGCGCCTAACGGCTCGGTTCCCAATGGCGCCTCGGCGGTAATCACCAACATTACACACTTGTACCATAATGTACTATTTCATACTTCGTTAATATTATTGTTTTTTTTATTTCAATGAGTTATTTTCAAATAAATATTTGTAAGTGTATATATTTAATGCAGTTTTATTCTCTACTAAACTATTGTCTACGCACCTGTACAAACAATTAAACACAATTGGGATATTATACTGGAAATTTAAGAACGTTACCTCTTTATACTGCAGGGCCGCTTTTTAGTAACCATTCAATTTTGGTCGGTTTATCCGTGAACTGAGGTTGTTCTGGTATTTATATTAGATCTCTTTAATTACCTTGTGAAATGAGCTGAAATTTGACAGAGGAGGAGTTGTATTGATACACAGAATATTGGAATGTGTTTTATTTTGATTTTTTATTAAAAAGTCCTACAATCGGATGTCAAACAATGCAGTGGTCCCGTGGTAGAAATGCTGCCATTGCTCATTAATTACTAAGATTACATAAGTGAAACTTGGCAAGACATTGTAAACGCTTACAAGATACAAGTAAACGTTACAAGTTAAACTCTAGTATTCCTATTTTAGGTTCTATGACCAAATAACCTTAATTTACTTTCACGTTTATATCTACTGAACGGTATGTTTTTTTCAAATTCAGCTTCAACAAACATTATACACAAATTCAAATCAACGTGTGTGAAAAATTACAACTGTGTGCAAAGCCGTTTTATATGTTTTTCAGCAAATCGACAAACGTTCCCGCAGCGGAAACTTGAACAACTTCGCAGTTTTATGGCACACAAATTTCATTTATGCATACACATTTACTCCTCGTAGCACACTAATTATTGTGTGTAATTTTAAATAAAAAAAAAACTAAATTAAACAAGTGACAAACCATTTTAGCTATCTTTTTTTTTATGTGACAAGCCCGCCATACTGTTCCCAAACCAATGTAACTCCTGAAAGCCAGAATCAACAGCGGCGACCACCAGAAAAGCGCCGAGACAATGAAGCTCGACGAAGTCCCAGAGAATGAATTTAACTGTCCTGGATCCCGCAACGAAATGAATCGGAAAGTATAGGAAAAATAGTAATTTCCACTTCCCTTCATAACAGCAGGAGACAGAACGAAATAAGGCCAATACGCACAAAGGGACGTTTACAACATAAATATTAACATTAATGGGCCCTAATTTGTGAGCTGTAATATTTGATTCCAATAATAGGTGTGGCAAAAACCCTTGAACGCACGGAAATTTGTTCTAGTTTCTACAAGGTCCATTTAGTAAATAACTCCGGATGAAACCTATACACTATCCAACATAATATTGCGTTTCATAATTTTGCCAAAGACTGCATCCCTCCTATAAAATGTGATGTGCTTGTTCATATTCGCAGTCGAATGTAGAAGATTGACAAAAAGGCGAATAAACAAGCTTGAAGGAAAATAAATTTACCACTCTTAAAGTTACCATGACCTGTGAGAAATTGGACAACACAGAGATCAAGCTCCAGCCATGTTCTGCCCAGCCGCTCATGAACGGATGGAAAGAAATAGTGGAGGTGTCGGCCCTTCAAACAAAAGTTCCTCCCAGACGTCGGTCTGCGGTTTGAATAATCTAGAAATCTTAGCACGGTCACGTATGGTTATAAAGTTTGCGTCAGTAGTATCACGTGCGTTATAGTACATTGCAGCCCGACACTACATTTCCAGATCGACTGGAAGTACAGCTGCAAGCACCGGCAAGGCTTCAGTACTAACCGATCTATACGCTTTGCATAAGAATATCAAAGCCAAACGCTGGCTTTGAAGCAATTTATGTCGTACTGCTCCTATGGTGGCCCTTTTCAACCGACTTCTAAAAAGAGGAGGTTCTCAATTCGTCTGTATTTTTTTTTTTTTTGTTTGTTACCTCAGAACTTTCGACTGGGTGAACCGATTTTGATGATTCTTTTTCTATTTGAAAGCTGGTGCTTCCCGTTGGGTCCCATTTTAATTTGTTGAAGATCTGATGCTGATCTTCTGAGATATACAAGTTGTATGTGCCACGGGGCACCTGTTTGGGTAATAACTTTTTTGCAAAAAATATAACCGACTTCACACAAAAAAGTGAAAAATAACTTTAGCTTCAGAAGTCGGTGACCTTTGTTTGATTGATTTAGTTTTTTTGTCACCGACTTCTGAAGCTAAAGTTACTTTTCACTTTTTTGTGTGAAGTCGGTTATATTTTTTGCAAAAAAGTTTTTATTTTTCACTTTTTAGTGGTTCACAGGTGCTTACCCTTTCACAGCGTATCGGTGTGATTTTTTGTTATGAACTGGTGTAAACAATAGACAGACGTGAGTCTTCAGCGATCCCAGTACATTTGCTATCATATTTTATTAAGGAGTTCAGTTGCCTATCTTCCGAAGTCACCAGATCTTTATCAAATCGAAATGGGATCACTCCGAGATTGTACTCTGCCTAAAACTACCCAAACCGCTTCTGGTGTGCCTATAAAGTTAAGGAGTTACCTCTATTTCTCCGGGATCCCATTGAATGGAACTTTACACGTCTAACTGTCGAAATCTGGGTGTATTGTATACTTCTGCGTACTCCCTCAGAGCATACAGGTGTGATGTTACGTCATCAGAATCAGAATCAGAAATCATTTATTTGCCATGAATGTGGGTACAAAATAGGATGTTAACATTGTAAAAGCAGTTCCAACACACTCTTACCTTACGGCATGCAAAAGTAAAAACATATTTAAATCTACTTATACGAACAAACAAACAAAAAGAAAAATAGCAATAATAGTATATTTTATAACGAGGGACTAAACGAAGCCATTATATACCCGAGGTGGTTTGACTCCCGAGCTTGCGAGGGAGGCAACGAAAGCGAGGGTATATTAAATTGGCGTTTAGTCTCGAGGTGCAAACTGTACTTTTCACTTCGAGTGCGAGAAAAATAGTAATTTAAAACCGAACAAATTTACACTCGACAAAAATTCTGAACGGTCAGTTTTTTCTTCTATCAGGTCAGTCACAGATTAACAATTTAAAACACAACACAAATTCTCAACATTGTCGCAATGAAGATGATCCACACTCCACAGATAATTAGTACCTACATTACTGCAGCGGCTAGCAACAGAGGCATTGCACATACTTTTCAAAATCAACGATGCACACAAACAACAATAATTTTTCTCGCGTTGAAGAGTTCATTTGTTTTTTTTTTTCAATAAACCGCTTTCTATTTGCAAGCCAATTCGATATTTAAATAATACCTTTGACCATTAAAAAAAAAGGTACTGTTTTGTGACCATGTTTCAGAGTAAAAGATCGTTCCATTTTTAAATTACTTTTTACTCCCTAGGGAATAAACGGTCACTTTAATCCCGCTTCGTAGGGTTATAATGGCGTACTTTTAGAGCATGAGAAGTGAAATAATAATAATTACGGTTATGTGAATCTACAGCCTTCCTTACATAAACTAAACGTCATAAACAACAGTATATATTCCGTATTCTACAAATGATTAATTAAATTGAATATTTTGCCTACATTAACTAGGTAAGACATAAGAAAATGAAATTTGAAATAAAATATAATAAATTAATAAAACATTATAAACTTTTATCATTTAAAAAAAAACTTCAGAAGTCATGATGTTGCATAAACAATAAACAACCAAGCGATTGCAGCAATTACTGCAGCTTTGCCGTGTATTTTTTAAGAGTTCCATTTATATCTCCGAAGATCAGCGTAAGATCTTAACCAAATTGACATGGAACCACACGGAAAGCACCAGCTTTCAAAAAGAAGAATCATCAAAATCGGTTCACCCAGTCGAAAGTTCTGACGTAACAAACATTGTCGAAATCTGGGTATATTGTACACATCTGCGTACCCCCTCAGAGCATACAGGCGTGATGTTACGTCATGATGTAGTATAAACAATGAACCTACAAGCGGATACAGCAATCACTGCAGATTTGCCGTCTATTTTTGAAGAGTTCCATTGTATATCTCCGAAGATCAGCATCAGATCTTCAACAAATTAAAATGGGACCCAACGAGAAGCACCAGCTTTCAAATAAAAAAAGAATCATCAAAATCGGTACACCCAGTCGAAAGTTCTGAGGTAACAAACACAAAAAAAAAATAAAAAAAAAAATCAGACGAATTGAGAACCTCCTCTTTTTAGAAGTCGGTTGAAAAGTGATGAACATGAATGTTTATGGATGGAGAGGGAGCGGAAAGCCAAAGAAAAGATGGACGAATTATGTGAAGACTGATATGAAAGAGAAAGGAGTAAATGATGCCGTGACGTCAGACAGGGGAGAATGTAAGAAGAAGTAATAAAAAAAATGTGTGTACTTCAAGAAACTCATACATGCACCATTAAAACCAACACCAATTCCTAAAACCGACCTACCAACCTCACGATATTTGGATTTTAATGACTTCTGACGAAGTGAATTATGATATTTTTTTGATGTGAATGGAAACATTTTGTATTTATCAGATCATGGCAAGATTAAAACAAAACAAATTTATAAGAGAATTCATAAGAGTTGAAGAAGGACTTTGACCGTGAAAAATTCGTCCATCGACTCTTATGAACTTGGAGGGTTGTATTGATGATTTTGATGATTACAATTCTGTAACTTAATACGTCTTACAGCCGCGACCGATATGTTTATCAACATAAAACTTAGCACTGCCCTGCAAATTGCAAAAAACGTAAGAAAATTTGAATTTCGCGGGCTACTTTGGAGCATCGCCCTTAATTGAATTTGGGAGCATTTGGTTTTTATCTTGGTAAACACTAACATTATTTGTTTACAAAAGTTATAGCTTCTCTCGGCACAGACTATAGCTTTGGCTACATCCCTTAATTGCCTTATTTTCCTTACTGCATACAGCCGACAACCTACCCGAACGAGTTCTAATGTGCCGGCCAGACTTCAATTTTGAATCGAAAGTAATCCCTAAGAAAACAGTTTCCGCTATAACATCAAGTTTATTGCCGTCAAGATTTAAATTGAGATCACGTTGTGGTACATTTGTTAGGGAGATATTTAAACATTTAGTTTTGCTCGCATTCAGTAAAATAGGGTCAGGTGGGGCACAGTGTTACACGGGGTACAATGTTACAATGCACATATCTCCGTCCCTGTCTTTTACTTTTATGAAGTTGGAACACATATTTGTCAAGCTCACAAGCAGCCATCTTTAAACAATTGTCCTCGCCGCAGTTTTTAACGAGCTTAAAAAATAACAAACAAAAAAGGTTTGATTGTGATTAAACGACGAAAAAATCAGTGCAAAGTTTTTAATTTCTTTCCGGACGTATTGTATTTAGGTAAGAGATGGTAGTTTTCCTTTATTTCACACATATTTAGCTACAAATTACCTAGTAGTAATTAGTTAGTAGTTTGTTGTAAACATAACCTAAAATACTCATTCAATTGTTTTTATTTGGATACCCTCTATGGGGCACTGTGTTACGGGGCACTGTGTGACACTGTAACAACTAGTAAAGCATTATTGTAAAAAGTAGTGCTTGGCGCTATGGTGACCTAACACTCCTTTCTAGTATTAATAGGGTATGGTTTATGGTAAAAGTTAAAGTCTTGAGCTGTAAGAGAGATAGCTATATATTAAATCACTACAACACTTAATTACAAGACAATGGTTATGGTAATGGTAGGTAATGGTTTTTGAGTACGCGGTGTCTCTAGTGAGATCTGAACACGAACTGGCCCACATTTTGGTGGACGAGCGAACGTGCATACTTGCGTTCGATGCAATTATGCATTTTCGCTTAGTGTTCGATTTAAACTCGAACATATTCCCGAGAGCGAGAAGAAATGCGGGATGATAGCTAAAAACTAGGCTGTAATACTAAATGGTGTACACAAAATTATAAAACTATTTAAACACATTCGTCTCTAATAATCTTAACTGGTAAGTATAAAAATAATGATCAAACAAGTAAAGGCTTATTGGTCTACTTAAATTATTAGAAGTTACACTATTGAATCTTCCACTGTAAAGGCAACATTTTGATTGCCTGTGTTCGTAATTTTGTCTCGTTTGATCGCACTTTAGTTCGCGCTAGGCCAGCGTTTGGCATAATTGTGTAAACGAAAACCGACTTCACTTTTGTCATTTAGATCACTGGCACTGAGCACTTCACTATACGATTCGTGTCTTCTGGTTGGTTTTGGTGTCAGCGGAGCCGCTGCCAATTCCTGTTGGCAGCAGCTCTCGCTGCGGCGTTGAGGTCTCGGGGGCGGTGGTGTTACCGTGGTCTGCCGCCGCTGCCGGTGGGATCCTCCGACACGGTGTCCAGCTGCGGCCTTTCGGCACAGGCGACATCGCCCGGTCTGCCACAACCAGACTGCTGCTACGCACAGAGCGATCGTCATCAGCATGTAACATATTACGTATTGGTGGATATCATGCGGTGATATGTTATGTACGGTCAGCAACCGCACATTGTACTTTAGTTAGCCTAGTTAAAATACTGCAATTTTGTTATTCTATAAAAATGTAGTATCGTCACGTACGCAAGTACGTCAGTCTTCGGTTTAATATCGAGCTCGCGCAACATACAACATTTTGTGACTTTTTCTAACATTTTTTATTATTTTCTTATTACATTATTTTAGTGCAATTTCGGATTAAATACCTTTGAACATTAACATTTATTTTATTAACATTTAACATTAAGTGTAAAGGCTCATGCCCTTACATTTTGGTCCTTCGAGCCGTTAAGAGTAAAATCAGTGCCGTGGTACGGTTTCACTCGCGGGAACAGTTGAACATTAAACTCGGACATTAAACAGAACATTCAACAGAACATTAAAAACAGTGTGAAAAGTGATATTGAGTGAGAATTACGCAGATCGAGGTGCAGCGTAAGCAGCGAATCCGGTGAGCACGTTCCATATTACCTATACTTTTCGGAAACTTTTGATTTCTTGTCTGCACTAAGCACCGGATAACAACAATGACTTCTTACGATGCTTTACTTAACTCTCAATCTACAAATCTTGAGGCTATCAAACGAATAAACGAAAACTTTAAGAAAGATAGTTCTACACGTAAAAACACTCTTGAGTATCATGATGACAGACTTCTAAAGCTGGAAGAGTATTGGAGTGAGTTTAAAAAGAACGACATCCAATTAGCTTTGTTTGAAGGCAATAAGTCTGGACCTTACTATGAGAATCGCATTTACGAGCGTTTGGAACAAATATACGAGGAAACGAAGTGTATGATAAACAAGTCGAAACAAAGAGTACTGGCTAAAGTCGAAGACGAAAAATTTACTTCGTTTAGTCAATTGCAACAAAAGGAAGAAAGACCGTGTGTTCCAGAGGAACGGGAGAGCGATGAGATCGCGGATGATGTGAAGAACACGTCAAATGAAGAGTTGGTCGTGGACCAGCGGACTAAAGATATGATGAATGAGCAGCGTTCGAACATCAAGGCTTTTGAGAGAACAGTACGGAACATGGACATTGAAAATTTAAAAGAAAAGTGGCAACTTGAAGACAAGTTGAGGACAGTTACGCAACGTTGGGAAAAGGTCGATAGCACTTATTGGAAGCTCGATAACATGTTGGTCAACACGCAAGCATTTGAAAGTGATTATAATAGATTAGAAAGGCTGTATGAATTCAGCAAAGAACAAATTAACAAGAGGATTTGGGATAACAAACACCAGGAAAAATCCACGCCAAAAATTGAACTTCCAATTTTCAGTGGTAGCTATGCACAGTGGACAACATTTAAGGATTTGTTCGTGGAAATCGTGCATCGTAACACTTTTATCTCTAATGCTCAAAAAATGCAACATTTGAAGGTGAAATTAAAGGGAGAGCCAGAGCGATTAATACAGCACATGAACATTAGTGCTGACAACTACGAAGCTAGTTGGCAGATACTTCAACAGAGGTACGATAATAAGAGATTATTATTCACCTACCAAGCAAACATTTTACTGAGTCTACCCAATATACAAACTCCAACGACATCTCTCCTGAAAAGGATGCATGATACGACCATTGAGTGCCTTCAAGCTATTAAGAATCTGCAATACGATACTTCTAGTTGGGACCCCTTAGTGGTGCACATTTTAATGCAAAAGCTGGACGCAGACACACGCCAGGCCTTCAAAGAATCCATGGAAAATCCAAGGGAAATGCCGCCTCTAAACGAGTTCCTGAAATTCATTGAAACCAAGTTCATGTCAATGGAATCGGGTACAAACCCGAACCGCCCACGAAACTTTAACAGTCAACAGCAAAACATTCAGCCGAAAACGGTTCATAATGCAACGTACAGCAAGCCTAAGTTTCAGCATCAGACCGTTCAAGGTGGTGGTACTAAGAACATGCCAAGAACATTTCATAACAAGCAAACATTTTACAATTCCATTATAACTTGTCCTAAATGTAATAACCAACATGGGCTCTATAATTGCAGAGAATTTTTAAGTATGTCACCTGAAGAAAGGTTAAAGACCGCTAACAACCTACATGTATGTCTAAATTGCCTGTTTAGTCACAACGGCGAAAAATGCACGTCGGAAAAAAAGTGCAAGCACTGCGATGAGCCGCATAGCAGCATTTTGCATTACGCGATTGGAGTTGCAAAATCAAGAACCGGCAGGGCTAATGTAGGTCAACAATTGAACACGCATTTAGCACATGACAACTCAAATGAGGTACTGCTAGCCACGGCCCAGGTCAAAACAATAGCCAATGATGGAACTACGATCGTTTTACGCGCTTTATTAGACCAGGGATCTCAAGTTAGCCTAATAACAGAAAATGCTGCACAAAAATTGCAGTTAAAACGAAACAGGATGAACGCGGTGGTGTCAGGCGTTGGTGCTTCAGCCACCACCAAGTGTAAAGGAGTACTCCATCTTACATGCCAAGCGATACACAATGACTTCAACATTAACATTAAAGCATCTAGTATGAAGAAAATAACGAACAAACTGCCAAGTAAAACAGTAAATAAAGGTAGTTTTGAACATATACAACATTTACAACTCGCTGACCCAGAATTTAACATATCTCAGGATATAGACTTACTATTGGGAGCCGATGTATATTCCGAAATATTGTTAGAGGGGTTAATAAAAATAAACACGTCGTCCATCATAGCACAACAAACGCATTTAGGCTGGGTAGTATGTGGTAATTACAAAACATTAAATTGCCATGTAATTGTCAACAACATTCAGGATCTAACCCAATTCTGGGAACAGGAGTCTTTGCAAGAAAACATAGAAGATGTGGACCCTGACAACAGGTGCGAACAGCTGTACAAAGAGACAACAACACGACTTCCTGATGGGCGATATCAAGTTCGTCTCCCACTCAAGGATAATTTTATTGAACACTTAGGAACATCAAAACCACAGGCCATCGCTCAATTTCAACAACTAGAGCGAAAGATGTCAAAAAATCATGCGTTTGCAAACGATTATAAAGCTTTTATAAACGAATATGAAGAAATGGGTCACATGGAGCAAGTCGAAATCAACACTAGGAACAAAAACATTGAATATTTTCTCCCGCATCACGGAGTAGTGCGACCAGGTGCTATCACAACGAAACTTAGAGTTGTGTTCAACGCTTCGGCAAAAACTAGTTCAAAACACAGTCTTAATGACTTAATGGAGGCTGGACCGAATCTACAAAAAGATATCCTTAGCATTTTGCTGAAATGGAGACAATACAAATATGTCTTATCATCAGACATTGAGAAAATGTACCGATTTATAGTGGTTCATCCAGAACATCAACCCTTACAGAAAATAGTGTGGAGAGATTGTCCACGGCAACTGCTAAGAGAATATCAACTATGTACAGTCACCTATGGTACTAAGGCCGCTCCATTCTTAGCACTCCGAACACTTAAACAGCTAGCGATGGACGAAGGTGACAAGTACCCGGAAGCTAAAAACATCTTACTCAACCAATTTTTTGTAGATGATGCGTTATTCGGAAAGGATACCATGGACGAGGCGCGAAATACAAGAGATCAACTTATACAGCTATTAAAAGAAGGAGGGTTTAACCTTAGAAAGTGGTCGAGTAACGAACAACAACTGCTAGATCTGCCAGAACATATGATTAGCCCAGTCAACTTGAGTTTTACAGAAGCATCAGCTTCCAAAGCATTAGGCTTGGCATGGGATCCGAAACAAGATGAATTCATATTTTCAACCACATTAAAAAACAAAAACAACTTTGGCCTTAACAAAAATTCGTCAAAACGGCAAATCTTAAGCGACATTTCAACAATTTTTGATCCTTTGGGATGGCTATCCCCAATAACAATCAAGGCAAAAATTTTATTCCAACAAATCTGGAATTACAAAATCGATTGGGATGACACTGTTCCGGATGGAATAGAAAAGGAATGGAGAATATTAAAATCTGAATTAACAAATATGCAACCCTTCAAAATTAACCGATGGCTTGGGTTACAAGCAAACAAGGATTGGGAATTACACGCATTCTGTGACGCATCGGAAAAAGCGTTTTCGTGCGTGGTGTACAGTAAAGTTAAAGAAGGGAAACAGCAACAAATTGCATTGGTTGCGGCAAAAACAAAGGTCGCTCCAATCCAAAAACAACAAACACTTCCCAGACTTGAGTTATGCGGTGCTCAGCTGTTAGCTCAACTGGTCAAGAAAATAAAACATTGCCTCGATAAACCTAACATTAAAGTAACAGCTTGGACGGATTCAATGATCGTGCTTGGCTGGCTAAAGGGCGATGTCTCGCGATGGAAGGCCTATGTCGGACACAGAGTTCAGGAGATAACATCTGTAGTGCCCGCCGGGTGTTGGAAGCACGTAAGATCGGAGCAAAATCCGGCCGACTGCGCGTCACGTGGACTGCTACCTTCTCAATTACACAACTTTCCTCTGTGGTTTGACGGACCCGAATGGCTTAACAGAGAAAACATTCCGGAAACATGTGACACGATTAAGACACCAGAAATAGAAGCTAAAAAGGTGCATGCAGTTACGTCACAAACTACCGAAAACAAAAACATAAACATTGTAACTGAACTCCTTACCAAGAACAGCTGTATTATAAGTATAATACGCATCGTAGCCTGGGTCTCACGTTTCATAACAAACACGTCACAAAATAATCGTCACAGGGAAGACGCAGCTATGAATCATACAAACATGAATGGGCCGCCTGCGTCAAAACAATGTAATTTAACACTCGCTGATATTCGACGCGCTACTAACATAATTATAAAACATGTACAAAATGAACATTACGGACAAGAAATCCAAGATTTAAAAACAAAGGGAAGGATAAGCAACAATAGAGGACTTCAGAAACTTTACCCTTACCTAGATGAAAATAACATACTACGCGTCGGAGGGAGATTACAGAATTCAAACTTACCTGAAGAAACAAAACACCCTGCTATCATCCCGAAAAACAGCAAGCTGGCATATCTTCTCATTGCTCGTGCGCATGTTACAACACTACACGGTGGAGCGAGGCTAACTATGGCAACATTAAGACAAAAATATTGGATAACAGGAGGAAATAACACAGTTAAAAAATACCTACAAGACTGTGTAAAATGTTGTCGCTTCAAACCATCGAAACAATACCAATTAATGGCCGATCTACCCAGCGAAAGGATAACGCAATCACCACCATTCTATCACACAGGGGTGGACTTCACAGGGTTTGTTAGTGTTAAACTAAACAAGGGCCGAGGCGTCAGAACGAGTAAAGGATATGTCGTTGTTTTCGTATGCATGGTAACAAAGGCCGTGCATTTAGAACTTGCATCAGATTTATCATCACAAACATTTTTACTGGCTCTCAACCGCATGATTGGGCGACGAGGTTGTCCGAAACATATTTACTCCGACAACGGAACAAACTTTGTTGGAGCCGAAAGGGAGTTAGCCAAACAACTGCATATCTCACAAACATTTAACAACGACACCTTATCGAGAAGGAACACCGAGATGGGGATAGAGTGGCACTTCAACGCCCCAAGCTGGCCGACTGCGGGAGGACTTTGGGAGGCTGCAGTTAAGTCAATGAAATATCACCTAAAGCGTGTCCTAGGAGAGCAAAAGTTGACATATGAAGAGTTTTTAACACTGCTTACTCAAATCGAAGCCTGTATGAACTCAAGACCACTTTGCCCTTTAACGGAAGACGTGGACGATATTGACTACCTTACTCCTGCACATTTTTTAATTGGACGACCAGTAACATTTCTACCAACGGAAAATATCGAAAGCCGAAACATCAACATTCGACATAGGTGGCAGTTACTAAACAAAATGAAACAAGGGTTTTGGACCAGATGGTCGTCAGAATACCTGCAAGTGCAACAACTTCAAGTTCGTAGTAAATGGCTGAATAAAACAAATAACTTATCCATAGGGGATGTTGTCTTAATCAAAGAAGACAACCTTCCTCCTGCAAAATGGGCACTTGGCAGAATACAGGAAGCTCACCCGGGGAAAGACAATCTAGTCAGAGTTGTGACTATGAAAACAAAATCAGGGGTATTAACAAGACCAATAACAAAATTAGTTAAACTCCCTATACCAGAATCTCATATAAAAATACCTGACACCACCACATCTAATGACAAAACCTGCACTGAAAAACAAAAATCTACATTAAACAACACAAATAGATACCAACGACTTAAATCAAGGAATGTGAGTTCCAGCCTGCTATGTATACTCTTAACATTACTAACGATATTTCAGCCCACAAAGCAAAGCAGTGACGCTATAAATATCACACCGTTTGAACCGAATAGACCAGTGTACTTTGACAAAATCGGTAATTTGCAAAGCGTACACGATGACTGGAAGATTGTTACCTACTATAACATGACATCTTACTGGCAAGGCATGGAAAACATACATAGAGTTGTGAAACACCTGAGAGAAAGGTGTGAGCAATTTGCATACCAAACGATGTGCAAAACCATTATGACCGAATTCGAACAGGAACTTAACGAACTTGATCATAACAATTACATGTTGGAAACACATCATGGGCAGACAAGAGGGCGCGTTTCCCGAGGTCTTGTCAATGGAATAGGTTATCTGGCAAACAGCCTATTCGGCGTTCTAGATGAAAGGTTCGCAATACAATATAAAAAGGACATAGAAACATTGCAGAACAACAGAGACCATTTATTGAACCTGATCAAAGGTCAAACATCAATTATAGAAGCACATAATAACATTCTAAAGAGAAATGAAGAGACGATGAACACTCAGTTCAATCTCTTAAACCAACATCTTAACGCTACAGAGAACTATTTACAGAAATTGGGTAAGGAGGTTGAACAAGAGGAAGCTTTGAACTACTTTAACATTATGGCTCTGGCTAGTTCAACAATTCTGTCTAAACTGCGCCACATCCAACACATGCTTTTAGACACAGCCATCAACATCCACCATGGTCATGTAGACACCAGACTTTTACCGCAGAACCAGCTCTTTCAGGAGCTCAACATTATCTCTGGACAGTTGCCACAGCAATTATCGTTACCCGTTGACAATATTCAAAACCAATTAGCTGACATATACAAACTACTAGAGGTGAAATCAAGATTGTTCGATAAATATTTTATCATCGAAATTACATTACCATTAACAGGCGACACTCCATTCACCATGTATAAAACAGTTCCTATACCGATGATAAAAAATAACAAACATTCACTTACAATGAAAACAAATTCAGAATATATTGCAGTCAATATACGAAAAGAGACATATATGCAGCTCACAGACAGTGACCTGGAACATTGCATCAAAATTGAACCAAGTACATTTGTATGTTCACTAAACAAACCAACACGTAACATGAGAAATCATCAGATACCATGCGAAATCGGCGCAATAACAAACATTACATTATCAAAATGTATCTACACATCCGAATCCTGCAACAATAAATGGACACCATTACAAAAACCTAACACCTGGCTCTATGTCTGCTGCACAGATTGTCAACTGCAAATAATATGTGAAGGTCGTATGACTACTATGGCAATACATTCGACGGGAATTTTAGAAGCCAAAGAAGGATGTATAATTAGAAACAACGAAGAAACATATCACACACAAGTTTACTACACAAACAATATTTATGTTAGCCCTGAAATACCACTGATAGATCTGGATGACATAAACAATTTAACATCGGTCCAGCCGCTTGAATTATCAACTGGACAACAGAACACGCAATTTGTGAGAAACGATTATGAAAAGCTTCATCATTCATTGAAAGAATTGGAAGATCAAACAAAACAAGCTGAAATGTCGCAACACGATGTGCACCAATACATCGTTTCATACTCGACGATGGGACTTCTGATCTTGTCAATAGTCGTCGCGGGAGGAGCCTACGTGTACTGCAAACGTAGCGGCAAGGTCACCGTCAGTGACGCCGGCGTGTCCACCAGATTACCGCCACGGAAGCCACCAAGAGCTGCAGCATCCACTGAAAACATAGAACTTACCTATGCGACACCTCATTCTTTTAACATTTGACTTATAATCATTTTAATTCACATTGTTTTCATTTCATGATTTGTATTTACATTGGTAAAATAGTCTTTAATAGGTTATCTTATTTTTTGGCCCCGCCAAGATGTACGGTCAGCAACCGCACATTGTACTTTAGTTAGCCTAGTTAAAATACTGCAATTTTGTTATTCTATAAAAATGTAGTATCGTCACGTACGCAAGTACGTCAGTCTTCGGTTTAATATCGAGCTCGCGCAACATACAACATTTTGTGACTTTTTCTAACATTTTTTATTATTTTCTTATTACATTATTTTAGTGCAATTTCGGATTAAATACCTTTGAACATTAACATTTATTTTATTAACATTTAACATTAAGTGTAAAGGCTCATGCCCTTACATGTTATCTTCTATTTCTGAGTCGCTTTTCTTCATTTTCTCTATAGCCTCCCCCAGATTGGTCATGGATATTGTAAGGTTTCCGTCATCAGCCTGTCTTTCGTCTGGGATTTTGTTGTTAATCAAATGGTTAATTTGATCGAATTCTGGTATGTATATGGTTGGTGTAATGTTCATTTGGTTGGACTGGTGACGTATTGAATACAATGAGAAGTCCTTTCCTTTGATGACGCACTCTTGACCTATGCTAATGACCCCGGCTTGGCTCAGCTGACGAATTGTTACACGGTCACCGCATATTATTTTTATTGTGTATGTGTCACAACAAAAGTAAAAGTGCTGAGAAGTCAAATGTAATTCAAGCCATACGTTAGTGCAGTTGTTTTTCTCTAGCTTACATTTATTGGTAGCCGGGTTCTTGTCACAAAAACTGTCGTCATTTTGCAGGTCTGTTATTGGTTTTAGCAGCTGACAAATGTAGGTAGTTCCATGGTGTATACACGCCGTTAGTTCCTGTGTGGACATGCTGAAGAAGGAATCCTTCTTCAGGTTGACGGCTACGTATTCGGAGACTGGTATGATTGTGGTCTTCATGGTGTTTGTTTGGTGTGGTACGGGTATTATCTTGTACAATTTGAAACTTTCTCTGGATACTAGTGGAAAAGTAACTTCTATTATGACAAATTTTTGAGTCGCTCTGGCTTTGACTTTCAGTAGTTTGTAAAGATACTGAAGATCAGTGTCTAAATTCGCGATTGGTAGTGTGAGTTCGCTTGGTATTTGGCCATATATGGTTTGGAGCTCACGTTTAAGTTGCGTTGGTGGCAGTAAATGTATACTAATTTGGCCGTGGTAGATGTCAGTTAGTGTATCTAGCAACGTGTCTTGAAGTCGTCTTAATCCTTGCAGCAAGTTGTTTCCAGATATAGCTGACAATGTGAAGTCATTGACGTACGAAATATTTTGTATTTCGCGTTGGAGAGTGCTTGTTTTCTTGCAAATTTAAAAGCTTCTTGGTTATTAATTTGTGCTGCTTATTTACAGTGCTCTCCATCCTCTTCATAAGGTTGAACTCTGCTTCGATTACGGATGTTTGGTTTTTCCATAAATTAGAAAGATGTTTCTCATTGCGATGTATGGTTTCAATGTCCTTTTCATACTGGTCAGCGAAACGTGAGTCCAACACGCCGAATAAGTCATTCGCTAGATATCCGACTCCGTCGATTAGGCCTCGTCGGCGCCGACTCGTCTTCCCTGCGCGCCGCTGTCTGGCGTGGACATCAAAATGCTGTGTTAGCAAAAGTTCATTGTAGTATTCGAGTTCCTGATAATCGTGTCGGGCTTGCTGTACGATCGTATTACAATGGCTTTGTGTTTCAATGGTTGCGCATGATAATTTGTTATTTTATTATAAGTGGTTATACCCGTCCAATAAGGTCCCATGTCGTAGTACATGACTAATGTCCACTTATCCCTGATTAATTGTACCTTTGATATGGGGTCAAAATAAAGCGTCTGGTTGTTTGGGAGTGGTTTTAAATCGTGTAAGCCGTAAGATGGAGAAATCAGCATGAAAAAACTCAGTAATGCAGTTGCTACTTTTGCGATTTTTGATCTCGGTTTTCTTTTCCTTTCTGTCAATCTGGTTGTTGGCTTTATATCTGGTTTTGATGTCGTTACATTATTCTGGTTTACGGGCAAAACGGAGAGTTTCACAATAGGGCGTTTCATGACTCCATTTTTGGTTTTTAATGAAACCGCTCTAGTAAGGCCATCATTTCCTGGGTGTGTGTCGACTACACGTCCAAGAGCCCATTTTCCTGGAGGCAGATTTTCATCATGAATTACCACTAGATCTCCAATAGCGATGTTTTTTTGTGGTTCCATCCATTTGCTTCTTGATGAGAGTTGTACCAAGTATTCAGTCTTCCAACGTTTCCAAAGATCTTGGAATAATTTGCTGGTTAGATGCCATCTGGTTCTAGCATCTTGCTCTGTTTCTATTACAGTTGTTCCTGGTCTTCCTGATAAGAAATGAGCTGGTGTTAGAAAGTTTACATCGTCAGGATCCTCGGATATTGCGCAAAGAGGTCGCGAGTTGAGGCACGCTTCTAGTCTAGCTAACAACGTGGCGTACTCCTCAAAGGTTAGTCTTTGTTGACCTATAACTCTCTTGAGATGATGTTTCAGACTGCGCACTGCTCGCTCCCATAGACCGCCGGCATTTGGCCAGCTAGGTACATTAAAATGCCATTCTATGCCCATCTCTGTTATCTCTGTCAAAAAACTTTCACTGAATCTTTGGTGAAGCTGGTTAAATTCTTCCTGTATCATTCTGTTTGCTCCCACGAAGTTAGTGCCGTTGTCACTGTACATGTGTCGTGGTGCCCCTTTTCTGGCTGCCATTCTGGTTAGAGCTGCCAAAAAGGCGGAGCTGCTCATGTCTGACACGAGTTCTAGGTGCACCGCTTTCGGCAATGTATCCTTTTGTGGTTTTGATTCCCCGTCCTTTATTTGCTTTGACCTCTACAAAGCCTGTGTAATCTACGCCGCAGTGATAAAATGCATGTTCTGGATTCACTCTTGGTTCTGGTAAATCTCCCATTAGCTGGTGCTGCCGTATGGGATTTTGTTTTCTGCATATGACACATCTTCTTATAAACTTTTTTGTGGCCATATATCCGCCGATAATCCAGAACTGTTGTCGTAGATTTGCTAATGTCAAACGCGCTCCGCCATGGAAGGTCAGTTTATGAGCTTGATCGATGAGTAATGTGGTTAGTTGATGATCGTGTGGTAAGATGATGGGATGTTTCATCTCCGGACTCATGTTGGCGTTTTCTAATCTGCCACCCACACGTAAAATTCCGTGTTCATCTATGGTTGGGTTCAAACTCAAAATCCTACTTTTGGAGTGCACTCTTCCGTATTTGTTTATTGAATGTAGGTCGTTTGCAAATTCTGCCTGCTGTACATTTTTAATTATCAGCTGTTTGGCGCGACGAAGCTCGTGTAATTCGAGGTAGGGCCGGTGAACTTGTTTGTTAGAATTTGGCAATCGTAGTATCCACGCAAAAATACGTGTGATTTTTGTAATGGTACTGTGTTTGTTTATCAATTGTTTAACAATTGCGGTAGTCAGCGATTCTGTTGGTTGTTCAATGACTACCGCGTTAGTTTGTTTGGAATAAGACGACTTAACTTCTAAATTCGTCTCAAAACTGTTATGATGGTTTTCTTGGTTTGTGTATGATGGCAGCCATGACGGCCCTTGCCACCATAACTTGTGGTCTTTGAGTTGCCTGACAGTTAAACTGCGACTTGCACAGTCCGCTGGATTATCTGTCGTCTTCACATATTGCCAATATTTTGATGGTATGGTTTTGGTGATTGTTAGTACCCGATTTGCTACAAATGGTTTCCATCGGGCTGGATTTCCTTGTATCCATCCTAGTACTGCGGTTGAATCAGTCCAGCAGTAGACATCCGTGGGGTAATCTGATAAGCAGCTTCTGATTTTTTGCATTAGCTGAGCTAGCAGATGAGCGCCCATTAACTCCAGTCTAGGTATAGATAAGACTTTGCTTATTGGTGCCAACCTGGCCTTCCCGGCAACTAATGTGATGGTTGTCCCCTCTGTGGTTATTACCTTGCAATAGATTACACACGCGTATGCCTTGTTCGAGGCGTCGCAAAATCCGAATAATTCTATCATTTGGTTTTTTCCCATTCCTAACCATCTGTTGACTTCTATGTTGCTTATGTCAGGAAGTTCTTGCTTCAATTTACTCCATTCCGAGTTCAATGCCTCTGGTAGGGTGTCATCCCATTTTATGTTAGACAACCATACATTTTGAAACAGTAGTTTCATGGTAGTGCTCAAGGGGGTTAACCACCCTAATGGGTCGAACAGCTTGGAAATGTCCGAAAGTAGAGCTCTTTTGGTAATAGTTGCAGGTGATTCGGGTTCTACTTTCGAGTTGAAGGTAAAACTATCTTTCTGTGGGTTCCAACGTAAACCCAATGTTTTGGTAGAATCGGTCTGCTTGAACTCGTATGTTGACTGGTTATATTGCTCTCTTTCCAAATCGGTTAATAGCTCTGGTTTGTTCGAAGTCCATTTTCTAAGATTAAATCCACCCAGTCGGCATAATTTTATGAGATCGGATTTCAGTTTGTTCGCTGCTTCCATTGAATGACGCCCTCCGCAAAAATCATCCATGTAGAAACTTTCTTCCAATTCTTTTGCAGCGTCAGGAAATTTTTGTCTTTCATCTGATGCTAGTTGCTTTAAGCACATCATTGCTAAGAATCCAGCTGGTTTGGTCCCGTATGTTAGTGTGACGAGTTGATATGATTGAATAGGTTGGTTTTTTGATTCTCGCCATAGTACTTTTTGGTAAACTTGATCTTCTTGGTGCACTCGGATCATTCTGTACATTTTTTCGATATCGGAAGTATATACAAATTGAAATTGTCTCCATTTCAGGATAAGCTCTTGGAGATCCTTTTGTATATTTGGACCCCTGTACATGACGTCATTTAGACTGTAACCTGATGATGACTTTGCCGAGGCGTTGAAAACTACTCTTAGTTTGGTAGTGGTGGATTCAGCCCGAATGACTGCATGGTGTGGTAAGTAGCATTCAGGCGCCTGGTTAATGTTGCATGGTGTCATGTGGTTTAATGCAAAATATTCGTCCATGAATTTTTTGTATTCTGTTTTCAATTCGCTGTTCTTCTCGAATTTCTTCTCTAAGTTCCTAAATTGAGCTAATGCTTGTGGTTTGGTTTGTCCCAACTTGTCGTTGTGTTCCGGTCGTAGCGGTAGTCGGACTTCATAGCTTCCGTCCTCAAGTCTCTTTGTGGTTTTAATAAAGAATTGTAAACACTCATGGTCATCGTTGGTCATCTCTATCTTCTGGTTAATGTCTTCGTTCTCCCAATATTTCAGAAGGTCTTCTGTGTTGTTGAGAATGACGTTGCATTGGTAGTGTGGTTTCATGGATCCACAGAGTAGCCATCCTAGTTGCGTCTGTTGAGCGATTGGTTGGTTGTCCTTGTCTCCTCTTAAGATTCCTCCTAACATTATCTTGCTATACACATCTGCACCTAGAAGCATGTCTACGGATCTACTTATATGGAACTCTGGATCAGCCAATTGTATTCCTTGTATATGGTTCCACGTTTTTGGTTTAGTAAACGTGTTGTTTGGCAATCGTTTGATCAAATTGTTCATTATAATAATGTTCGTGTCACAAGTAAATTCACTATTTGTAGACTGTAGTGTTACCTGTAACATACCCTTTGCGTTGTTTTCTTTTTCACCAACACCGTAAATTTGACCTTTAAAACGATCCCTCTTTAATCCTAATATCTGCGCTGCGTTTTCGGTGATTAACGACAGTTGAGAACCCTGGTCAATTAATGCTCTCATCTTGTGCAGTGTTCCATCAGCTCCCTTGACTTTTATAATTGCGGTGGCTAAAAGTACTTCAGATATGTCATCCCAAGACACGTGAGATGACCTAGATGCGCGTGTTTTGGTTGCTACACTCTTGTTGGAGAATTCTTCTGCTGACGCAGTTGGACTTTGTTTTGCTAATGCTTCGTGAAGTAAAGTATTGTGTGTACCTAAGCATTTGCGACATCGTTTGCTCGACTGACATGGTTTATTGTTATGACTGCATAGACAGTTTTGGCAGTAATTAAATTGCTCAATTTTGTTTGCCTTTTGCTCATGCGTCATTTGCAAAAAAATAGGGCAACGCCACAATTCGTGTTCTGAATTGCATAATGCACAGGTTATCGATTGCGACACATGTAATGCGTTCATGTTAGACTTTGAATAATCTTTGTTGCCTGATTGATGGTTATTGCGGTGAAAACTTTTCTTTTGGTTATGGTTATGGTTTTTGCTTAATTGATCCGGGGAGGTTTTTTGGTTAGCTGGTTCCTGCTTGCGACGAGACGCTTCTAGCGCTGTAAACTTCGTTTCCAAGAATTCCAGGAACTCCTGCAGATCGGGTAGCTCTCTGGGATTCTTGACCGATTCTATATATTCGGTGAAAGTATCGTCATCCAGCTTTTGCGATAGTAGGTGCACTAAAAGTGGATCCCAAGTTGTTATATCAACTCCCAGATTCTGTATAGCGTGCAACGTCTCTTTAGTTACGTCATGTAGCTTTTTGATCGTGGCTAGCGACTGCTGTTGTATGTTGGGAAGCCCGAGCAGTATATTAATATGGGACGTGAAAATTAATTTCTTGTTACCATACCTGTGGTTTAAAATCTCCCAACATACATGATAATTGTCAGAGCTAATCTGCAAATGATGAATTAGACGCTCTGCTTCTCCAGAGAACTTGCTCTTCAAAAACTGCATTTTTTGTGCATTAGACATCGACGGGTTTTTGTCGACTGCTTCGCTAAACAAGTCTTTGAACTGAATCCATTGGTTATAAGTTCCACTGAACACGGGGATGTCCATTTTAGGAGCTGACTTTTCACGGTGCTTCACTGCCCACATCTTTTTGTTGATGTCGTTTGTCAGCTCACTGTACTTTTCCTCGTGCTTGCAAAATTCTATTTGGTACGTAATATCGTCGTCTCCATCCTCACCTTCTATTTCCCAATGAAGCTTGTCGATCTCACCCCATCGGCTATCCAGTGATTTTAGAGCGTTCTCGAATTGCCATTGATTCTCGAAATTATCGACTTGTATATTACTCACGGTTCTCATGAACGCTTTGAAATTAATATTCTGCCTCTTTATTAATCCGTTCAGCTTGCTGGAGCCTCTATCTTCATGTAGTAAAGTCTCTCGTTGCGAGGACTCCGAGGACTCCTCATAGCGTGGCGAGGACTCCTCATAGCGTGGCGACGACGTACCTGGTTGTGGCTGCGCCGCCTCATCTTCCCGTCGACGATGGCCCGCGCCTAACTGTTGTCCAGCCCGGTTACCTGGTAATGGTTGTACTTCTTCCGTCTTGGTTCTATAAGGGTTTTCATCTCTCTGCTGCGGCGCGCCTAACTGCCTCATGGTTTTGTTAATTATCTCCTTTGATTTCAAATAAACATCCTGGGCTGTTTCGAAACAACCCTTTTTGAAGTAAATATGGTCTTTATCTGCAAACTCGATTAATTTCCTGTGGTTTTCTTGATAATCGCGCCAGTACGCTTCCAACATACTAGCCTTGCGCTTGTAATTATCGATGGTTTTCCTCTCGGACCCATCTTTCTTAATGTTGGTTAAAAACTTATCCAGGATTTCATAGAGTTCCGTTTGGTTGATGAACAGCGAGTCGGAATCCATATTTAATGTTGGTTTTTAAATATTCGGTAATGGTTAGTATAAATAAATGGTTCGATCTGACCTTATATGCCCCAACCGACCGTCTCTGCAATCCGTGGTTCTCCAAATTGCGGCGATCTTCTGGTTCGCGTGCCACTGTTTCACTTGGTAGTCACTGGTAAATAAATGCTCGAAGGACCATGTAAAAAGTAGTGCTTGGCGCTATGGTGACCTAACACTCCTTTCTAGTATTAATAGGGTATGGTTTATGGTAAAAGTTAAAGTCTTGAGTTGTAAGAGAGATAGCTATATATTAAATCACTACAACACTTAATTACAAGACAATGGTTATGGTAATGGTAAGGGTTTTTGAGTACGCGGTGTCTCTAGTGAGATCTGAACACGAACTGGCCCACATTTTGGTGGACGAGCGAACGTGCATACTTGCGTTCGATGCAATTATGCATTTTCGCTTAGTGTTCGATTTAAACTCGAACAATTGTTGGATTTAATTATGGAAAATTACTGGCAAATGTTGAGGTTAATGAATATGACGTTAGCTACTCACGTAAAAGTGGCAAAGTTGACTGACAATAATTTTTACTCTCCTATTGAACCGGATATGGCAACGGTATCATTAGAGGATATTAAAATAGTGCTTCCGCTCGTAAATGCTGCAGAAAGAAAGACCAAACGTCAGACAGATGTCTATACGTTCCCAAAGAGTATTTTAAAGAAATTTAATATTTGTTCGAGTTAAAACATTTTTCTTTATTTGTTAGTTTTTCTATTATTTTTATGTTTTAACATTGCTGCATTGTGCCCCCAACCCTGTAACAGACTACCCCAGATACGGGGCTGAGTGTTACAATCGACTAATTTAATTGAAGTGCAATTTAAATTAAGTAGTTGTTAATAATATTAATGTTTGAGTTATTTTAATTAAAGAGAGATTATTAAAGTTTATTTCCATGCCAAAAACAAGCTCATTAAAACGATATTTTTGTCACTATATAATCTATTTTTTTTTTTTGTAACACAGTACCCCACCTTACTTAGCAGCGAACCATTTCGAGAGAAGTTAGAATTTCGTTGGCATGTAGGACATTCGTATCTTTTCTATTTATTTTAATTAGTGAGGTGTCATCAGCAAATATAATTATGTCTGCGGGCCTAAAATGGGCGCTTTAGAAGAATCATAATTTGAATCATCTTAAAAAAATTAAATTGATAAAATGGACCTTATTTTGATAACCATAAAGTCCATTTTAAGAATTTTAAATTTTAACGTGATTCAAATTATGATTCTGCTAAAGTGGCCTTTTTAGACCCCCTGATAATTTGGCCATCATTTAAGGGAGATCTGTAAAAAAACTTTTTTGCAAAAAATAAAACCGACTCCAAAAAACACAAAAAACTGAAAAATAACTTTAGCTTCAGAAGTCGGTGACCTTTGTTTGATTGATTTACTTTTTTGTCACCGACTTCTGAAGCTAAAGCTATTTTTCAGTTTTTTGTGTTTTTTGGAGTCGGTTTTATTTTTTGCAAAAAAGTTTTTATTTTTTAGTGGTTCACTTGTGCTTACCCCGTCACACACAGCGAAGCGGCGTGATGTTATGTTATAAACTGGTGTAAACAATAGATAGACATGAGATATCATTTATTCAGGATTTCCGTTGCCTATCTCCGAAGTTCTTCATCAGATCTTCACCAAATTGAAATGGGATCACTTTAAGAAAGTACTCTTCCAAAAACTACCCAAATCACATTAAGTGTGCCTATAAAATTTGAAGAGTTCTCTCATTTTGTCCAGGATCCCATCATCAGATCCCGACTTGATGATTATGGGACCACCTAGGAAGTATACCCTTTCAAACAAAAAAAGAATAATTCAAATCGCTCGAGCCATCTTCGAGTAATCGGGGAACATACATATAAAAAAGTAAAAAAAAAGGTTCCGACGAATTGAGAACCTCCTCCTTTTTGAAGTCGGTTAACAAGAAATAGGAAAGGACCGAGAATTGAACCTTGGGGCACGCCTATCTTGACTAGAGACCCGGAGGACGTTACTTTTACATTTACTTTTTTTGCTGCCTGTTTGATAAGTAAGAAAGAACAAAATCAGCAGCTTGACCACGAATTCCGTAGTGATGTAATTTACACATCAGTGTGTTGTGGTCGACGCAATCGAACGCTTTAGAGAGATCACAAAAAACGCCAATGACATCCTGGGACTGCACCCAGGATTCCAAAATGTGAGTGATGAGTATTACTCCCGCGTCCGTTGTCGATCTGCCCTTCCTGAATCCAAACTGGTGACTATGCAGACTACCATTTGAGTTAAAGTGAGATAACATCTGGTCCAGCATGATTTTTTCATAGACTTTATGCTGGAAGCACAGATATCCCTAGTAATATTATAAATGTGAATCTAAGTTTGTTTGTTACGCTTTCACGCGAAAACTACTGAACGGATTTGGATGAAATTTTGCACACAGATTGTTTATAACCTGGATTAAAACAGGATACTTTTTATCCCGGTAGTAAGATCCCATGGGACAATAATCAAACTTCACGCGGGCGAAGCTAGTAGGTCTATAATTAGAGGAATCACTTACAACCCGATTTGAAAACTGGTACTACTTTACTTCATTGAATATGCCTGTGGAGGATATGCCCCATAAGTCTTCAGAATTTTTAATGTTGAAACTTTTGAACGCGTTTATAATAAATTGTAGTACTACATAGTTTGGTATGCCCACAGTATTTTTTTTTTTAAGAAAAGCTTTAGTTAATGTAGATGAGGAGGGGAGAGATTTTGTAACTTTTACGGGAATATTAGTGAAGAAACTTTCTAGTGTCTCAGCCACTTCTAGCTTATCAGATATGGTCTGATTATCTATTTTCAAGGACAATTCATTCTGATTCCTTGCTGCTGGATGAGGCGCACAATCCAATCCTAATTAGAGAATGTTTGACATCCGTGGATGCAGATTTGAGGTCCCCCATCTGTGAATGTGGATGTGAAGATTTTTTAAGATATTCAACTTTTTGTAAAAATTAAATGAAAGTGATGCAATTTTTAATTTTTATAAAATTACTAAATATTTTGTATTATGAAACAATCGCGCAAGCAACAATAATGCAATAGTTCATTTATAACTAGGTAATAGAATTAAGAATAAGAAAGAATCCTTTCTTGATTATTCTTATTTTTAATTTTTAAGTAGGGAACACTGGCTGGTCGAGGTGATAAATACCTGCTTGTAACTCTGGAGACAAAAGATCTTAATTTTCACAGATCATGCGGATGCAGATGAAATTACTGAGGGTGTTCTTTATGTAGGGAGGCAACTAGTACATTACAATAAAAAACATACCTAATGTAACAACTAAATGTATTATATGCGACTCTTTTATGTAATAAATGAGTTTTCACTCCTCTTGCTCGAAAAGTCCGTCATAATAGCGTACCAGAGGGGCCGTAAAATTGCTCATTATAGCCCTAGGGAAAATAAGCTTTTTTTTTTTTAATTTCGTCGTCGGTGTTCGAAAACGCAAAGTCTTTACTCATAATTCATAAAGAATTGACTTATTACTGTTCCATAAAAAAAAACATTTTATTTTAAAAATGGAACCAAACACGCCGAACGCCGAACTCTTTGGCAGGATGTGTGCGTTGCATTCCAACTACAGAAGAAATAAAAAAAAAGGCATTGGCGCGAAATTTTAAGATATTTTCTGTATTATTTATTTGAATTGTAAGTAGGATTCCTTTTTATCTCCTACGTTTACCCCACAGACGACACAATATTATATTCGTCTTCACAGAGAACTGAGATTATGTTGCCGGGAAAAAACATCTCATTAGAACAACAGTACAAATTGTACATTTAATTTTTAATTAAATAAACTATCATACTAAAAATGGTTATTTTATTTTCTCGCAATCGTAGTGAAAAGTACGCTGTAACACACGGCGCTAAAATCCCATTATAACTCGGTTCCTATTTACTACCTCGCTAAAGCTCAGTAGTAAAACTACCTCGTCTATAATGGGTCATTTTAGCCCCTTGTATCACAATGTACTATTACACAGCTCTTGTATTTTCTAGCTTATAATTATTTAAATTAGTTCTATACAGAATATATTTCTTGATGCATTATTACACTATACTTGGTAATCTCTTAAGCTTTTTCAATAATTGAATCACATATAATTATTATGTAACACAATTTATCAAGATGCCCTAACATGGATTGGTGTTTGCTTGATAAAGGCATCCAGTTTGTTCTTAAATAATTCACTAGTAATGGGCTCTCCGATGCCACACATGGGATTCCTCACAGCATACTTCACATAGATTTCTCCATAGATCTTCTTCAATAAATCTCTGACTCCCTGAGCTTGGTTGTCTGTATTCATAACAAATTTTAAACCTGATGGAGTTTCAAGACAATGCAGAGTGTACTTTGAAGTTTTGTAATTCATGAAACCTTCTTTTGGGTCCAGTGGAGATATTTTAGCTACAAATGATTTAATTGAAAACAGCATCCCATACATTAATTTCCCCTCCTGAAAAGGACACAAAAAAATTTTTGAATTTAATCAGTAGTCACACACTTCTATTTGTTCATTCCAACACGGTGCATTATTTTTTTTAAACAATCATGAAGCATTTTCGATGTTTGTTTTGCATGTTTTCCCATCCTTTAGACAGCTACGAAGCTACCAACAAACGAAGTTTCTTTAAAATAATAGATAAGTTATTTTTGCATAATTCATAGACAATGTTCACTATTATATTTAATAGGTATAATCATATAATATCGTATTTATATTCAGTCAGCTCTTAATCCCATGTTAGTGGATAGTAGTAGTCTATAAATTATGTCTGCCCAGAACTAGCTACGTTTTGAGCACTATCATGAAATGTAGATGATCCCTTGTGAGAATTATTAAAGAGCAATTTTAGGGGGCGCGCGTTGTTTATTTATGTTTCATCTAATTTTCAAAGAAACACTAAAATAATGTTATGAATAAACTTTAATTCATGTTTACACCCACTAACCTCCTCTCTCGACATTCCAGATTGTTTTGACCTGTTCCATTCGCCGTAATAGAGTAACGTGCCATAACGGTCGAATATGTATAAATTGTAAATAGTCATCGCTAATGTAAGGTGCCTAAGACTCGTGTGAAAAACAGACACTCCTTAAATTACATGTACACTTTTATGCAGCGTATTATTTGCAATAAATTATGTTTTATCAGATATTTGGTGTGTTGTTATTTTATTGGAATGAATATGAATTAATCAATCAATTGACACTGACAGTGACACTTAGGCATGGCAAAAAATATCGAAATATCGATATTTTTCCAAACCATAATCGAAAATTTTTCATCGCGATATTCCGATATTTGATATTTATTTTAGAGTATCGAATTCGTATCAAATTCGATTTTTTTTAACGCAACTTTGGTTTCGTGCCCGTATCTGATGACTTCTGGTTTGATTAAATTGTATATAATTACATAATTAGGCTCAAGCATCAATAAAAATACTTTTTTCTTTTATTCTTTTTTTTTTTTTTTTTTTTTTTTTTTCCTATCTTGGCATTCACATCTCTTGTGTGTGAGATGTATTTGGCCAATTACGACGTTTTAAGAGAGTAACACGCAGGGAAAATGTTCGGTGTTTTTAGATTTTGATAGATGACAGGAATTTGGTCCAGGGCACCTAAAACCAATAACATTAAATGAAGACACAAACATCACAAGACAATAACATATTACACAATAGCCTCAGACAAAAGGAATATTAGTAGGAAATAGAAAATATTAGTAGGAAAAGAGAAAATAATCTAGCTATATCCTCGTCCTGCCCATTGTGATTTCAAAATCACAAAACATACTTCACGGTTCCTGCCCATCTAAAATATTGTAAAATTCTAAATTCTGCCCACTGTCCTTCAAAAATCACATATTAAACTTTCGCGCCTAGAATTTGTATTTTCTACTCAGCTGTCGTTTTTGAAGTTTCCTGTGATTGGTTAGGTTATAACCAATAAGGGAACCTTAAATCTATTCGAGTAATAGACAACAGATTAACGTCAGAAGCCATTCATGATCAGGGGTGGTCAGCTTTCTAAGCGGCCAATGCCTACAGTGGCACGATTTGCAAAAAAGGGATAGCGCTCTACGAAAGAATGTAATAGTTAGATTAAAAATTTACATGCCCGATTGAAAACTTACCTACCATTTTGGTAGATTATGTTATATTTTGATAAGTGAAATATTTCGATTATGGATGTTTACCTTTTTTTTTTTAATTATTTCGAATTTATTTTTGAAATTAAAATTTCTGCAGTAATATAGATTCTAATTATTATAATTATTGCAACCAGATAATGGTTGGACTTTTATTTTATGTGATGGTAACTTTTACAACTTAACCCGGCCGGGCCCGTTTGCCGTTGTCACTACGAGAAAAGTTTTTTCAAACTTTTTTCTCTGCTTTCAGCTGCTGTTTTTGTGTTTTTGCCGGTTTGTTTATCGTTTTATTGAATTGCGAGATAGAGACTCCTGTGCGAAATTGACGCTTTTTGTGTTGTGAATTCAATATTTGTGAGATAGAGACTCCTGTGCGAAATTGACGCTTTGTGTGTTGTGAATTCAATATTTGTGAGATAGAGACTCCTGTGCGAAATTGACGCTTTCCTGACTTATTCTTGTGCGATACTGACGCTTTTGTGTTATTTTTCCACCATGGTTGGAAAAGGGAATGTTAAGTGTGCAAAATGCGGCATTAACTCAAAGGAAAACTCTTCCTTGACTTTTCACAGGTTTCCTCTCCCGTCCACTCATGGGTCTATAAAGTAAGTCTATTTTGCGTTAATTTACACTTTAGTATCTGATACTATGCCTTAGTTAGTAGTTAATTCTCTTTATTTAGTAAATTATAACTAATTTCTGATTACCTAGCCCACTTTCGTAGCCCGCGAAATTCAAATTTTCCTACGTTTTTTGCAATTTGCAGGCCTGTGGTAGGTTGTATGAAGTTGAAAATATTGGTTGTGGCTTCATTACTATTTAAAGATATGTATGTTTGCTTAGGTACTTACATTTTCTATTAATACAAACATCCAAACAGATCCCTATAAACAATATGGTCAGTGGGTCGTCGTGTACTAGTCATGTGTATCAATCATGCTTTGGGTGATAATCAGGTCAAAACCTATATTGTAGTTGCCTTGTGAATAAATAAATAAAAATAAAAAAAATTGCATGACTTTTCTAATACATAATACAAAAAAATCTTTTTCAGGGCTCGAGTTTGGGCAAAATTTTGTTTTCCCAATGATGATTGGTCTTCAGATGAATCATTGGTGAAGCTATACAAGCAGCATAAGATGTTATGCGGCAATCATTTTGAAGATTCATCGTTTACTAGCAGTGCCAAAACAAGATTGAATAAGTTTGCCATTCCAACAAAAGCTCAAAATATTTTGGCCCAGTTACGAGATGAACAACCACCTATAGAAGCACAAAAAACTCAAGTAAGTATTTTTATTATTTAAGAACTATTTTAATACACGAGGTTGCGGCAGACCACGAAAGAGATGGTGGGATGAACTGGATGTCTTCCTTGAGAATTGGAAAGAAAGAGCACAGAATCGTGATCGTTACAAGGAATGGAGCGAGGCCTTTGCCCAGCAGTGGGACAATACAGGCTAGCTATAGTAATAATAATAATTTTAATACAAAGTTCCAGCTTTAGACTGATTGGAGTAGAGAACATACCAGTTTTGTTATCAATAAAATGCAAAATACTCTTTCTACTACTCTCAATATATAGAGACAGATTCTTAGCAGAAAGAAAGAAACTCCCTAGTCAATTGGTTTCTCATAAAACATTTGTTGCTGGTTCATTCAACAAATTGCTAAAATATGCAAGAAAAATAAATATTTTATTGAAAGAAAGTTAATCAATATGCTTAAAATATTTCAGTATCAGGAGACTACTCAAAAGACGCAGACCAATGTAGAAGTTACGGCCAGTAGTACTTCACAGTGTTCAACATCCCTACAACACTTCAATGCAAATAACCCTCAGAGCCCAGATTTGGCCAAGGTAATTCAATAAGTTGTAATAATATTTTATGAGTGGAATAATTAGCCTGGCCCAAGTTGAACTTGCCATAATATAATAGCCTACATCTATCTGCAATCATGTACCTTCCAAAGTGAGAGAACTTTCAAATAAGTGCAGTGATTCTGGAGATAACCCTCCACATATACACAGACCAAAATTCACACTCTCTTGTTTGAATGTTAACCCTTCGTCTGTGAAGCCTGACCGAATCGGTCTGACGCCATTGTTTAACTATTGTGTCTACCTCGCAGCAGATGAAGGTTTTTAATAGAATACTATAATAATATGTACAGGCAGATTCTTTAATGTAAGAATCTCACAAAAAAATCTGCTGATTTCATTAGACTAATTTTATTGCAAGATAAGCAAAAACAAATAGACATGTCATACAAAAAAGGAAATTTTCATAAAATGTTTCAATAGTAACACCAATAATTGTAAAGATATGCAAGAAAAATAAACATTTCATAGAAGGAAAGTTAATCAATAAAATTAAAATATTTCAGTATCAGGAGTCTACACAGATGCAGATGGATGTGGAAGTTACGGCCAGTACATCTCAGTGTTCTACATCCATAGAACCCTCAAATGTATATAACCTTCAGGGTTCAGATTTGACCCAGGTACTTCAATTAATATATTAATATTTTCTTTGAATAGAACAAATTCATTATTGCTCGAGTCTAGATAAATATAATTTATGTATTTATGTTATTTTGCTGTTGACATAGATATATTTATTTGGTAATTGTTACATAATATTGCAAGTCATACTATATAATTATAATCAGTTTATCATAACATTATTCGATTCAGATGAAATTTTATGGAATGAGGACACTTTGCTGGTCTGAGTTATTGTTGGATTATGATAAAGCGATCTATGAATATGTTGAGTACCTGTAAAGTATGTCCTAACCCTTTGAATGCTCTGACATGGTTATTATATGTTTTACAGGAATCATCGAAAAGCAAAGGCATATTAAAAGACCTGAATGTCAAAAAAATGACCGAACTAACACCCAGAAAACAAAAACTGTACAGAAGATGCAGAAAAAATTTAACTGAAATCTTGAGACTGCGAAGAAAATTTAGAAAAGTTAAGAAGTGCAACAGGGATGTTTTAGGTTCTTTGCACGATGATGATGCGGTGAACAACATAATGAAACGAAAACTAAGCAGTTCATTTTATTTGTTGCTACAAAGCCAGTTAAAAAATGTGTCGAGAAAGTTAACTGGGCGGAGATGGACACTAGACGATAAAGTTTTAGCCTTAAGCATGTATAAAAAGTCTAGTTCATGCTATAGGCTATTAAGTCGGCTATTTTGTTTGCCTAGTGTGAGTTCACTAAAGGCATTACTGAACAAAATACCCATGATGTGCGGAATAAATAATCAAGTGATTGAAACAATTAAAGAAATCACAAAACAGAGGTCAGTCAGTGACAATTTGTGTGTTGTGGCTTATGACGAAATGTCAATAAGAAAAAACCTGAGCTATAACACAAAACTAGACCAATTAGATGGCTACCAGGATCATGCTGCCCAGGGCCGAACGCAAGAAATTGCAAGCCATGCCCTAACTTTTATGGCTATAGGAGTTAGAAAAGCCTGGAAACAGCCGATAGCCTTTTATTTTTCGGGAGACTGCGTCACAGCTGACAGATTAGCTGTACTTATTAAGGAGGTGGGCCTTCTGTTTGTGTGATAATATTAAATTATCTTAGCCTCAAACTATATAAATTAATTGATTAAAATAAATATGAATTTTCAGGTTTTGAGTACTTGTTTTGGTGCTGGATTGGAAGTCATTGGCGTCGTATGTGATTTGGATGGCGTTAATTTACGGGCAATAAATTTATTAGGCTCATCGAAAGATCACCCATTCTTCGACCATGAGGGACATGAAATTGTCACCATCTTAGACCCGCCCCACCTGCTTAAATGTTTTAGAAACAATTTTTTAAAACATAATGTACAATTTGTACAAGATGTACAAATAGAAGGTCAACGAAGAATAGGTTGGTGCCTATTGCTTATTATTCGTGTTGTAGATTTAGCAGCTTGTATTTTTAACAGTTTTATATAATTAACAATAAGGGCCTATTCAAACCTAAGCGGTATTCGCTACCGTCAGCGGGAGAGAAAACAGAGTGGGCATGCTGTATTGTTACTATAACTACTCCGCGGCTAGAGCGGAACTTGATACTAAATACTTGATCCAAACCTGCGCGGCATGTACCTCTACCTACAGCGGCAGCGAATACTGCTTAGGTTTGAATAGGCCTTTACATCATTCCTATGTTAAGAGCGTTCAGCCCGCGCGGGCTGGCAACGTCGCATTTCTAGTGGTTGTTCGTGATTAATTTATTAAATTTAAATGAAAGTACTATTTTTCTCAGCCCGCACTGGATCTTTGGTGTTTATAAGTTTAAACACCAACAATCAAACAATTGAAACATCAACAATCTAGAGCAGGGCTGTTGTTTTTTGGGCATTACATTGAATCCACCTTAATATTTCTATCTTAGAATGTATCAATACATTATACATTATATTAAAGAATAAAAACAAATATCCAACTTTATTATTATATTCATTTCTGTGTGTCAAATAACCAGAATATTAATTGATTTTATAATCTATTGCAGGAGTAGCTAAATGGAGCCACATTCAAGAATTCTTTGATAAAGATAACAAGAACCCCAACTTCGTTTTTGCTCCAGCATTGACCCAGCAACACCTTCAGCCGAATGGCAAACAAAAGATGAAAGTTCGGCTAGCTGCTCAAGTTTTGAGTCATTCCGTTGCTGCAGGATTATTGGCCAAAGTAGCCCTAAGTAAGTTTCAGCATAATATATTTGTATGTACTTTCAATCTTTCTAGCTTTTTTTCCCGTCTGTGGCAATGCACATAAGGAGGGTCATGTTTTTTTCTTGACTATGTGAATATGATTCTTTGACAAAAGACGATAAAATCATTCAGATCAAATTAAATACTGATAATTGCATGATTGAAGAAAACAATACCACAGGACACAATAACATCAAGTTAAACCTAAGAGAGGGTGCATCACTGGATGCGTACCCGGCAAGTGCAACTGCGAGAATATAGTAAGTACAGCTGATTGTCCTCAAACTGGGACAGATTGCAGTAGAAAAGAGGTTTAAAAAAAAATCGTTATGTTTTGTTGTTGAAAATTACTGCAATGTAAAATGCCACTACAATAATACTCATACCCATTTCAATGAGTCAGTGTCATGTCATGTTAGTTGCAGAAATTCCTTTTAACAAATGTTTTTTTGTTTGGTTTCAGACGAATTACCACAAGATGCCGTGGGGACTGCGACCCTTATCGCAAATATTGATAAATTATTTGACGCCATGAATGGTGACACGCCTGATAGAAAAAGAGGCAAAGAATACCTTACCAACATGTCTTCAACCAGCCCTCATTTACATTTTTTTAATAAAATGAGAGAATTTTTCACACAAATGAAGTTTGTAGGGGCGAGAAGCAAGCCCCCATCACAAGATGGCTGGTTGAGGACGATGAATGCAATCGAGCGTATATTTAAAAATTTAAAAAAATATAATATTAACACATTATGTGTCCGAAGGCTAAATCAAGATCCTCTCGAAAACTGTTTCGGGTGCATTCGGAGCAACTGTGGTTGTAATCCAAACCCCACTTCAGTCCAATTTATTGCAGCATTGAAAACTAGCATAATAACCAATTTAATTAATAACAATAAAAACAGAAACTGCCTGGATGATGATAACGACATTCTGAATAATTTCAAAGTGTTTCTGCAAAAAGGTGAGCAACCAATAAATGATGAAAACTCTTCCACACCTTTTCCAGCGGAAATTTCTATTGAAGGTGTAGAAGAGTTAGATATACCTCAGTGTTCTGGAGAAATGCAAGCATGTGCATATGTGTGCGGCTTTATAGCAAAAAAGATGTCGATGAATTGCGCGCAGTGTAAAAAAATTATGCTTGCTGATCCGAACACTGAGGTATGTCATTTATTTACATCCTTTAAGGAGTACAATGACGTAAAATCAAGTTTAAAATACATCCAGCCCAGTTTCTGTGAAATGGTTGAAAATGCTGCAATTATAATAAACAATTACCTAAAAGAAAATTCGCACAAGAAAAAATTAAAATATTCATTATTAAAAACGTGCGAAAATTTAAATAAAGATTGGCTGAAGGGGTGTGACGATCATTATGAGATGAATTTAAAAATAATTGTTGATAGTACAGTTGAGATATGCCTGAAGCGGTTTTGCACGATTAAAAATCGAGGGTTTGTTGAGGAAGCCTCAAAAAAATCTTTATTAAGAAAAATAAAAATACTCAAACATGTTTAAAAAAATTGTATTATTTAACATCACTTAGAAATTCCGAGCATTATTTTTATTATATTTGCTAAACAGGAAACGAACGAGGAGCTTGTGGCTAAACAAAAACAGCTTGCCTTGGTTTGTATGTGGATATGGGTGACCCTACATATAAGGAGTTTCTAAGCTGTTCGTCCCGGCTGTCATTTGTACATGTATGACAGTTCTTACAGGTAGTCAGTGGCCCAAGAAGTTTGACTACCAGTCTTGCCAAGTAGCATCGTATTACTCAGTAGTAACTGGATTGTGGAGGTCAGATAGGCAGTTGCTCCATGTAAAATACTGGTATTCAGCTGCATCCGGTTGGATTGGAAGCCGACCCCAACATAGTTGGGAAAAGGCTAGGCAGATGATGATGAAACAGGAAAGGAACATTCTATGACTTAGTCGATGCCGGAATTTCAATAGGCGTGAGTGACAAATTAAATGTACCATTTAGTTAATTGTCACTCACGCCTGTTGAAACTCCGGTATCGACTAAATAAAAAAAGGAAATTGAAAACACTTCAAATCTCCCGCGCTATCGAAAGTTACTGATGGCACGAACGGCAGCGCTAGTGTGCTTCTATGTAAGCATTTCTAAAGTATGAAGTTGACGTTCTTCCCTTTAGGGTATATATGTTCTGTGTTCATGATTCACGTGTTAAAAATGGAGTCACGTCGGAGAAGAGGTATGTTTAATTTCTTATTATCATTTAGATCGGTGGCTTTTCTTTATTAAAAATAGACAGGATTAAAGTTAACTAATCAATAGTTTGACTTTTGTAACTATTTTTGATTTTCGTTAATAATTGTATTTTTAGGAAACATAAATAATATTATGTGATGCAAAAATCACATCGGGCAGAACTTTTTGGTAAATTGTGATCTTTTTTCGCAGAATTTGTATGTATGTATGCATGTATGTCCGTGATTATCTCGCGTTTGGCTGAACCGATTTCGATGCGGTTTTCAAAAAAGTGTTCGTTACATTCTGGGGAAGGTTATAGTATATAAGACTAATGGATATCCCGTGACGTTGCCGCATAGATCCCGTTTTGCTTTCTTGTATTGTAGATTTTGAATGAAAGACGATTGTATGTTTGTCCGCGATTATCTCGCGTTTGGCTAAACCCATTTTAATGCGGTTTTCAGAAAAGGGTTTGTTACATTCTGGGGAAGATTTTAGTATATAACACTATTGTATATGACGTGACGTTGCCGAATAGGTCCCGGTTGGCCAAGATTCAGAAACTGGAACTCCATAATGGGACAATCTATCCTAGTCGTGTTTGGGCTTGTTGTAATTGTAACGGTGTGCACTTTCCATGTGTACTAAGCACATGTGAACCACTAAAAAGTGAAAAATATAAACGTTTTTGCAAAAAATAAAACCGATTTCAAACAAAAACAAAAAAGTGAAAAATAACTTTAGCTTCTGAAGTCGGTGACAAAAAATTAAATCAATCAAACAGAGGTCACCGACTTCAGAAGCTAAAGTTATTATTCACTTTTTTGTTTTTGTTTGAAGTCGGTTTTATTTTTTGCAAAAAAGTTTTTTTAAGTCCAGAGAGGCTTCAATAAAAGTTAGTACTTTAATTACTAAATAAAGAGATGAAAATTCAAGACTGATTAAGAAGGTACATAATAAATAACATAAAAAGTTACTCTTGTTTTATTTACCCCATTGTACCCATGCAGTGTCTATTATGAAGGACAAACAAAATACAGCTGATTTTGGTAATTCTGCCCAGTGTACTGTAAAAAGAACAAAATGTATGATGTTAAAAATAGCGTAAATCGTTTCATTATGATCTATTTAATGCCGTAAAAAAATATAAAAAAATTATATCTTATGCATGACCTTTTTTTTTGTTCTAATTATTCTGGGCAGGAAGCACTTGTAAGATTTTGTACTTTGAAGAGAACAGTGGGCAGAATTACCAAACAGGTTCTAATTTGCTTGGGCAGAACGAGGTTATGTCTATAAAAAAATAAATAATAGTAATAATAATAATAAAAAATCCTTCAGACTTTAAAATTTTAAATTATGAAAAGATATATATTTCATTAAATAAACTATAAAGGAAGAATGTGAATAAGTGAGAAGAGACTGAAAGTTGATAGGTCGGGGTATATCTGGAGGGAGAGCGTCGTATAAAGAAAATGACAATTTAGGACAATTGAAAAAAATATGATCTACCGTCCCATCGTCCAAACCACATTCACAAAGAGAGCTATCACGTACTCTGATTTTGGCAAGGAAGACCGGCGTGTTGAGGCTGGATCAGACACCGCTGCAGTGGATTGGTTAGCACGACGATGAAGAAAGAAATGCACTTGTTATACTTTCACCAATGGTTTTAATTAAGCGATAACAATATTCTAGCAGGATTTACAGAGTCGATTATGATGATATAAAAAGATTGTATGGATGCGAACAAAAGTGCAAGGACAAGTATATGAGCACGATACCAGAGTAAAATCAGTGATAGCTGTCACTGTCAGTTGAAGGTAACGGAACACAGATAATGCTAAACATACATTACTAAGAATGTTGTCAACATATTCATAAATTCCAACACTTCCCCTCATGCGTAACATAAATTATAATGTAGACAATACAATAAATTAACACTTCAAGTTAATTCCACTCTACTTATTTTAGACTTTATGTCTAGCATGACAACATAACTAGGTACACACAACGGAATGCTTACACCTGCCTCATAAACTAACTTACAGACCTACGATACATCTCTTAAACCTAAGTCATTAACAAAACCTAAGTGTTTAGAACCTGATAAAGGTTTTGTAAATAGGTCAGCCACCATTTTATCAGTAGGTAAATAGCTTATGACAATATTCTTCTCCTTTACCATGTCCTTTACATAGTGGTAGCGCAAATCAATATGTTTGGTCTTCCTGTGGCAATATTCTTTTGTTTCAAGCAATGTAAGTGCACTTTGATTGTCACTAAAGATTCTACAATTATAGTGTTTATCAAAAATTTCATTTAATAAATTTCTAACAAAGCATACTTCCTTGCATGAATCACTTAAGGCCAAATATTCAGCTTCAGTAGTCGAAAGTGCAACACATCGTTGCTTACGTGACTCCCAACATATGGTTGAGGCACCAATCTTAACAACAAAGCCACTATAAGACCGCCTGTCCACAACATCATTGGCCCAATCTGCATCTGCAAACACTGATACATTGAAGCTACCAGACTTAACAAATACCAGTTTTCGATTTATTGTACCACTCAAATATCTCAAAATTCTTTTTGCAGCCAACCAATGACGTCCGGTGAAGGCTGTATTAAATTGACTCAGACTATTTAAAGCATATGTGATGTCTGGTCTTGAACATACAGACAAATACATCAAGCATCCAATCAGCTCTCTATAAGGATAGGTACTATCTGTCAGAATGTCACAATTTTCAGATTTCTGAAGTTTTTCTACAGTCATAGGCGTTGATACACTTTTACAATTAGCCATTCCAAAACGATCTAATATCTTTCTAATATATTCAGATTGATCAAACATTAAAATGCCATTATTTCTATCTCTATGAACTTTAATACCCAAACAATTCTTTAGAGTACCTAGACTTTTACAACTAAATTCAGTTTTTAACAGCTTAAATAATATTTCCTTTTCCTTAGTACTATTGGTGAAAACATAAAAATCGTCAACATAAAGAGCTATCAAAGTTAAATGTTTAAAATCTTTCTTGATATAGACACATGGTTCACATTTGCTTTGTATATAACCGTTATTAGTCAGTAAAGTGTAAACACAGTTATTCCACAATCTACTTGCCTGTTTAAGGCCGTACAAACTTTTATTTAATAGACAGACTTTTGTCTTTTCACATGAAAATCCTACTGGTTGTTCCATATAAATATTTTCATCAAGGTTACTATGTAAAAATGCTGTATTTATATCTATGTGTTCCATGTCCATATTTAATTCATTAGCAATGCAAAATAAAATTCTTAAAGTAGTGTGTCTTACAACTGGTGAGAAGGTATCTGTATAATCAATGTTAGGCTTTTGGCTAAAACCCCTTGCAACTAGACGAGCCTTATATTTTGTATAGTTGCCTGAATCATCAGATTTTATCTTATATACCCATTTACAGCCAACTACGTTACAATCACTTGGTCTTTCAACTATTTGCCATACATTGTTTTTCATAAGAGAATTATATTCTTCTTGCATAGCAGCTAGCCACTGATCTTTCTTAGGGCTTAACAATGCTTCGTCATAGGATTGAGGCACATCATAAACGCAAGTATTTACAAAAAAAGATACATCCGATAAGTCAGACAGATCATAGTCAGCATACCTTATAGGCTTCTTATTACGTGTGGAACGAACAGGTCGCTCGCATACGTCACCAAAAACCTGTTGGGGTAAATCTTCCCCTCGAACGACTGTTTCGTTCATCACAGTGGTATCTTGTTCCTCACTATCTCCCTCAGCAGTCTCCTCAGCACTCTGGAAGGAAGGCTCACTTAATATTGGAGATACTAAATTGTCTTCAATTAAATTCTCATTACAATTTATATTATTATTATCAATGTCATTATTATTTTGATTATCAATTAAATTGTCCCCCCAATAAATTGTGACCCCAAGAGGTCCAAAAGACTATAAGATGCCTTGACAATAAAAAAGCACCAGGCTATGATTTGATCACGAAGGAAGTACTGAGAGAACTGCCACGCAAAGGCATAATTATGCTAACAATCTTGTTGAACTCCATGCTAAGATTGCAATATTTTCCTGACCAATGGAAGATCTCAGAAATTGTAATGATTCACAAACACGGGAAACCTGCCCAAGAAAAAACGTCATATAGACCAATAAGCCTTTTGCCGACAATGTCCAAAATATTTGAAAAAGTGCTGCTGCATAGGATGGCTCCAATACTTAAAGAGAGAAACGTACTACCTGACCATCAGTTTGGCTTCAGGAAACAACACGGAACAGTAGAACAAATACACCGGGTCTGTGAACACATAAGAAAAACACTGGAACAAAAGAAATATTGCTCCTCAGTGTTTCTGGACATCCAGCAGGCTTTTGACAAGGTGTGGCATAAGGGCCTCCTAAGCAAGATCAAACAGCATCTGCCCCACCCGTTCTTTAGCATTCTGAACTCTTACCTCACAGATAGACTTTTCTACGTAAAAGAATCAGGTAATACCTCAGCCCTTCACAGAATTGAAGCTGGTGTGCCTCAGGGTTCTGTCCTGGGGCCAATTCTTTACATATTGTACACAGCTGACTTACCGACGGAACCTGGAGTTGTTATAGCAACATTCGCAGATGATACGGCTATATTGTCTAGCCACACAAACCCAGAAGTTGCATCAAGTCTTCTGCAAAGTGGACTTAACAAAATACACACTTGGATGAAAAGGTGGAAACTAAAGGCCTGTGCTGCAAAGTCTGTCCAAGTTACCTACACACTCAGAAAGGAGGACTGCCCACCGGTCAAACTAGGAGATACCACCCTACCACACAGAAGTTGTGTAAAATACCTGGGAATGCATTTGGACCGTCGATTGACCTGGCAACAACATATCAGAGCCAAGAAAGACGAACTCATATATAGATTAAAAAATCTTCACTGGTTACTGGGCCGTAACTCCAGACTATCACTAGATAACAAGCTCCTAATATACAAAGTAGTATTGAAGCCCGTATGGATGTATGGGATACAGCTTTGGGGAAGCGCAAGTAACTCCAGTATAGCCATCTTGCAGCGTCAACAAAATAAAATACTACGCACAATAGCCAATGTCTCATGGTTTACTACAAACGCTGAAATCCACCAACAACTAGTCATTCCCACAGTTGCTGAGGAGATTCGGAGTGTAGCAGGGAAATATAAAGAACGACTAGCCATCCACCCAAATGAGCTAGCCCGTCAGTTGACACAACGAGACTACGTGCTCCGCTTGAAGCGCCACAATATCATGGCACTAGAAGACCGGCAGTAAAGCCGTAACACCTGCGAGTAGATGGCATCACTGGAAGCCACACTCTACACTACAAGCAACACGGAACTCATCCGCTCATAGTCTGAGGACTGATTGCAGATAATAATTAGAAGAAAAAAAAAAAAAAAAAAAAAATTAAATTGTCATTAGGTACTTATTATATTCACAGACTTGCTTTGCATGTCTATATTGCAATTATTCTGGTTACATAACTTGCTTTGCATGTTAATGTTATTATAGATAAAATCAGAATTGCAAACATTTTGTGACTCATTAATAATACTGTGGTTTATAAACTGGTTCTCAAAGAATATTACATTTCTAGACACAATAAGCTGCTTTGGTTTAGAAGGATAAATTAACCTATAACCCTTGGTATTCTCGCAATACCCAACAAAAATACAATGTTTTGACTTTGAATCAAGTTTATGTCTTTTAATCTCAGGAATTAGTGTCAAAGCACAGCAACCAAACACACGCAGATGGCTCAGGTTCACTTTGTGACCTGTCCATACTTCTTCAGGAGTTTTATTAGGAACTGCCGCTGTAGGACTTCTGTTCTTTAAATAGATTGCAGTAGCAATGGCTTCTCCCCAGTACTCTTTAGGAAGATTTGCTTCAAGAAGCATACAGCGGGTCCTCTCAAGGAGTGTGCGGTTTAGCCTCTCGGAGACACCATTTTGTGAAGGGCTATAGGGAGCTGTAGTTTGATGAATAATACCTTCAGATTGTAAATATCTGGAGAAGTCAGCACTGCAATACTCTCCACCTCTATCAGTACGCAGACTTTTAATAGAATAACCAGTTTGTTTCTCAACTGTTGCTTTAAAAATCTTAAACTTGGACAAAACCTCTGACTTACGCGTGATTAAGTAGCCGTGTGTTTTTCTAGAGAAATCATCTGTAAAAGTTAACAGATATCTCGAACCACCTAAACTGTTAACAGGCATAGGACCACAAACATCCGAATGGATGAGCTCCAATAATTGCTTGGCACGTTTAGCTTTACCCCTAGGAAAACTTTGCACTGCTTGCTTCCCCTCAACACATGACACACACTTGTTAGTGACCGCATCATGATGAGATGGCTGAAGATTAACACCAATAGCAATGTCACAGAGAATACTCACCCCACGATGACTTAAATGTCCAAGTCGCCTGTGCCATAACTCAGTTGAAACTGTGGCAACCTCAGTGTCTAGCAAACTTTGTGGCTTTGACACATTCTCCACACCATTCAAAGCTACATCTGACTGCACCTGTAAATCAGACTTAAAACAACCACGCACATTGTCCAATAAATAAATTCCCCTATGACTGGTGGCAGTTACTATTAAAGATTCCCCTTTGAAAACATAACATTTACTTTTATTAAAACTAACAGATAAAGCCTTCTCAGTCAATTTACTAACACTTATTAAATTACTTGAGAGGTCAGGTATATATAAAACATCTGTTACAATTTGTGTCTTGTTATTTTTCATAGGAATACAAACGTCACCATAACCCAAACATGACAGGGAATTACCATCAGCAACTTGTACCTTTTTGTTACATTTTTCTAACTTATTAAACCACTTCAGGTCCTTACACATATGGGTACTCGCCCCAGAATCCACAATCCAGTCTGAGCTGTAAAAAACACCAAAACATCCAGCAACTAACACTGTTTCATTTTCACTTGTTTTCTTCGCCTTTTTAAGTTTGAAACATTTCGCCTTTATATGCCCTGGACGATGACAGTAGTGACATATAATTTGCTTCTTATGTTGTTGCTTAGATAAGAGGGCTAGGTCTTCAGGTTTATCAGTACGCTTCCTCCGGTGTTCTTCTTGTAGCAGCCTAGTCCTGACTAGTTCACTTGATATAGTGCCAGTAACTGCTACAGCCTCAAGGCTCGAGACTATTATATCAAATTCCTGTGGAAGTCCACTCAACATCAACTCTGCAACTTCAGCATCCTCTATAGTGCGACCTATGTCTGATAGTTGCTGCACGAGGGTCATGATATGTTCAATGTAGGTGTCCATATTATTAAAATCTTCATAATTAGCACGGTGTAGTTTTCTCAAAAGTGTGACACGTCTACAAAAACCTTTGTCTTCAAAAACTGTACTCAAGTTGTCCCAGGCCTGCTTAGCTGTTTTTGCATTTCTAACATATTGTATGCAAGTTGGTTTCAGGGCCAAGCTAATGCGGGCAAGTGCACGCAAGTCTTTGCCGGCATTCACAGGCTCTGCATGTTCAATGCATGACCATAGGTCCTCCATGATGAGACACATTTTCATATTAAATTTCCAGATGTTAAAGTTGCTTACTCCATCTAACTTTTCGAAAGGTATGTAAACATTATAACCTCGTGAACTCTCTGTAGTCACAGCAGCAGATGAATTAACGTTTGCGGGACTCGTGCCACGCGGTCCCGACTCCATGTCGGCGTCGCACGCATCAGACGTACCAGGCATTGCAAGCACGCTGTCAACAGTATCAACCAAACGCTTCAATTCACACCTGTAGTCGCATTCAGCCAAAAAAGCACAATGGCAGCTTTTTCTTCCTCAAGCACGTTTTATCTCTGTACTGCGGGCTCCTGGGCCCATAACCTGTTGAGGCTGGATCAGACACCGCTGCAGTGGATTGGATAGCACGACGATGAAGAAAGAAATGCACTTGTTATACTTTCACCAATGGTTTTAATTAAGCGATAACAATATTCTAGCAGGATTTACAGAGTCGATTATGATGATATAAAAAGATTGTATGGATGCGAACAAAAGTGCAAGGACAAGTATATGAGCACGATACCAGAGTAAAATCAGTGATAGCTGTCACTGTCAGTTGAAGGTAACGGAACACAGATAATGCTAAACATACATTACTAAGAATGTTGTCAACATATTCATAAATTCCAACACGGCGTGCATGCATGACCCAAACGAAGGCGACATATGGTAGATGTGGTTTGTTTGCCACCTTTTCGAAATCGGAAGAACCAGGGTTTCTGTGGTATAAGAGGTTGTATATCCCCATAGTAACGTCCTTTAATAAGTCTTGAGGAATCCCATAAATCTTGCCAATCATTTCTTACATGCGAGTTCGCTAGAGGTAACAAATCGGTATGGTATATTTCAGTGTGATTTTCAGATCCACTTATTGTAGAATCTTTAGCCCAAGAATCCACCATCTCATTACCTGCAATACCAGAGTGCCCAGGAATCCAAGCAAGGACTATATCTAGACCTTTTTGTCTACAATTAAAAAGTAACTCTTTAATCTTGAAGATAAGAGGGAGCTTGATTTTCATTTTGAACTGATTACTACAAATTTTTTGCAAACAACTTCTGCAGTCTGTAAAAATAATTGTTTTCGAGAAGTTATGAGAATCAGCAAATAGAAGCGCTTCATATAAGGCAATAGCTTCACCTGTGAACACAGATGTCTGAGAAGGACATTTAAAGGATAAAGTCACGTTGAATTTTGGAATCCAAACCGCAGCACCAACTTTACCGTCGGGGGATAATTTGGAGGCATCAGTGAACACTGTTATCCAGTCTTGCCAATCAGACAGAAGTCTGATAAAATTTTGGTTAGCTGCAGGATCATCTTTTTCAACTCCAAAATTCAAAATGATTCTAGGAGTAAACATTAGCGAAGAATAATCAGTTTTGTATAAAGGGTTGATATTACTACTATAAACAGGCGCAGAAAGATTTTTAATCTTTAAATAGCTCTTTATGATTTTGGGGGTTTCCTTACGATTCCAATATCGATTTTTTGATATCTCTTCAGAAAGACTCTCCAGACGAGGGATAAGTGGATGAGATGAACATGACATAACCCTAAAGATGAATCTATCAGACAAATATTGTCTGCGAAGGAATAGAGGGGGGTCTAGGCATTCCACTTGAAGAGCATTTTTTGGTGAAGATTTCATTGCTCCAAGAATAATACGTAAGCATTTAGTCTGTACGTTGTCTAATTTCTTTAGGGCTGTTTTATTACAGGGTTCCAAAATGAACGATCCATAATCAATACGACTGCGAATAAGAGCATTATAAATAAGTTTTTGGTTATATGGATGGGAACCCCACCAAACTCCTGAAAGAGCACGAAGGACGTTAATGCCTTTTTCACATTTATCAGCTACATAATTTAGGTGAGGGACACCAGTCATTTTGGAGTCCAGCAAAACTCCAAGAAACTTTGTAAAGGGTTCGTTAGAGATGGCGTGTCCTTCATATGTGACGTTTGCAAATGGAGTGAATCTTGAACGGGAGAAAACAACAACTGTACTTTTAGATGGGGATAGTGAAAGGCCATGCTCATCTAACCAAATATTTAGGTAACTTAAAGCTTCATTTATACGAGATGTTGCTGTATCGATACAATCAGAAGATGAATATAAGGCGATATCATCTGCATATTGGAGAATATTACAAAAAGGAAGTACCGATTGCTCAAGATCATAAGTATAAATGCTGTACAGTAAGGGGCTCAATACTGACCCTTGCGGAATGCCTTGCCATAGAGTTCTAGGCGGAAGGAGGAAGCCACCGTTTCGTATTTTAATAGTTCTGCCCATAAAAAGTTTACAAATATAGTGTACGATTCTCACTGGAACACTCAGCTCTAGCATTTTTGCTCTGAGCACCGGAATATTGACACTGTCATACGCAGCCGAAACATCTAAAAAGCATCCCACAAGGTGTTCTTTTTTAGAAAAGGAAAGACGGATATCAGTTGTTAGTATATTCAAACTATCCATAGTGCTTTTGCCTTTACGAAAACCAAATTGACTCTTTGCTAGAGACTCATTATTTTCCAAATACCAATCTAGGCGATTTTTAACTAGATGTTCAAGGATTTTACCTAAGGTTGATGAAAGAGCAATTGGTCTATATGAGCCAGCCTTCTCTGGATCTTTATTTGGCTTTAAAATAGGGATAATGATTTGGCATTTCCAGTCATCAGGTATTTCTCCCTTAATAAAAATGTCGTTCAGGATGTCCAAAAGATATTGATGACTAGAAGTGCTTAATTTGGTAATAAAACTGTATGGGATACCATCTTCACCTGGAGAGGTATCTCTCAATCCTGAAAGTGCTGTATTTAATTCGTCTAAAGTAAACTTTTCATCAAAGGAAGTTAAATTAGAAGAGGGTACAGAAAAAGGGAAATCACAAGGAACAGAAGGAGGGGCTAGGCTATCCGCGAAGTCCTCCAGCCAAACCGAAGAATCATAAGAGTGAAGAGAGTCAGGCTTCAATGAACCCCTAAACCGTTTCAAATTTCTCCATACAAGTGATGGGGGAGTTCTGGGGGATAAATTCTCACAAAACCCCCTCCATCCTCTCTTCTTCTTTTTGGAAAGTAGCCTTTTGGTACGAGCAGTGACTCTTTGTAAGATTTGAAAATCATCAAGGCTTAAAGATTCATTAAATTTGTCCTCAGCGCTATCTCTTTCCTTTATAGAAGAAGTACATTCAGAATCCCACCAAGGAGGTGAGGAAATTTTAGAAGAATAAGGCTTTTTCCTGGGGATGAATAAGTTGGCAGCTTCAATTAATGTATTACGAAAATGTAAGTAGTTTTGAGAAGAAGGATTTTGGTTAGAATGGTTTAAATTACATTCAACATGTGAAGAAAATTTTTTCCAATCAGCCTCTTGTAATTTATGTTTCAGAAGAGGTTCAGGGGCAGGGATTGGGACTACTGAAGAAGGTTTTGATATTATAATAGGGAAATGATCGCTGCCAAAAGAATGGGGTAACGTGTTCCAATTTAGTAAACATGAAAGTTCCGGTGAGCAAGCAGAAATATCAACTGCAGATTTAGGATTTTGACCCGGATATACACGACGAGTAGGAGAGCCATCATTTATGACACAAACATTAATATCATTAAAGAGGTCCACCAACCAAGGGGAAAAAGAATCTGTATAATATGAACCCCAGGAACTATGGTGCGAATTGAAGTCTCCTAAAATAATAAGTGGGGGAGGGACTGAGAACAAAATTGTAGAAAGGTCAGGGATCAGAGAGAGTTTAGGATCAGGAATATAAATTGAGATGAAATTAATATTGGCTATGCAAGCCGCAACAGCGTTGATTTCTTGGGAATGAGGAGGGAGAGGGATGACAGAAAACGGAAAAGATCTTTTAATTAACAATGCACACCCTGCCCTGCCATCATCACGATCATCCCGTAGACAGGCAAACCCCGGGACTCTAAAGTGAGACCCAGGCCTCAACCATGTCTCAGAGATGGCCGCAACAGATACAGAATGAGCATTAATCAAATTAAATAAATCAGGTTTTTTAGGGACAATACTTCTACTGTTCCACTGAAGAATTCGGGTTAGACCTGAGGGGGCCATTAGCTACAATTTCAGCGAGTCTGACAAGTAAAGGGGCAACGTCGTACGGTAACACATCGCTAAATTTAGCGAAACTATTTGTGATCAGCATAACCAGCAGTTCTGGCAAATTTTCATTGGGTAAAATATGAGGTCTATTCAATCCACATCCATTGGGGAGAGATGATGATGGTTCTCTAACTATTTCATCATGAGCATAACGATCATAACCCTCCGGAAGGGGAGTCCTCGCACGGGTAGGAGTTTGAACCGTTTTGCGATAAGATGTCCTTTGAGGAGTAGATCCAGAAATTGAATAAACAGAAGATGGTGAGTTCTGTACTGGTTGAGGCGGAGTTTGCGCAAACATGGTTTTTGCGATGTCAGAGTAAGCCCGTCTTACTGAAGGTTCCTGCGCGGAAGCCTCCATGTACGAAATACTGTGCTCAGACATGATTTTTTTAATCCGTTTTTGTCTGTCAAATTCGGGGCATGTCGGGTCAGTAGCAAAGTGTCTCCCTGTACACAAAAGACACCTGACACGGTCAGAGGGAATGTTACAGCTATCTCCCGGGTGTGGCTGTCCACATTTGTAACAGCGAACGTTTGATCGACAAGCATTTTGTACATGGCCAAATCTAAGGCACTTCCTACACTGAATGGTAGGAAGCTGGTAAACCTCAACTACCAAAGAAGTGTAAAAAGCGAAAATCTTTTTTGGGAGGGATTGACCCTCAAATGTCAGCACGACGGACTGTGTAGGTAACCAAGCGGGGGAACCATCCTCTTTTTTGATCTTACGATTTAGTCGGCGAGCTTTCACGATCTTCCCATACCCTTCTTTGTATTCAGTGGCATTTACAAGGTTCTCCATCGTCCAGTCTGTTGGGACACCACGAATTAAACCTAAACGGGAAACATTGTAAGATGGAATTTCAGCCTTTAGTTTGTGTTTGTTCAGAAGTCCGTGGTCCAGAAACTCGTTAGCTGCCTTAGCAGAGTCAAACTCTACCGACAATCTATTACGACCAATTTGTTTGATGCCATCTTTTTTGACATGTTGGACACCGCCTTCAAACAGGAACGACCCCAATCTTATAGGTTTTAGGCTCACACCGGAATTCGGGGAGTCAATACTGCGGGACACATGCACGATAAATGGACCAAAGTCTTCGACACCATATTTACGACTACTGATCCCGAGAGATGGGTGTTTATAAATATGCGATTCTGATCCAAGACCACTATCTGGATCAGTAATGGTACGTTTGGACAATGGTTCAGTGTTCAAATTGTCAGCCGTCCTTTTGCGGGAAGATGGTTGTGTAACTGCAGAAGCCTGACAACCTTCAGTCTCCATCACACATTCGTACAAACCACCCCCCTTATCAGGGGGCTTCAAGCGCTCATCTCCATCCATGGCCGCACCGACCAACAATAAACCAAGGTTCACTCACCTGTTCAAAGTTAAAAATAACCACCACCACACAGAAATATAAAAAATGTGGAACGCTTCACGATTTTTGCGTGTCATCCTTGCGCAGGGGCCATGCTAATCTTCTCTGTATCGTTCCAATTTTAGTATATGTACTGCCGGAGCAAGTACTTATTCTTTTTTACGAAGTTTGAATGCTTTGGGAACGTATGAATAATCATACGAAAACTGACGATATATAGCTATTTTTCACTCGATTATTTTGGAAAGTTTAAAATCTCGATAAATATCGATATATTTTTTTCACTTGTGGATGCCTAGTGACAGTTTGACAAATTGAGGAACAAAACGCAAAGCTAATTGCAGAGGTCGCCACTGGCGACTGTTCTTAACTCCGCCATTACCTACTGTGTTATTTACTTGAGTCGAGTTTTCTTTCTTAAGTTTATCTTAGAAAATGTACTCCTCAATGTCAGTGATTCAGTTAAAAGGTGAACTGCGGAAAAGAAAAGCTTCTGTTAGTGGTAAAAAAGCGGCTTTAATCGAGAGGTCAGTACAAATTAATACAATAAATATTTGTAGGTTATGTTGTAATGATTTTTTATGCAGGTGCTTTTTATACGTTCGTGAGTGCTAACAAGCTTGTTGTTGTTACAGATTGGAAGCATACGACCGTAATTTTAATTTCGGTGTAGAGGATGATAATGAAGACGAGGTTTACGCTGCTCCTGCAGCTGAATCTTTCAGGGATATTAATGCTAGTTCATGTCTACCTCAGTTGACAAAACAGCATATTCAAGCATTTGTTGAAAGGTAATTGTGCTTTAAAATCCAGAAATGTATTTCATTCGTATACTTATTTGACTTGTACTTACCAAAATTCTTCCTATGGTTATGTCCATTGGCATCCATGGGTAGCTCAGTTGGAAGGTACTGTTGACATGATGTTTAATAAATCAAAAAACCTTTTTCAGATTCCAAGCTCAGTTCAAAGGAAGACAGATGTACGAGTCGCGATTTCTTTTGACTGCTCGTGTAGCTGTCGATGGTCATATGACCTTCATTCAGGGTCAGTGCAAAGCTCAGATGAAGAAAATATCATATGTTGTGAACATAAAACTGAACTCTGATGGTTCAATCGACCAAACTCATTGTGAATGTGCAGCTGGCAGTGGTGTAGAAGCACATTGCAAACATGTGATGGTGTTGCTACATGGAATTGAGGATATGGTTCGCACTAAAACTATTATTTTGCACCAAGTGTGCACTCAGCAATTAATGAATTTCAAGCGGCCACGGAAAGTGTTCTTTGATTCGCCAATGCAAGCTCAAAAACTGCCTAATAAACGGAAAAGGAGTGTAAATTATTTGCCTCTTAAAGATGAACACATAATGGAAAATTATGAAGACTATGTTAGAAATTTAGCCATCTCATATGGTAATACTAAAATGCCCATCCTACAAACTGTAAGGCCTGCTAACCCATATGCTGTAGAGTGGGATCATCAATACTCAAGCAAAAGCTCTCAGGACCAATGTCTAGAAGACCTGCTATTAAAAAATGTGACAATCCAGAAAATAAATGATGTCGAAATGGAAACAAGAGGGCAGCATACATGTGAAGAATGGCATAGGCATAGATTATTTAGAATAACAGCAAGCAATTTTTATACTGTTACACACAGCAAGTCATGGACTCAAAAACATTTGTCTGAAAAGTTATTGAATCCAAAACCATTTGTGAGCAAGGCTACTACTCATGGGAAAGTACAAGAGCCCATAGCCATACATAAATATTGTGAAAATTATGACTTGGAAGTAAAAGCATGTGGATTATTTATATCGGAGTCTCATCCATTTTTGGGAGCTTCACCCGATGGACTTCTTGGTGAAGAAACAATAATTGAAGTCAAATGTCCTTATGTTTCCCGATATTTTGATATCAGTCCTATTACAGTACCATACCTTGAAGTCAGAGATGGACAATATTTTTTGAAAAAAAATCACCCATATTATTGCCAAATACAAGGCCAACTGTTTTGTGCAAATAAAAAGTACTGTAATTTAATAATATACACTTTCATCAGTTTGAAAGTTGTTTATGTATATAGAGATGAACCATTTATTTTGAACATGGTAACTAAACTAAGTACATTTTATGAAAATCATTTCAAAACAGCTGTTTTAGAAAAAGTTCTGTATAAAAATTATAACAAATTAAAACACAAATAAAAATATAAAAATGGTTTTATTTTTTCATAATAGTTTCTCTAAAATTACAACACATAAAACACACAAAAAATATTTTTGAAGCTAAAGGTATATAGCTATGGTGTAAATCATTTTTCAAAATTTTATAAGTTTTTATTAGTCCTATTATACGTTCTATATGAACCCTCTTACTGGCTAACTTACGATCATGTAACACAGTTAGACCAGGAATTTGTGATTTTCCTTTTAAGAAAGTAGGTATGTTAACAGTAATATCTTTTCCAGCAAATAAATCTTGAATATTAAATCCTCTATCTGCTAGTATACTATCACCAGGTTCACACTTCTGCAATAAGTTGCTTCGCTCTACTGTTTGCCGATCACTTACTGATCCACCATAAGCTTCTGAACAATAGGAAAGTAAACCACCTGGAGTTGCTCCGACCAATACTTTCAATGTATTAGAATGCTTATAGCTACTCCAAGAAGCTTGCTGAGACACAGGATTTTGTGGCTTTTGCACTTTTATTTCAGTCCCATCTAATATTACACGTGTACTACAACTGTACTTTCTAAAACTTTCAGGGGTATAGTATTCAACTAAATCCTTATCAGGCCAGATATTTAATCTACTCCACACTTGATGAATAAAATTAATAAAGGTTATAAAAACATTGGAAACTGTTGTCTGACTTATATTAAAGAATCTGCTTAGTTCAAAGTTACATCTATCTTGCCTAAGTTTAATAATTGTGAGAAAAAACTGATCCTCTGTGCTTATATTGATCACGTTACTTCCATAATACTGAATATTGCTAGCCATAGGACTTAAAGTTGAGTAAACGAAATAGAATTTTCTGTAAGACTCAAACCCTGTGTAGAATGAGATGGCTTCATCATCATTCACAAATCTTTTTATGCACCCATATACATGTTCAATGTTCACTTGAGTCCCTTGTTCATTAGTAGGATTATTAATTATATTTTGAGGAAACTGATGAATTCCTTCAATGGTGCTCACTTCAATATCATCTTCGACATTTTCTATATGACTGGTGGAAGTACTTCTCGTTTCGGTGGACGTACTTGGCGTTTCGGTGGACGTGAAGAGTTTTCTCCGATTTCTATTTTCAATGCGAGCTTGTCGTTCTTTGGCTAATGGGGTTTCAGTTTTAGAAAAAGAAAATACACTTGGTACAGCAGTACGCTTCAGAAACTTGGCTAGAGGTTCATTCCCTAAAACAACAAAAAACACAGTTATAATCTCAATTGTTTACCTGGTTATTTAATTTACGTAATTTCAGGGTTTCAGTGTGAAATTACTTACCAGTATAAGCACTTTTTCCATAGTAATCATCAGATTTAAAATGACTAGAACATAACCTTGACGTATTAGTCGCTTTCCAGTTTTTTCTTCTAAGAGCGCGTTCCCACAATTTTCGACGCTTAGGATCCTTAGGAAATACATGAATACCTTTGTTTTTACAACCAAATGCAGAACATTGAGTCATTTCAAGCAATATTAACCAAAAAAACTATCTTTGTTTACGTTTTTTGTATTGGGTTTGACAGCTCACTAGGTACAGTTGCTAAAACGCCTCCTGGCGGGATAAAAAAGCAGTTTTCTTCCTCATTAAGTGGTCAGTGGTTTGACCATGGAGGTAAGGATTCCTTATTCAGAGGGTTTGACAAATCAAAATCAAGACAAGACAACTTTATTTCCTTAGCATTATATTATTCTATGTCACAATCACAAAACCGCGTATTCACCCAGTAATAGCGATGTTAAGGAGCGTCTCCACCCTGGGGCCTCATTCTGCTATTTTAATAAATTCGTCACTCCAACACGATTCCATTCTCATCCCATTGTCACTTTGCTTATAGTTCGTAATCTGCTAAATTCACAATGGTCGGTCAGTGGCGTAGTCAGTGGTCTTGTAATAAAATTGTGTTTTAATCTATGGTTTTAATTGCATTGTCGTGTTGTCATTATTATAAAACCCTTAGTACAAAATTAAATGGTTTTCGAAATCTACTCATAAATGCGAACATTTATTCATGCCAGATTTCAACTTCAACTGCAATTCTTAGTTAATGGCTTTTGTGAAAGAGTTACCACATTGCCAATATCCCGTATATGAATGAAAAAAAAAAAACTCACGAACACGTGTGACACGACACGACCGGATCGGATTTGCGAGATTATCATTCTGTGACATTTCTTTCAATGAAGTGTCAGTGGTTGACCATTGAAAAGTCATAATGGAGCCATTATGATAGTAGAATTAACAAACTTGTCAAAGACAGAACTTGACCATTATGAAATCGAATGATCGACTACTCTGACACTTTTGTAATAGCAGAATCGAGGCCCAGGAGCCTCGCGGCTTTTTGGGCCGCGAGTCTTGGCCTCGCGGGCTTATTGTGATTTTTTAAAACGCGTCCACATCAGAAGTCAGGAGCCGCGCGGCCCGCCTTGCGCCTGTGCCTTGCGCTGATGCCACAGACTATATAGATATTAGTGGCAGTTTCTTTTGACATGTGCGAAAAAGAGGACGTGCTTTTAGCTTCAGCAGCATTCATAGCAATAAGCGCTGCTGCGCAAATAAGAAATATGTTTAACAAGAAATATAAAAATGTTTATAAAATGTTTTTATCAATAAAACAACTATTCCGACAGTCCCATAACACCCGGGCTCCTGTACAATTCAAGTGTTATTTTGGAGCGAATAAAAACACAATTTGATGTACTGGCGGTTACTAACTATTACATCCAGTGCTAGCGCACCGACAGGCCTCTCAGCCCGTCTCCACAACACAGAGCCGCGCGGCTTCCTTTGAAGTAGGCCGACAACCGTCAGGTTGTGCAAGGCCAGCCGCGCGGCCCAACATAAGCCGCGCGGCTCGAGCCCCTCGCACGTCCACCACAGATTAGATATTCGTAGATCACACTCACGAGGTTCGGTGGCACGGCTCGAGTGGGGACGTTCCTTTACGAGTCAAAGTTTTTCCAACTCGAATAACTCAAGTTGACTCGGCGCTAACGCGAATCCCAACTCGAGTTGACTCGACTCGCATCAACCGGATGGGATTCGATTCGCGGCAGCAGCCAAAGCCAAACGGATCGGCGAGTCGAGTCGAGTTCACAGTATTCGTATTCTTATAAAGATAAAGATAAAGATAAAGATACTTTATTTGTTAAAAACATGCGTTTACACACAAATCGAGCATGCAAGATCTTAGTAAAGTAGGTTAGGTCCGTACATGTTTTACCTAGTGAGGTGTACAAATTTGTTTTTCTTTTTACAATTATATGGATTATAAAATTTATATTTTAGCCATTGTTTTCCAGGTACATTCATAATAACATAATAACTAATTATTTTCTTTGAAGTACTTAATACAGAAATAAACAAAACAAAATAAAAATAAAATACACCATGTCCAAGATAGAACTAAAATATATAAAATATGTCAAAAAGGTACAAAATAATACTATGTCAAACTGTAATATATCTACGTCAAAAAGTAAACATGTATAAAAAAGGTAAAATGTGTCAAAAGGTATCCGATAAGAAGTCATTTATATTATAATATCCTTTGTCTGTTAATAAATTCCGAATCTTCTTTTTAAATAAATTTGTAGTCAGAGCTTTGTAAGATTGAGGTATTTTGTTGTAAATCTTAGGGGCCATACAAAAGAAGCTTTTCGACATTAGAGCGGTTTTTGCCGAGTGTAAGCATAGTTGGCTATTGTCGCGTCTGTTGCGTGGAAAGGCGTCTGCTAGTCGTGGAAATAAATGGGGGTTACTTTTTACAAAGGATGCTACTTCAAAAATGTATAGAGACGGTAAAGTTAATAATTTGAATTTTTTGAATACCGGTTTGCAGCTTTCTGTCGATTTTAAGTTAAACATAGCTCGTATACATCGCTTTTGCGCTTTAAACGCAATTTCTTTGTTTGTCGAGTTTCCCCAAAAAATTATACCATAACGCAGTACTGATGCTACCAATCCATGATAAGCTGTTACCAAGGCGTCTGGGTTTAGTTCTGGGGCCAGTTTGAAAAGCGCATATGCGGCTGAGCTCAGCTTTTTACTCACGAGTTCAATGTGGGGTTTCCAGTTCAAATTCGCGTCAATTATTACACCGAGAAATTTGACATTGTCGACTTTCATTAGTACTGAGCCATCGTGCCGGGCTTCAATAGCATTATCAGTCTGAGTCCGTTGCGTGAAATGCATAATATTAGTCTTTTTTAAATTAATTTTAAGATTATTCCGATTTAGCCATGATATTATCGCTGTCAGAGATTCATTAATGTCATTTTCGTACATGTCCTTATTTTTACATGGTATAGTCACTGTACTGTCATCTGCAAATAGGGTCATGGGATGTTTAATAGCACTAGGCAGATCATTAATATATACTATAAAAAATAGAGATCCCAGTACGCTGCCTTGCGGGACTCCGTATACTGGTGTTCGTTTGTCCGATACATAAACTTCCTCTTTTTTTGTCGTAATATTAATTTTGGCCATTTCCGTGTACTGTTTTCTGTCAGTTAGGTAAGACTGAATAAGACTGATTATATTTCCCCTAATACCACATGCCTCTAGCTTCTCTAAAAGAACCTTGTGGTCCACATAATCAAAGGCTTGCGTCATATCGCAATAAATAGCGCACACCGGAGTTCTCTTGTCCATACTTCCTATTACTTTATGCAAGAAGTCATAGATGGCCATATTAGTTGTCCGGTTTTTTCTAAATCCTTTCTGCTCATCTACTAATATGTGTTTCTTTTCAAAATATGAATACAGTTCTTTATACAGATATTTTTCAAAAATTTTAGATATGATCGGAATGAGGGCAATTTGTCTGTAGTTATCCATCTTTTCTTTATCGTTCTTTTTAAATAATGGTTTTATTACAGATACTTTAAGGGCATCTGGATACACACCTGCACATATACTTAGATTTATGTATATGTATTCTTGTTTCGAGTTTACTCAGTTTGTCTTGCCGAGTCACTGAGTCAGTCGGTCTCCACTCGCCGCTTACCGCTGTGCGTGTGTTTTATTTGTTTGTAATGTTCCATCGCCAATACAATTACCTGATTATTCGTGGACTTTATATGGATTGTTATAAAAGGGCCACGAATGGTCAGTCACTCGTCAATATTCGTCGAGACGAGTTTTGGTTTCTCAGTTGTCGTAGTATGTATGCGAATTGTATACATACTACGACAAGTATTGCGTAATATTCCAGGTCGGACAGGTTCGAACCTGACCGTATCCCCTCCCACGAATGGCTGATGCAACATTTCGAGCCATGGTGCAATGCTTAAGGCTTTTAGTATACAGGGTGTAAACCACCTCATCACAAAGCCGTCAACCAAGCATTCTGTACATCAAACTAAGTAACTTTACGCAAAAATTATTGCTGGGAAACAACTTTTTTTTTTGAGGTTATAAATCATGTTTTGTGGTAGAACTCAATGTAACGCACTTAAAACATTGTACTAATGGATGGATTCAATAATACGGGGGTCGTGGAGGTGTTAAAAGTTAAAATCTCACAAAAAAAACTAGTATTTAAAAAAAAAATTGTCAAAAAGTTGTAACTTTGACCCCCCATATCTCCGTAACTAGAAGGTTCCCAGGTATGGTGTAGAACAAAAAAATGATCGCAATGATGGGGAGAACAAGTGCCTTTCGGCTTCGTGAAGAGGTGTTTTACACCCTTTATAATAGTTTGGGGGTAGACAGACATATAGGTCCCCATTATTTACACAAAAACTACTTAAACTAAAATTACATATTTATGAAGGGCTCGTCGTCCACTATAATATAATACAAGATAGATGCGCAACTCTGGTTTTCGTTTTTAAAACTGTGTAACTCAACTGTTAGATGGCACTGTTCGTTTCTGTTCAACCAAATAAATGCAAAAAGTATTCCTTGACTACGGATTCGAACTTGGGAACTATTATTCACAAGGCAACCGCTGTCACCGCGACACGCTGCCTACTTCCCTGATAAGTTATTTAAAATAACTGTTCTCTTTATGACAGTTGTAAACAGTCAAACAGTTGAAAAGTTTGTATCCTTAAACACATAGATGGCAGCACTTTCTATGAAAATTTTGTTTGACGCCAATGTATGGAAGTTTCACCCCCCTGGATGAACCAAGATCTCAGAAAAATCAGAAATAGTTCAAATAGTGGATCAGCAACAAAAGGTACCCCCACCTCGGGTAAATAAATAAAATCAATCCTAAAAAAAAAAGGGCCTCTGGCCCTTTGTTACTATTTCATTAGTCGAATTTTCCAAGTAGACTATAGACCACTATAGATGTGATTACTCGGAAATTGAAATCCCTTTGGTACTCAGGGCTGCCAGTTGTACGATTTAAATCAAAAAATCGTTTGTACGATTTTAATAAAAAAAATCGTAGGATTACTCCTACGATTTTTTTGACCTTTTTGCATTTTTACTCATGTACGATCGCTGGACCAAGATCGTACGGAAAATGTACGATTTTATGTACCTTACAAGTCTGGCAACATTTCATAATAAACGAATGCGCCGTGCGGTCCACTGGCAAGTATGGGTTTCGCAGAATTCTCCACCTAGATCATATACTTGAATGAAGACTCTTTGACAATACGTTTAGAGGCTGTATTTGCTTGCATTTTTACGAAACTTACTCTTTTTTTTCATTCGGTAATAATAGTGACTTGTCAAAAACCTGTTTTTTTTTTGTCAGGCATAAAAAAAAACTTAAAAACTGTTTATCAAATGAAACACTAAAGGGAACATTAGCCAATCAATTAAAAAGAAAAACGCTTTTATTTTATATTTCGTATACTAGAAATGGTTTTTATGAGGATCCTTATTGTTAGATTTGAAATGTAACAATTATTTACCATCTATTTACCCATATTATGCGAATAAATTATTTGATTTGATTTGATTTGAAAATTGCACGAAGTCTAAGGCAACAAAAGAAATTTTAAACAATATGACCACAGAAAACTTTTATAAGCCTAGTAAATAGTTTTATTGCATTTTTTTCCTAATATTAAACGAATTTTAGTTATTTTTAATAAATTCTTTGTACTTCTAGGTTGTACGATCTTTGGCATACGATCACACGTTTTTTGCACCTGGCAGCCCTGTTGGTACATAAAAGCAGTGTTGCCGTTTTGTGTGTAATTACACATTTTGTGGGTAATATAGGCTTATCGTGTGTAACCCGTGTGTAATAAGCATATGTGTGTAATTGTGTACAATTACAATCGGTTTGAGTCACTACAACTTGTTCTAGCTCGGTTAGGTAAACGAGCGTTGCAATGATAATAATACAGTCAAATATCGTGGGTAACTTAACACGTACAGAACTGTACATAATGCGAAACATCTTAAAATGGTTGCATTATACCTGAGATGACAGTTCTTTGTAACCATCATATTTTACTTATCTGTGGTGTTTGAACTTTTGAAATTCTGTCCTTTAATCTAATAGATTGTTTTAGTCTTTGGTTTATTTTGAATTTTTTAATCGATCGGTGAATTTGTACTGTAAGTTGCAATGATTAAGGGGTAAGCGTCAGTTTAGCCCGCTAAATTCAAATTTTCTTACGTTTTTTGCAATTTGCAGGCCAGTGCTAGGTTGTATGTTGATAAAAATATCGTTCGCGACTGTAAGACGTGTGTAGTGACGTGTGAATTATGATCATCGAAATCGTCAATATAACCCTCCAAGCTCACAAAAGTCTAGGAACGACAATGACGTTGAAAAAATCGTTCCTCGACTTATATAAACTTAGAGGTTTGGGATTATGAGGATTTTAATTCTGTAACTACACATGTTTTACAGTCGCGAACGATATTTTCAACTTCATAAAACCTACCACTGGCCTGCAAATTGCAAAGAACGTAAGAAAATTTGAATTTCGCGGGCTACCCTGACACTTTCACCTTAATTGGCTCAAGAAAATAATATAACTATTTTAATTCTACCCAAATCATAACCCTTCTAATTGCCTATCTGAAAATAAAATAATTTTGAAAATTGTGATCTAGTTCTTGCAAAAACTGATTTTTAAAGATGGCTCTATGTTTATCAAATAACACTATATGAATTATTATTTAATCTGCAAACTTGGCGGTCTGTTTGGTGTGTAATTGTGTGTAATGAGTGTAATCAGGGAGGTATGTGTGTGGAATTTGACCGAGGTGCAGTGGCAACACTGCTGATAAAAGTGTTTTTACTCTTTGACTGGAACTATGATGTGTGAATGTGAACTATGGTGCAACAATTGTGTGACAAATTCTGTAGATAATTAGAAGCCTCAAATTATAAAAAAAAAACTGTTTATACAAGTGTTATTAACAAACTTATCATCTGACCAGTGTGTACAATCACAATTCTTGAGATGTTGACTTAAGGTTATTTTGAGGTTATCTTTCTTACCTAACACCTTCATTCCAGGACTCGTATAAAATCAATAAACATAAGGCATGGATGAATACACAAGAGAACCTTGCCCTTGGCGTATCTTGGATGATTCCGGTGGTGCATTCATCATGGGAGCTATCGGTGGCGGCATATTTCATTCGATAAAGGGTTTTAGGAATGCACCTGTGGGATTGAGTAGAAAGATGGTATGTTCTTTACCCTAATGTGAAATAGTATCATAAAATGCCGTCCAATTTTATTGATGGTTGTTTTAATAAAGATTTATTTTTAGCTTGGAAGTGTAGCAGCATTGAAAGAGCGCTCTCCTATTGTGGGTGGTAACTTTGCAGTTTGGGGTGGTATGTTCTCAACCATCGATTGTTCTTTAGTATACTTGAGGCAGAAGGAAGACCCCTGGAACTCCATCATGAGTGGGGCCCTCACTGGTGGGATTCTTGCAGCCAGGAATGGTAAGCATTTTGAATGTGAATAAGTAGCTAATTGGTGATTTTAATAACAGACTATGAACTATCAATTTATTGACAAATACACTCATCGGTGATAAAATTCCTAAACTTAATCAAGGTTGTGCTAAGCAGGCAGATTATGAAATGTGTTGGTTATGGGCGGCAGTGGAAATAAAAGTGCGTGTGAATGTGGGGGTTTATTGCCTAATAAAGAATATTAAAATACATAAGAAAAATAAGATATATTTTTTCGTATCAGAACAAGACAGAAGTTCACATGTAAGTGACAGCTAGGCCATATAAAAAACTAAACTATAAGTGGCCAGTACCTACAGTACATTGTGTGATTACCTCTTTATCTACTAAGAAGGTTTTACAACATCCCCACTTAATCCACAATGTTTAGCACAAAACTCATGCTTGAGCCTAGTGACACCTTTCGTAAACATATCTGCAGGCATAAGGGCAGTTTCACAATATTTCACAGAAATTACCCTTTGCTCTGCCAACTCACGAACAAAATGATACCTAATATTTACATGCTTAGAACGCTTCCCTATTGCTGGAGTATATACAAGTTTACTTGCACTCTGACTATCACTATATACAGTAACAGTATGCCCTAGGTTAGTCAGTTCAGCATACAATCCGTTCACGGACACCACTTCTTTTGCAACCTCACAGATTGCGATATACTCTGCTTCTGCAGTACTCAAAGCCACACATCGTTGCTTTTTGGACTGCCAAGCTATCGCCGCACCGCCGAATATTAGAGTATAACCTGAGAAAGATTTCCCATCGGGTCCATTCCCCCAATCAGAATCAGCGTAGGCACACAAAGCTTTGTTACACTTTTTGTAACACAGCGACAGATCCATCGTCCCCTTCAGATACCTCAACACACGCTTCACTGCAGCCATGTGTGTCGAATCATTACAAGTGTTGAATTGGCTCAACATAGTAACTGCGTATGATATATCTGGACGGGTACAACATGCAAGGTACATCAACGAACCTATAATCTCTTGATACCGTGGATTATCATTTATAAGTCCACGATCCAGACGAAGATTCGTCTCCACAGGTGTGCCCACAGGTTTGCAGTCTTGCATCCCGTACTTTTCGAGGATCTTCTGTATATATGTCTTCTGAGAGAGTCTAATTTCTGGCGTCTCGCTGTCACGCTCAATCCTCATCCCGAGACATTCACGAGCCAATCCGAGATCCTTTATTTTGAAAGACTTCCGAATAAGCTCCTTCACTTTCTCAGCTTCAGACTCACAGTTTGTGAATATATGTATGTCATCCACATACAAAGTAAGGGCCATAAATAAATGCCCATCCTTCTTCACATACACACACTGATCGTGTTTCGATCGTGTAAAGCCGATTTTCATGATAAAAGCATGAATTTTATCGTTCCAGCATTTTGCAGCTTGTTTGAGTCCGTATAGAGCCTTCTTTAGCTTGCAAACTTTGCGTTCTTCCCCCGCTTGAACGAAAAATTCAGGCTGTTCCACGTAAATTTCCTCCTGTAAATCACCGTATAAGAACGCAGTAGTGACGTCGATATGGTGAACACTAAGGTTCTTCTCTGCTGCCAGCGCCAGCAAAAGACGAATCGACGATAGTTTTACCACCGGTGCGTAAGTCTCGAAATAATCTTCGCCAGGTCTTTGCGAATAGCCCTTAGCGACCAGCCTGGCCTTATGGCGCTGCACGCTACCATCAGCTCCAACCTTCAGCTTAAAAACCCATTTCGATTTGACGACGTTAACGTTCAATGGTCTATCAACAAGGTCCCAGGTATTATTTGCCTTCAGGGAATTAAACTCGTCCTTCATGGCCTCTAGCCATAACCTTTTGTCTGAACGCTCCATGGCATCTTGTACCGACACAGGATCAGGAACATCCGTCACGTGGAAATTGTAGACCATGTCCTTGTCTCTCTTAAGACGTCTATCTCTTAGTGGATAGCGGCGATCAGCAGGACCAGCCGCGCCATTTGCAGGTTCAGAAGCATTTATGTTCTCTGGAACTTGCAAATCCTCTGCCACAGGACTATCAGAGTCGACAGAGTCATAGAAATTATCTCCAGAATCCGACTCCATCGTTGAACTAGATGTCACTTCACCTTGACTATCTATATGCACAACTGGACTCGCCGGGGCACTTGCTGACACAGGTCCGACCACTCTCGATACCTCTGGTTCAGCACGAAAATCATTATTTACAAAGATATCTACAGACTTATCTACATTTGAAACTGTTCCTTGTTTCTTCTCAACTGGTACAGTTTCAAAGAAAGTTGCGTCTCGAGCGAATATAACTGTTCTGGGATCCTTATCAAAATTGATAAACCGGTACGCCTTCCTGTCCAAGGCATAACCTGTCATTACCATCTGAACCGTTTTAGAATCAAACTTCTTCCTGCTATGATCCTTGATGAGAACCTGAGCCTTGGACCCGAACACTCGTAGATGAGATAGATGGACTCGTTCTCCTGTAAATACTTCTTCTGGTACTTTGTCGACCAAAGCCATAGTGGGAGAACGGTTCTTTAGATAGACAGCACAACCAATAGCTTCTCCCCATAGCCGCTTATCCAGACCAGCGTCCTGCAGCATACATCTGGCCTTCTCGGTGATGGTACGTATAGTACGCTCCGCAACACCGTTCTGCTGAGGAGTATGCGGCACAGACGTTTGATGCTGGATACCGCACTGCTTCAGAAAATGCTGAAATTCGTTATTGGTGTACTCAGTCCCGTTATCGCTACGCAATTTTATGATTTTCTTGCCCGTCTGATTCTCTACGAGAGATTTAAACTCTTTGAATTTAGCAAATACTTCTGTCTTTGAATTGAGCAGATATGAAAAAATTTTCCTGCTATAATCATCAACAAATATTAAATAGTACCTATTACCGCCTAAGGATTCCACTTCCATTGGGCCTGCTAAATCCGTATGTACAAGTTCGAGCAATTCTTTTGCTCTCTTACCTTTCCTTTTAGGAAATCTCTTGACGCACTCTTTGCCTTTGCAGCAACCTTCACACGGTTCCGTGCTCACTGCTCCATATGACAGACCATCTGCCAAACCTTTCAACTTATTCATCAAAGGTCTACTCAAGTGCCCTAACCTTCTGTGCCATAAATCGTAAGCACTAGAAGTACCTGAGGTATCTGGAGGAGACGTAAGAACCATCGCTGCCTCTTTATCTAAAACATATAAACCCTGTTTCAGTGGTGCCGTTAAAAACGGATTACCTGCTAAAGTGACGTCATTTTTCTTAAAAACTTTACAACAATATTTATCAAAAACAACAACAAAATCTTTACTACACATCTTACTCACTGACAGTAAATTAGTCATCAAACCTGGTAACATCAGAACATCCTCAAACCTTACAGTACGCCCCATGGCAAACACATCACCTTTTAACTTGGAAACAATTTGATCATTGTTCGCAGTCGTAACCACCTTTGAACTAATATGTTCTTTGTTCTCCAAGATGTGCCTGTCTGACGTCATGTGGGATGTAGCTCCGGAATCTATGACCCACTCGTTCTCGCCGACTTTGGCTGACAATGCAGTTATCAGCCCGGCGTTCCCTTTGCTGTTCTTAACTTGAGTTGTAGTACCACTGTTGTTTCCTTTCTTCTCCTTGCACTGCCACTTATAGTGTCCTTTTTTCTTACACAAATGACATATGACCATCTTCTTGGTGTTATCATTCTTTGACATCAGTGCAGAGTTGTCTTCTGTAGTGTTCTTCCTCATACTTTCCTTAAGTAGCGCAGCAGTAACAGTTTCCGTAGAAATCTTGACGTTGGAATGCTCTAGCGTCATTACAAGGGAGTTGTACGCTTCAGTTAAACCAGCCAGCATTATAATCCCGACGAATTCATCATCAAGACCAGCTTTGATGCTCACTAACGCCTGACTCGTGGTCTGTATGTCATTCAGGTACTCCTCGATTGTGTTAAACGAAGTTAACTTGACGTTGAAAAGCTTACGCAGCAGATATAATCGCCGCAGTAATCCGCCGTCAGCATAAGCTCGCTTCAGCGCTAACCACGTATTTCTCGCCGTCTTGACATTCATGATCATGGGGTATATTTTACTCGTACACATGAGACAAATCTTACTTCTAGCTTTGGCATCCTTCTTCTGCGCCTCCACTGTATCAGTCTTGAAATTCTCATCGATGCACTCCCACAGATCCAAGTCAATAAGAAACATCTCCATTGCAAAGGCCCAGGTACCATAGTTGTCCTGGCCCGAAAGTTTCTCAAAATTCATAACTGTTGCAGTTTGCATTTTCACGGCTTGAAATGAAAGTTATATGAGACTATTCTTCAAACAAATAAGCAACCCAAATCACCTGGGCCCATAACCTGTTGGTTATGGGCGGCAGTGGAAATAAAAGTGCGTGTGAATGTGGGGGTTTATTGCCTAATAAAGAATATTAAAATACATAAGAAAAATAAGATATATTTTTTCGTATCAGAACAAGACAGAAGTTCACATGTAAGTGACAGCTAGGCCATATAAAAAACTAAACTATAAGTGGCCAGTACCTACAGTACATTGTGTGATTACCTCTTTATCTACTAAGAAGGTTTTACAACAAAATGAAACAATCATAATTGTCCCGTTCACTTGGCTGGAGCAACACATTTTCTTCATCTATTCTCCCCTGTCATACATCACGCCATTATTTACTTACTGTTACATATCATTCCCCATTATGATTATATATTTCTGTAACAGGTGCCACTTTCAAGCTTCCTCCAATATACTCACTTTAAGTATCCATTCTTGACACTCCACACATCCATTTCAACATTCTCATTTGCGCTACATATATTTAGAATTGTGAATTGTTTTTCAGAACCATAAAGTTACTATTTCAATCAAACATTATTGTAATAGCATCTGAATAGAAAAGAACAAACAAAAACGGAAACTTGAAAAATAATACAGGGTTACTGGTTAAGTCGACCTAGATCCGTTGAGGGGTTGAAGTGTGCATAATTTCTGACTGATTTGACTATCAAACATCATACCCCAAACTGACCCGTTTAAAAAAAAAGAAGTTTTAAGTTTTTTCTTAAAATTGACAAATTTTTTGTCTATGTCCAATTATTTTGTAATTTGTGCCTCTAATTTATTTGATTCATCAATTTTTGTCAAGTAGATGAGTTGTTTTATTATTCTCAACACAAAAATCGCAAGTAACTTAAACTGGGTCATACTCGTAGATTGACTCAAACTCAAACTCAAACTCAAATCATTTATTTCAACTAGACCATTACGGCACTTTTGAATGTCGATAAAACGAAAAATAAAGCGAAGCTACAGTCACAGACACAAGGCATAATAACTTGAGAAAGTACTGTAGTTGCCCATTCCCTAACGTAGATCTCTATGGAGAAGAACGGGCAAGAAACTCCATGGACACTCTTTTCAATCAAAAATGTTGTTACAAAATATTGGTTACATCTTTCATGTTGAGATTATACATATATGTGAGAACGATGTAGAAAGACGTGCACAATAAGAGCGTCCAGAGTAAAAATAAATAAATCAACAATTAAAAATAAAGCAATTCAAATGATCCACGGCAGCTAAGAGATGACCAGTCCCGACTGACAGCGCCCGTTCACGAACATGACGCATGAATCAGCGCCATTCAATTCAACCATATTGTAGGGAACTAAATGACCCGACCCACCCGCCACCATCAGCAAGACATTTAAGCGAGCATGACATTCTCTCAGCCACCAAGGCATATTCAAGTCAATGAAACATAACTAAATGCAAATGGTAGCTTTACGGTACATGGTACTCACACATGTGTTATGCAATTATACAATACTAAGAGATGGAATCTATACAATGCAAGAATATTTTTACAATCTTCTGCAGCTACCACAATAATTGTTCAATAAGTTTGCATCTAAGGTTGCGGAGCAGGACCAGCATTTAGCCAAGCATTTTTATCCTCAATGTAATCCCCCAGCTTATAATATGCTTGCCTACATAGTGTGCGTTTTACACAAGATTTAAATTTCGTCTCATTCAGTTGTAGAATGTGGGGAGGTATTTTATTGTAACATTTTAAACAGTACCCCATGAAAGATGAATCTACTTTAGCAAGCCTGAAACCTGGCTGAACTAGTTGGTCCCTATATCTAGTATTATAGTGGTGTCTGTCACCTCTTTTACTGAATAAATGCAGATTTTTCCTAACGTACATGATGTTTTCATAGATGTATTGACAAGGTACTGTCATGATATTAATTTCCTTAAACAGTTCTCTTAGAGAATCGCGTCTACGTAATTCATATATGGCTCTGATGGCTCTTTTCTGCAGAATAAAAATAGACTCGATGTCTGCAGCACGTCCCCATAGTAAAATACCGTATGACATAATACTATGAAAATAACTAAAATAGACTATCCTCGCCGTATCAACATCAGTAAATTGACGGATTTTTCTAACAGCATACGCTGCTGAGCTCAGCCGGCCTGCAAGAGATGTTAAATGAGGACCCCATTGTAGCCTGTGGTCAAGCGTAATTCCCAAGAAAACCGTTTTATTGACAAATTCAAGTTTCTCTTGATTCAATACTATGTCACAATCACTACTTTTGACATTTGGTAAAGCAAATCTTATACACTTAGTTTTTTTCCCATTTAGTACTAAATTATTAGCGGTAAACCAATTATGAACCTGCAGTAGGGCGCTATTTACGTCGTCAAGATTTGTGGCACGTCTGTTTATCCTAAATATTAAAGAAGTATCATCAGCAAACAACACCATTTGCGGATGGTTGTTAAATAAATGGGGTAGGTCATTAATGTATACTAAAAAGAGGAAGGGACCCAATATCGAACCTTGTGGTACACCCATTTTTACTTTTAAACCCATCGAATTTACACCCTTTACTTGTACATGCTGCTGTCTATCATTCAGATATGATTTTACTAAACTGAGCGCAAGTTTACCTAAACCGTAATGCTCAAGCTTCAAAATCAGGGTTTCGTGATTTACGCAATCAAATGCCTTCGAGAGGTCACAGAAGATTCCTATGGCATCTTGTGCCTCTTCCCACGCAGTAAAAATATGTTTTAATAAAGTGACACCGGCGTCAGTCGTACAACGTCCTTTGGTGAAACCATACTGCTGTTCGTGTAAGATTTTATTGGTGTTAAAATGGTTAAGCATTTGATCGAGCATTATCTTTTCAAACACCTTGCTGAAAACCGGCAACACGGATACGGGCCTATAATTGTTGGTGTCTTTACTGTCCCCGGATTTAAAAAGCGGTATTACCTTACTGAATTTCATTAGATCCGGGAAGACCCCTTGATCCACGCACAAATTAAATATTGAGGCTAAATACGGCGCTACAGTCTCAACAATTGAGGTACAAGCTTTGATAGACATACCCCATAGATCTTCGGTTAATTTGATTTGCTTAAAAGCTTTTATGATTGTCATGGGTACATGCTGATTCATTTGAGCAGGCTGAAACGTTCGCCTTCAATAAATCCATAGAGAGCAAGGGAGAGGAATTTAAGGTTTCAGTAGTTTTAAGTGGGATACTGGTAAAGAAATTTACAAATTCTTGAGCGACTTCATTATTAGAACTCACGAGACCATGTGAGGTCTCTAGTGTTATGTCATTACTTGGTTTTTTAGATCTATTAGTCTCACTGTTGATAATTTTCCAAACCGTCTTTGTTTTGTTATCGGCTGATTTTATCTTGTTGCTAATGAAAAGAGACTTGGCTATCTTGCAAGAGTTTTTAAAAATTTTCGAGTAAGTAGCCACATATTTACTAAAAGTTTCTGTGTTGATATAAGGCTTAAGGCCGTACAACTCAAACAATCGTTCCCTACTTTTCCTAATACCCTAATGCCCAGTCACTGAAAAAAGTTTATTTTCAGTGACTGGGCAACAGCCCAGTCACTGAAAATAAACTTTGGGCCAATAGTCTTAGTTTTCTGTTTTAAAGTATTATTGAACTCGGTGTGCACTACCGAAAAGAATTCTTCATACAATTCATTTACATTGTTTCCAATATGGCCTGGTATATTTAACTTACTAATTAAATTATTATTAAACTTTTCTAAATTGCTGGGTGTTATTTGTCTAGTTTGAATCTGAATTCTTTGTAATTGTTTATTAGACGCGAAAGAAACAGTCTCTCCGCTGTGATCTGAAGGAAGGTAATTTACGATGGATTTATCTAAGTAGTCGCAGCAACAAAAAACATTATCAATACAAGTAGCAGTATTTGTAGTAATTCGGGTTGGTTCTGAAAAAACATTTGACAAATTAAATGATTTAAAGAGATTTAAAAATCTACTGCTGTTTACATTATTCTCTAAAATGTTGATATTAAAGTCACCACAGATAATTATTAGTTTACTACCAGTCACAAGTTTTGCCAAAGCATCTTCCATTACTGACTCAAAGATAGAGTAGTTCAGGTAATTAGGGGGTCTGTAAACGCACACTATTACATGCATATCTAGCTCAACACAAGACAATTCTATGCTATGTTCAACCGAAAGATCGACAATATCATTACGAGGCTTAAATTTAACACAATTTTTAACTAAGATTAATGAACCCCCACGCATCTTAGACTTCCGGTTAAAGCAACTGCCCACACTATAATTCTCGTAATTAAATTGCATTTCGTAATCCCTCATCCAATGTTCAGATAGACAGATAATATCAAACTTGGTTTTTTTCTAAAAATAGTTCGATTTCTAATTGTTTGGAAGAAAAACCCTGAATATTCTGATGAAATAATGTAAAGGAATTCTGCTTAACCCCTTTTTGACAATTGATTAACTGAGAGCTAGAAGATACCTTAGAGTTGATAAGTTTACCTAAATTATCACTCGTACCTTCCATTGTCTTACTGACTAGTTTAAATCTAAGCTAAAATGTGTATAATTACAATTAGTATAAGGTGTATTAGGTGTATTAGGTGAAGGTTAAAAAAAGGATTCAATTTGTAAAAAGTATTTTATTCTTTAGGGAATATTTAAAAAAAAGTGTACTGCAGGTATGCTGCAGATGTGCTTGTAAATATCTACGTTTCTTCAGCTATCCAACAAGGTATAACACTTTTGGGTATTATTATAATTAATAGACAAAAAAGTTGATAAAAGGCTCCCAGGTAACAAATAACGATGCTTTGTTAGGCTCCTTGTTGCGTCTACTTTTCTTCGTAGGACTACGGTTCGTGCAAGCGGGATATCATACGATGTACTAAAGGTGTGAGCGAGACAAAAAAAAAACCCTTAAACGCCATTATTTTTGTTTTTAATTTAGTTGGCTCCGTTACTACCATGTCGTGACGACAGGTAGATAATCGTGTAGTTGTGGGTGTCGTGGCTTTTGTATTTAAATGGAGGTGTTCACATAGGACGACACGATTAACTGTCGTCTACGACTTTTTTTGCGGCGACTACAGACTCATTCATGACAGTGGGAACGGCTAGCACGACAGTCGTAAAACGATAAAAATTTGTCACGACTAAATCGTGACGGCAAATCATGTGTCGTTGTTGCGACTGTCTGTCGTGGCCACGACTGTCATTTCCACTCGCGCCCACGCGCCCCTCGCGCTTTTACTCGGCTCACTTTGCGCGTGTCAGAATCCTACCTAAATCATGCATGTGTCGTTGTTGCGTTGTCTCCCAGGTTGTGATGTTACAACAAATAACGTTGTTTGGCCTAGGTGTAAATTAAAACCATCCAAATTGGGAGGTAGGAGTCTACTTCTTAAGTACATCGTATGATAATCCCGCTTGCACGAACAGAATTCCTACGAAGGAAAATTGACGCAACAAGGAGCCTAACAAAGCATCGTTATTATTTGTTAAATGGGAGCCTTTTATCAACCTTTTTGTCTATTAATTATAATAATACCTACCCATAAGTGTAATACCTTGTTGGATAGCTGAAGAAACGTAGATATTTACAAGCACATCTGCAGCATACCTGCAGTACACTTTTATTTTAATATTCCTGAAAGAATAAAATACTTTTTACGAATCGAATCCTTTTTCTATCCTTCAATCTACGAGTACGACCCAGTTTGTTAAGTTACTTGCAATTTTCGTGTTGAGAATAATTAAACAACTTATCTACTTCACAAAAATTGAAGAATCAAATAAATTAGAGGCACAAATTACAAAATAATTGGACATAGACAAAAAATTCGTAAATTTTATGAAAAAACTTTAAATCCTTTTTAAAAAAAAACCATTCAGTTTGGGGTAAGATGTTTGATAGTCAAATCAGTCAGAAATGATGCACACTTCAACCCCTTAACGGATCTAGGTCGACATAACCAGTAACACTGTATACTAATCTGTTGATATGTTTTCTAATGTCTACCTATTCATAATAATTCCAGGTGTTCCTGCGATGGCTGGCAGTGCTCTAGTTGGTGGAATTCTTTTGGCATTAATAGAAGGTATAGGTATTATGTTCTCCAGGATCACAGCAGAACAGTTTAAACCACAGCAACCAATATTTGAGGACCCTACAGTTTTAGGTAACCAAGGACAACCACAGAGTCAGACTTTCCAGTAGTTTAGGTGTTAAGAGCATGATTTCGATGGTTGTACAGCCTCACTTTATCCAATACAGTTCTAAACATAATTATTTTAGACCAAAAATTGCAGTAGTCTGAATTGTCATCAACAGTCCGAATTCTCTCTATTTCACAAGTAGCTATAAAGTAAGTGATAGACATAACAATAATAAGGGTTAGTCCCGCTCGGTAACACCCTTAATAACTATTTTCAAGAGGCAGGCTGTACAAACTAAATTGAAAACAAATCTCTAGCCAACATGGCACGGTATCAGTAAACAGAGTTGTCTTTAGAAACATATTTGTTCTTTTTTTATGAGTGAATTATTTGCATCTGTGATATTTTCAGTCTTGTACTGATTGTTTATAATTTCACTCGAAATTGTTTTGTTATAAACCCATTAGTTATTCGGTTTCAATAACATTTTGTTCCTGCAAGCACAATGCAACATTAATTTATCATTATTCATTCGGTATTTCACAGAATATTACCTACTTGCATCACCCCTACTTGATTATTTGTTCCCATAAAGTTGGAGGGCCTGCAATATCAGTTTATTACTGGCTGATTTTGAAGATTATTTATACCATCTTCAAATTAGTTTTTAAGATTGTTATTAAAACGGTAATTTTCTGTGAAATGTGTTGTGAACATAGAATTTATTAAAAGAATAAAGACTTTTTATAAATATTATCTTTTATTTTGTTCTTCAGGCATTAACCTAACTTAATTAGAATATTTACATGTTACAAATTACTCTTTAAATATCATCAACATAATGATAATTTTGGGGCTTAAATATTGGTACAATAGAATGAGGGAAGGCAAAAACAGGTTACTATATAATTACATTTAAAATAACAAGTGTATGTATGTTACTATGTACTTAGTGAGCTTTTTTATCCCTAAGTATTTAGATCCATACTATTTTAAAAATAATATAGTAAACATTCATGTCAGTAATGGTACCTGAACAGTAGAAACCAACTTCAAGATTTGGTAGTTCAGACTCATTCAATATTTTATATGGAGCAGTGACACATCTTTACTAGGGTTACCTGGTGGTAAACCCTTTAGTAAAGGTTAACCAGCCTACAGAGTGTCACCAGACCCTTCACGAAACTGACAACCAAGCATTATGTACATCAAGCTACCATGTTCAATCAAAAAGATGATGGTCTGGTTATCTAAAAACAGCTGTTTAAGGTCCATGTTCACCAAAAAAATAAACGGTTTGAGTAGGTATCTAAAAACAGCTGTCACTGTGACATGTTTGCATACAAAAATGTGTTTTAGGTCCATCTTCACCGAAAAGATAACAGTCTGACTATCTAAATACAGCTGTCACTGACATGTTCCCATACAAAAATGTGTTTTAAACAGCTGTTTTTAGATAATCAGAGCGTCATCTTTTTGGTGAACATGGACCTTAGACAGCTGTTTTAAGATAATCAGACCGTCCATCTTATTGTTAAACATGGACAAAGCCTTATTAAAATTATTTTCATTTTTTTTTACTTTTTCATCCTGGATCGACATAGTTAGTGGATTGTTATTGACGAAAATTTTGTGTAGGTTCAGGTCCTTCCTCGTCCAGTGTTCGCGTCAGGATGACTTACTAAGGAGCGAGCTGAATTGATGCAGAATTTAGAGTGCTTTAATTTTATTTATTGCAACGTTGTTATTAAACTGACAAATGAATAGGTACCTACTCATAAAACGTATTCCCTGAAGATCGAAGTTTTATATCATATTAAATTTATTTGATAAAATTGAGTTTATTTGGAATATAATGGCCGCTGAATCAAGACATTTTTAGCTTTAATTAGGCTTTACAATTTGTTTTGTGAAAATTCAAGGAATTTAACGAAATTCTAGAACTCCAACTTTCAAGTAAAACATTTAACATATCTTTTAGTAATTTAAACTTTTTGATGAATTTAATGTAACTATGTGATTTTGAGCGTCAAACTTCCATCGACGACGGTTTTTCTTGCAAATTGAGTCCATCAAATATTTATAGTAAAATAAGTACACTAGTGAAAAAGAAATCAGAAAATGTGTTCTTAACTCCAACTTTCAAGAAAGAGAATAACACTATCGTTCAATAGCAAATAATTAAAATATCATACTGCTGCTGAAAATTACATCAAAAATCATGAATTTGCGTAAAATGTGTACTATGACTCATAAAACACATTTTTGTAGGGGAACATGTCCCCTTAGTAACTTGTATACTTTTTAGAGGTGTAAAATCACATTGTAAGGTACCACTTAATGTAACACACTCAATACATTGTGCTGATAGAAGAATTAAATAGAATGGGGGTCATGGAGGTGTTAAAAGATGAGAGATGTTAAAAAATATTGCATTAATTAAAAAGAAAGTAGTGAAAAAGTTAAAACTTTGACCCTCAATATCTCCGTAACTAGAAGGTGGGAACCTTCTAGTGGGTATGGTCTAGAACAAAAATATTATCGCAATGACAGGGAGAACAAGTGCCTTTTGGCTTCATAACTATATGCATAATAACTGACCTACCATTTTTGAACAAGTATGCAAGAATGTGACTGGAGTTAGTCCATGTTCGGTGCTTTGTCCCTTTCACAATATTTAAATGGTTATTTTAAATATATGAGTCATAGGACTTTAGGTCTAACCATTTAACCTTAAGTCACTGTTTTTTATATTAAATCCTAGCAAGAAACAAGACATTACACACACAACTACATCACATAATACATGATGCAGTATTTTCAGATGATACAGGTGTTGAAAATTGAGTTACAAATATGTATGTACCAATGTTAGTTATCTTACAATGTTTTTACTTTCTTAATAAATGGCTTACAAAAATAGTTTATTAGTACTAATGTTTAACTTTTAAAGTATTAATTTGGGGCAAAGTGTGAGTTTTATGTATGAAGATCACTTTTAGGGATTTAAATTAACAGGTCTGTTTTGTACAGCGGTATCACCCATTTTTCTGATTTCCTTGATAACGTGGGCTAGTACTTCAGGATCAACGCCTAATTCACACAGTCGTATGCAAATTGAAAGAGTATCGGCGTCTAACCCCGTGCATAGGAGTTGTGATATCTGATACATCATTTGAAAAGCTTCACGAGCTTGACCCACCTGCGCATTCTTTTCTGATGTCATGTTGATTCCCTGAAACAAAACGGCAATTTATAAATCAATTTTATTTAGACAAGCAGTACGGTAAAGGTGCTGTACCTACTTTAATGCTAGAATGATAGTTTATGGAATTGAATATTTATTAATAGGCGATTATGTGCTTCTTTATTTGTAGTAGGAACAGATATTTTCGGTTACATTAACTTCGAATTTCACATCAAAACAATCCAGCTCCTGTCAATTCAGATTAGGCATGGGCAAAAATTTTCGTCAAATAGAAATATCGAAATTTTTCCATACAATCATCGATATTCTTTCGTCGATATTTATAATTGCGATGCGATATGTCGAAGCCATATTTATTTTAGAGTATCGAATTCGTATCAATTTCGTTTTTTTTAATGCAATTTTGGTTTCGTGTTTAATCTTAAAAATATTCCTTGCACGCTCCTCGCGTATCGTTAACTTTAAAAACGTCGATGAGTTCGATGACGAAATTACGATATTTGTTTTGGCTCGAGCATTAATTAGAAATACTATTTTGTTCTATTTTCGTTTATTCTTTTTACGAAGTTTGAATGCTTTGGGAATATGTGTGAATTATCATGCGAAAACTGATGATATATCGATATTTCGAAATTTATCACTTGGAAAATTATCGATCCTGAATAAAAATATCGATATATTTTTTTCCCTTGCCCATCCCTAATTCAGATACACAAAACCATAGATAGCACTTTAACTATTTTTTTTTTTGCCTTCGCCCTTTACGGGCAGGCTAAGGTCTTGGACCATACCGCCTTAAAAACCACTTTATAACCATAGAGTCTGTTACTAGTAATAAAACAAACAATTCTTTTTTACTTCCTTATGATAACACCGTTTAAGCAGTGCAGTTTTTTTTAATTCCCGCCTTTTTTTTATGACAGTTTTCGTTGGCCAAGCTCTAGTCATGTTTTATAATTACTACCGGGCTACCTTGACGCTTTCACCTTAAACAATACAGGACAGGGTGGGTGGTAGGGACATTGACGCAGTAACGTTTACCGTGTATGCAGTAGGTACATTATTCCGAACCCCTTCACATGTTTTAAATCCGGGTAAACCTTTTTTTCTTTTTTTTTTGGGATGGGAAATCATCAAATGACTCCTCCCACTCTGGGCGGAGCGGGAGGAAGTGTCAGACTTTTACAGACTAAAACCCATCCATGTTCCTTCTGTTCCGGGGCCACGGTATCTATTTCGAACAGTCTCGCAGCCCCGGATCCGGGTAAACCTACGTTCACTTCTTCTAGTTTTACATACATACATACTCGTAGGTACTTAAATACAGTCATGCGAGAGACGTACCTTCAGTCGTGCGCTCCAACATGTCTTGGGATCGATTTAATGTAGTAGGTACTCCACAATAGGTAGGTTGTATTATCCATTCCTAGATTCCTACAGCTTGGCAAAAAAGTCGTGGAAATAATGGTGGATGGCGCTACTATCGTACATATTGTAACCCTATATAGTACGACAATAACAGTTTGATACTTTGTTTTTTTCAATTTTAATTTTTATGTAATGTGTGCTTTGACGGGTTTTAGAAGAGCTCGGGGCTAAATAATAACAGCCGGACAGGACAATCTTCAAGGTTAAGCCGTGCTTAACTAGGTTAGTCTGTGGATGGGTGACCATCTGTCATAGAGTTTCTTCCGTGCCTCGGAAAGCACTTATAGCTGTTGTCGTGTCATTTGTAGATATTTATTGTGAGTCAGGAGCCCGAAAATCTGACAACCAGTCTTACCAAGTGCCTTGTGTTACCAACTAGGTAACACAATACCAGTATCAACTGGGTTGTGGAGATCAGATAGGCAGTCGCTCCATGTAAAATACTGATATCCACGCTGCATCCGGTTAGACTGGAAGCGTACTCCAAAATGAATTGGGAAAAGGCTAGGCAGATGATGACGACTTAACGGGTTTTACATTACTTAAACTTGAAATAAACATAAATTTCTCTACTCGTTACATACTCACGTTTTTGTATGATAATGCGCAAGTACGTGTGTATATTGATTTACATTTTTTTTTTTTTTTATTTTGTATCCTGCTCATCACAGCAATCTGTCATGGACATTTAGCTGCTCCTTTGTTCGAATTTCTTCTGAATTTGTTCTTTGTAGCAGTGAGGAATTGTCCATTGACCATTCTCACTCATTCTGCTGAGAATCTTTTTATTAAACTTGGAACACTGTTCCTCTTATGTCTTGTGTGTACAATACTTCCGGACCCCGATAAATCAGCAGCCAGTGCGTTGACGTGTTTGGTGAGCTTTTTCTGGTAGTTTGTGCTACGGGCAGCGATCTCTTGCTTTACAGTTTTAAGCTTCAGATCTTGCAGGATGTATTTATTGTGTATGCATTTAGGAATGTTGAACATGAATCTCAAAGCTTTAGTCTGAAACCTTTCCAGGATGTCGATATTGCTGTTGCTTGCTGTTCCCCAGAGCTCCACTCCATATGTCCAAACCGGCTTCAATATAGTTTTGTATATCAGCATTTTGCTTTCGTTGGTTAACTGAGACTTTTTACCAATCAGCCAGTACATGCTTCTCAGCTTTGTGTCTAGGGTTTTCCTTTTACTCCAGATATGTTTCTGCCTATCGTGTTTCGGGGTTCTGTCAGGAATCGTTGATCCAGGATTATTTAGATGATTGTAGATACAATAAAAATACCATTGCGTGTCACCATGTTTATTCCGACTCTCTTGTTGTAGGGATGTCCTCGATACACACTACACACTAGTGCTTGACTTAAACAACTAACTAATTTATAGTCTATGGACACTACATCCTCCCTCAGAGATTTAGTTTAGTTGGTGGGCGAATGATCCTATTAGATCTCCGGGGTTGAGGAGATGACACTACTGGATTAGATTGGACCGGACTGGGTTGGACTGGATTGGGACGTGGTGGACTGGACTGGGTAGGACTAGGATTGGGACGTGGTGGACTGGACTGGGTAGGACTAGGCTGTACTGGACTGGATTGAGCAGGACAAGGACGTAAGGGACTTGATCGGACTAGACTAGGAGGCATTGGAATGGACTGACTAAAACGAGGTTGAGGACTTACTACAGGACCAGGATATACTGACCTTGGCATTAAAGGAGTAGAAACCGGAGTACTGGATGGTAGGGGTGCATGGGACATTTGGTTAAGATGGACTTTCTTAACTACACCATCTACAGATACAAGAAACATAACTGGACTAAGACATTTTACAACTATACCCTTATTAATAACACCATTCCTCCCTATGCGAATTAAAACATTATCATTCTCACTAAATAAATAAGAACTAGGATATTTCTTAACAGACTTAGGATTAAACTTAGGATTTAACATTGACAACAAGGTTCTTTGCTGATATAAAAATAACAATGAATTAGGACTTTTCTCTGTAGTTGTAGTCTGAGTGTTTCTATAATTTAAAAGAAATTTATTAATCTTAAGAGTTAAAGATTCAGAATCATTTTGATCTAAAATAAGTTTACTCAGTGCTCTCTTAGCTATTTGAACATTTCTTTCAGCAAAACCATTACTTTCAGGATGGTAAGGAGGACTTTTTGTGACTTTAATATTAAACTTAGTACAAAAATTAATAAAAGCATATGAATCAAATGGAGGACCATTATCTGACACTATTTCAATTGGTAATCCAACATACGAAAATATTCCACACAACTCTTCTATTACACTCCCTGCATTACAAGACTTTGACATGTATTTGATGTCTAACCATTTAGAATAACTATCACAATATATTAAGAAATGTTGTTTCTTAAGCTCAAAGAAATCAATATGAACTCTTTCAAATGGCAAAGAAGTTCTAGGCCATGACAATTTTTCATTATTTGGCTTAAAATTAACAACAGAACAAGGTTCACAAGACTGACATTTTGTTTCTATATCTACAGACATTGATGGCCACCAAAACAATGATCTAGCTAACATTTTAGAACGAACAATACCTGGATGGCTTTCATGTAAAAGATTCAATACATGTTGTTGACATTTTTGTGGTACAATTAGTCTTGAACCAAACATTAGACAATCTTCATTAATTGAAATAAAGTTTCTTAACCTGAAATAAGGACTAATTGCAGGATCTTTACAATGATGAGGCCATCCTTCTTTAGTGAGCTTGACAACTTTAATTAATACTGGATCTTCCATAGTTTGTTTTGCAATATCAAAAATATTGATAGGTAAGTCATTTGAAAATGCATTACTATTGACATCTAACACAATTTTATTAATTGGCAGTCTAGACAAGGCATCTGCTGGCTGTAAAAACTGACTTTTCCTATGTTCTAAGTTATAATCGTAACTCTCAAGAATTAATGCCCAATGTTGCAAGCGTTGAGCTGCTAATGTTGGTATTCCCTTACCAGGGTGCAAGATATATTTAATTGGAGCATTATCTGTAATAAGGGTGAAACGACGACCCCATAAATATTTGTGAAATTTAGTGACTGCATACACAACACCTAAGGCTTCTCTATCCAACTGAGAGTAGTTACACTGAACTTTAGTTAATGAACATGATGCATAAGCTATTGGCTTTTCTACAGATTTACCATTAATATTAATAACATGACACAACACTGCACCTAAACCTACTGGACTTGCATCAGAATATACTACTAAAGGTAAGGACGGATTATAGTGGACTAAAATGTCACTACTAATTAACTTTTGTTTACTTAAGGTGAAAGCAGACTGACATTCAGCTGTCCACTCCCACTTAACATTACTTTCTGTTAAACGACGCAAGGGTTTAACTAATGTACTTAAATTCCCTATGAAATTATGGTAGAAATTTAACATACCTAAATAAGATCTTAACTCTTTGACATTTTGTGGACACTTTGCATTGACAATAGCTTCTACTAAGGATGGACTAGGCTTTCTGCCTTCCTTTGAAATGATATGACCTAAATACTCCACAGACTTATAAAACCATTTACACTTTTCATGATTAATTCTGACATTATGTTTATTTAATTTTCCTAAAACTTTGACCACTGTATTATAACAATCTGCATAATCCTTCCCTTTTATTAAAATATCATCAATATAACACACAGTATTAGGTATATCAGACAGTAATTGATCCATAACTTTTTGAAAAATTGCAGGAGCTGATGCTATACCATAAATTAACACGTTGAACGCCGCTTTAATTTTTCAGTCTTTCTGTTTGGGCCGTGGGGGACACCGTATGGTCGACATACAATAGTTCCGTTGGGGCCGCGAGGGACAACATATGACCGCGAGTCAGAGGCGATTTTAAGCGTCTCTATTGGGCCGTCGGGCACAGATATGAAGCTAATATGTATTTGACGTGACCCCCACGGCCCTGCAGACAAATAGATTGTATTTGGTTTTTAGTAAAAAATATGACTTAGAAAAATATGACAAATCATTTCGGGACACGACTTGTTTGAAAGTTCTAAAGGAAAAAGTGTGTATGATAATGTGTTATTTTCAATTTTTCCATAAAATTACTATTTAAAATGTGTTGTAAAATACTGTATACTGTTATTTTTTTTACTGAAGTAGTTAAAATCTGGTTAAAGTGGTACTACATAACTGTTAGGGTTTAATTTTTCGGGGATAGTTTGATGAATTAAACTACATGTTTGTAAATCAGAAATATAATAATTATTTATTACAGTTTTTAATTGAAACAAAATTAAATGAGACTTATTGAGATCAATATCAACGTTACTACACCTATTATTTAATGAATTTTATGGAAACAATCAAAACAAAGAAATGGTTTGTTAGGGCAGGTTTCACAAAAAGTTACAACTTTTTTCGACTTGTTTTTTCGTCTTGTTTGTTCGTGCAGGACATGAGCGGGGATGACCGACACCCCGACCCCCGCGGCCCCCGCCAACGAACAACGCGATTTATTTCCGCGTGGGCCATGAGGGGCCACTGTTGAGTGACAGTAGTATTTTGGTAAAATAAAGTCACTAATTACTTTTCTTCGATTTATTTCATGAGATTTAGCACATTTTCTAGCCCCTAAAGCAATAAAAACATAAACGTAAAATTTAACAATCGGGCATTTTTGACCTGGCTCCTTTTACTAAATAATTGAGGCCCATATGTTGTCCCCCACGGCGTTTAACGTGTTAACCGTTTGTATCTGTATAGCCCTTTGTGTGTATTCACTGTTAACAATTCTTGACTCTTCTCATCTACCAATAATTGAGTATATGCATCAGACAAATCTAAAACAACAAATACTTCGCCCCCTGACAATGTAGCGAACACATCTTCCGGCTTAGGAAGTGGGTAAGAATCAACTTTAATATTACAATTCACTGAACGCTTAAAATCGACACAAATTCTGTAATCTCCATTGACTTTTTTCACTGGTACCAATGGTGATGCCCATTCTGAATAATTGACTTTATAAATCTTTCCATCACTTTCCAACCTGTCTAAATTATCACTGACTACTTGGACAATATTATAAGGTAATGGGTAAGGTTTTAAAAATACTGGAGTACTATTTTCTTTTAAGACTAATTTTGCTTCAAAACCTATTATGTGTGAATCTACATTTTTGCTGAACACATTAGGATAAGTTTTCATGAACTGTTGCACAACATTTGACTCACTATTTGACTTCATTTCTGGCTGAATAGACTTTACATACCCCTTATTGTTAATATTACTTGACACAACATTATTTCTCCACTCTGGGTTTAAAATATCTAACCAATCACGCCCAAGCAAAGGTATAAAGGACTTTTTATCTACTGTCACCACAAGTGGTAACAACTTGGGGGACACGGACTTACTAAAGGACACATTAACATTAATTATACCCGCTACTTCCAGAGGACCTGACACAGTATTTAGTTTTATATTACATGGCTTTAAGGTATGACTTTTAAATAAATTTAAATAACATTGATAAGGAATCAATGATATAGCCGCACCAGTATCAATTTCCATTTCTAATGATGATCCTTCGACATTGACTCTAATAATTTGTGGCTTAGACGAGACACTCTTAATATTTACTAACCTTATGTTTGTACAATATCCACAGTTAGGATCACATGGAATATCACAAGATGTGCAAGTACATATTTGTTTGTAGTATTGAAGTTTACACATAGACTGACTTGGCTGTAAACTATTTATGTTAAAGGAATCTGTTAACAAATTAACAACATTGTCTACACTGTTAGTTACAGGACTTGTGACTGACTCAACTTCACAGACTTGGTTTGTGTTACCTTGATTGCGATTTCTGCACATTCTTGACGTATGACCAAAGCGCTGACATATATAGCACTGCCACGAACGAGCTGGACACATTGCTGGATTGTGGTTCCTCCCGCATCGGTAGCATGGCTGGTGGCTGGCATTATTAGCCTGTTGACTTGACTGACGGTTTTGACTATTTTGACTCCAACTCTGTGATGCTTGACGATTTTGACTCTGATTCGGTGGGCCTTGACGATTTTGACTCTGACTTGGTGGACCTTGACGTCTCTGACTAGGTAGACAACCTTGACGACTTTGACTCTGACTATTTGGGTAACGACGACCTGGATTATCATGACGACTCCTGACTTTGTTGACATTTGGTGTACTCGACATATTTTTCATTTGTGACACAACAGACTCTTCTTGTAAGAAAATAGTTTTCGCTTTCTCGTAGGTTAGCTCTGGGATCGATAGCAGTTTCTTCCTTGTATTTTCACTACGGATTCCAACAATGAGTTGGTCCCGGCATGCGTGCTCCGCATGGCTCCCAAAGTTGCATTTGGCTGCAATTTCCTGCAGGGCCGCGATGTATTCCGTACCACTTTCTGCTTCTGACTGCATTCTTCGATAAAATAAGTACCGATTTGTCGACTCTAGACCTGGAGAATCATATTTTTCCGACAAAATGGCTGCCAACTCCACGATTGATTTTGAACTCGGCTTATTTGGTAAGCAAATACTGTGTAGTACGTTATAATGCTTGACTCCAATATGACAAATAAATAATGACTTCCTGACGTTGCCGACATCCTCTCGTGGGACGCTATTTAGCGCACAGTATTCCTCAAATAACTCCAACCAGCTAGCGAAACTTTGTGCTTCATTATCGAACACCGGCAAGGATCCGATGAAACTTTTGTTACCGCCCTCCATCTCGTCGCCAAACTATCGTGTTTCGGGGTTCTGTCAGGAATCGTTGATCCAGGATTATTTAGATGATTGTAGATACAATAAAAATACCATTGCGTGTCACCATGTTTATTCCGACTCTCTTGTTGTAGGGATGTCCTCGATACACACTACACACTAGTGCTTGACTTAAACAACTAACTAATTTATAGTCTATGGACACTACACTGCCAAGTCAACCTTCTGTCCAGGTGCATGCCAAGGTATTTTGCGCTATCTTCGTGTGGGATTTGTTCGCCGTTTAGTGTAATTGGGGGACAGTTTCCTTTCCTTAGAGTAAAGGTGACTTGAACAGATTTGTTTTCATTCGCCTTTATACGCCATATCTTTAGCCATTCCTCAATTTCACAAATATGTTTCTGAAGGTTCGCTGAGGCAACATCTGGGTTGGTGTGTACAGACAGTATTGCCGTATCGTCAGCATATGTGGCGATAAAGGTATTGTCATCTGTTGGTATGTCGGCTGTAAATATGAGATAAAGTACGGGCCCCAGGATGCTACCCTGTGGAACACCAGACTTGATTTCATACAAGTCTGATGTAATGTTGTTAAGTTTTACCTCGAAACAGCGCTTGTCCAGGTAACTTTTCAGTATGAAAAAGAACGAGTGGGGCAGATACTTTTTTAACTTAAACAGGAGTCCGGCATGCCAGACCCTGTCAAAAGCTTGGCTGACATCCAGGAAGACAGCCGAGCAATATTTTTTGTTTTCCAGTGTATTGCTGATAGTATTTGTCAACCTATGTACCTGCTCAATGGTGCCATGCTGCTGTCTGATAACAGCAGCATGGCACATTATGATTTACATTGCATGATTTACATTATGGGGAAAATAATATCAACGATTCGTCTGAGTGCTTTTTTTTTCATTTTTATTAATAAGTAAGATAGAATTTTACAGATGTTTCAATCAGAATCCAACATGTCTTCGTCTAAATATTCCACATCTGAAAGTTCTTCATCCGTGTCTGTATCTGTACTGCTGCTGTCATCTTGCAGATTTATGACTATTTTATTCTGGAAGTAACACAAAAAGTATCAAAATTATAGGAGCGTGCTTCTTTGTAAATGCACATATTTAACCACAAAATTCATCGATGTATTTTTCAATGTAAATAATAGTTAAGACTTTATTAATAATGGTTTATACTGTTTAATGTAAGTTTAAACACACATATTACATCTGATTATTTAGATAAAAGAACATATTACTTACCTGACATTTCCGCAGTTCTTATAAATCGTTGATATCCGATAAAATTTGTCGTTTCATGTTCCGCCAAACATCTCACATACACTTTATAAATTATCTCTCTAGCGGAGCTGCGAATGGTTTTTCTGTTCATATTGAACCCTTTGAGTCACCAATTTAAACACAATAACAAAAAATACACGAAAAACAGCCACCGATATCATGAAATGACATTAAATGCAAATTACATTGTACTGTACTGACTAGACGTGACAGTAGGAGAAGTTGCCAACATGTTGCCAACAATGAAATTTTTAGTTCCGTTTCAGGACATTTTTGTCAACCTGTACCTATTTGCAAAAGACTATCAACCTCATTCAATGTCGAGTGGAGTTTGTTTCGGTGGGTAAAAATAATGGCACGTCTAGATATACCGTATAAGCATGAAGCAAAATTGGTTGTGCTTCAATGTGCAATTGAAACTAGCGCGGGAAAGTTTTACGAATTTCACGACGCTCTGTATTTTCTATTTTTATATCAGTGCGTCTGCACTCCCAAAAATAGACGTTCAAGTTTTGAACACAGTATATTGTACATTCTCTCGGCTTTTGAACGTAATTCTTTGCAGTGCATTTTTTTTTCAGTACAAGTTAAAAACCTGCACAATGGTGAGTAAAACTTTTTAATAGTATATTAAGAAAATTGACGACTCTTGTCCATCTCTTGTCAGTTGAATTTCATTTTTGACAAAATTCTTACTATGTTAGTGAATTTGAAGAACCTCTAACGATATAAATTATAATATTGGTTTACTAAACTTTCAATAAAAAACATGGACTGTTGTTAGTGATTCTAATATGAGATCTATATGGACTAGAGTCCGTGGTTACGAGAAAGTACTGAGGGTAATTTTGGCTTTTGACTACTTTTATGCAGCCTCATAAGCAGAGAAAAAGCGCAAACGTAATTTCAATGCGCGCTAAACTTAGTAGGTATTAGAAAATAGCTTACATTCGTTTAAATTTAGATTAAGTAGTGGACGTATATATTGAACTTATGTTGTGTTGAAGATGTTATAATTTGTTCTTATATTATTAAAAGACTTATGTTCCCTTATAGTTTACTTTCTTTTATTATTTATTAAAATACACATTTTTCTCTGCGCACATGACTAAATTCTTAAATCAGTATTTTTCATTTTATATCGCGAACACAGACTAAACCGCTCTGCTTATTTTTCTTCACAACACCATAGATTGTGTACCAACATTGAACCTCAACACTCTCCCTCAATGTTTGCACATAATATGTATTACAATAATTAACATTTCAACAATTTAAGCATGCTACACAATCTTACAAATCTTTCTCCTGATAAGGGCTTCGTCAAAATGTCTGCAATTTGATCTGTGGTGGATACATATTTAACAGTTATTAATCCTTCCTCTACCTTTTGTTTAATAAAGTTAAATTTGACATCAATATGTTTCAATCGTTTCTGGTCTGGATTGTTTACTACTTTCATAGTACTTTGATTGTCCTCAAAAATAACAGTATTGCTTATTTTAATATTAAAGTCACACAACAGTTTCATTAGCCAACAAGCTTCAACAGATGCTTCACATAAAGCAATTAATTCTGCTTCTGTTGTACTCAATGAAACTGTACTTTGCTTCTTTGATTTCCATGTTACTGTATTATCGAATAACTTGAACAAATATCCACTAGTGGATTTCCTATCATTATCGCGAGCAAAGTCTGCATCTGCAAAACCTGTTAAGCTGTCATATTTAAACTTTGAATATTTTAAATTAATATCAATAGTTTGTTTAACATATCTAAGAACACGCTTTAAAGCTTGCCACAACTTCAAAGTTGGCTGTGACTGGAATCTACTCAAATATGATACAGCTATCGCTAAGTCAGGTCTTGTGCTCACCATAGCATACATCAAAGAACCAATAAGAGACCTGCACTGATGTTCTAAAGTCATGTCAATTTCACATTCGTCAAAGTCCAGTTTAAAATTATGGTCCATAGGAGAATTAGTCCCTTTACAATTGTCCATGTTATAATATTCAAGAACCTTCTGCAGATATTTAGATTGATTAAGATAAATACAATCATGTTTCTTCTGAATACTAATGCCAAGATATGTCAGATTGCTGTTCCCTAAGTCTTTCATGCTAAAGTTAGTCTTTAAGAAGTTTTTGACATTTCCAATTTCAGTAACACTAGGCCCTACTATAAGTATATCGTCGACATACAAAATCAAATAGAGATTGCCCTTACTATAGAGACAATAGTCATTTTGAGATCGCGTAAAACCACATTCAGTAATAACTTCTGTGAATTTTTCATACCAATATTTTGGACTCTTCTTTAAACCATAAAGAGATTTTTGTAACTTTAGAACTTGACCTTCTGGAACTGTCAGTCCTAGTGGAGGTTTTAAGTATACTGTCTCATCAATCCGTCCATATAAGAAATCTCCCTTGACATCCATCTGGTGTATTTCATATTCTTTCTGAGCAGCAATCGATAAAAGAACTCTCAAGGTTTGCATCTTCAATACAGGTGAATAAGTGTTTTCTAACTGTTCCTTCTGTTGAAAACCCTTCACTACCAATCTTGCTTTATATAACTCTTCTTCTTCCCCTATATTTTTCTTTGTGAATACCCATTTACTATCTAGTAGCTTTTCTTTCTGTGGTTCAGGTACAAACTTCCAAGTTTCATTTTCTTTTAAAACTTTTAATTCCTCATTTATTGCCTTATTCCAAAGCTTCTCATCTTTTCTCCCTTTAATGTCATCAAAATTAGTTGGAATCTCCTGGTAACTTGATAATAATGCATATAATGTATCATAAAATGTATCATCCTGGTTTAAATCAATTTCATAATCCTTTTGCCATGCTGGTTTTCTTATTTGTCTCTTTTCTCTCCCTCTTTCTAAACTCTCTGTCTTTCTGTCTGTATCATTCTCCAATTCTTGTGTCTCTTCTTCTTTACTGTCCTTTTTTTCTTCTTTATTCGTATTCTTAGATACTTTTTGCTGTATTTTGTCCCTTGATACATTTTCACTATCTTTCTCCTCCTCACTTTCTTCTTCCTGTTCACTTATTTCATCTTCTTTTTTCTCTTTTGTGTCCAGTGTGTATCTCACACAATTGTCACGTCCGGGTTTTGTTTCATCAAACACTACATTACGTGCCGATATTACTGACCTTGTTTCTGTATCATACAGCTTATATCCTGAATTGACATATCCAATAAAAATCATTTTCTTTCCTGAATTATCTAATTTATGACGTAACTCTCTAGGCACATGATTGTATGCTGTACAACCAAACACTCTCATAGCTCTCACATCAGGTTTCCTTCCTTCCCATAGCTCTGATGGTGTTTGACTTTTTCCTTCAGTCGGACTTCGGTTAGTAACATAGGCTGCAAACAAAACTGCATAGCCCCAAAACTCCTTACTAAGCTGTGAGTCTAACAAAACTGTTTTTGCTTTTTCTATTAATGTGCGGTTCATCCGTTCTGCTACTCCATTCATCTGGGGATTGTATGGCACTGTATATTGCATTTGGATTCCTTTGCTGTAACAAAACTCCTGAAATTGCCTTGACACATATTCTCCGCCATTATCCGATCTCAACTTTAATATATTAACATTGAAATGGTTGGTTACATAAAAATAGTACTGCTTGAATTTGTCAAAAACTTCACTTTTATTAGAAAGTAGATAGACCCAAACAAAGTGAGTATAGTCATCTATAAATGTCAGAAAGTACTTGTATCCTTCCTCAGTCAGTGGGGTGATTGGTCCGCATACATCAGTGTGTACTAATTCTAGTGGTCTGGATGCCCTACGTCCTTGTCTGTTAAAAGGTTGTCGGGTCATTTTACCTAGTAAGCACGGTTCACACACAGAATTATTTTTATTACATTTAGTCAAGTCATCAATGCCACTTACCATTTGATTCTGTGAAAGCAAAGTTAAATTTTTAAACCCGAGGTGACCAAAACGTCTATGCCACAGCTGCATCACTTGATCATCATTACTGTTACTTAAGTTACATTCATCTTTTAATATTTGCATGTGAATAGTATACAAAGACCCTTCATTGTTTCCTATCATTGTCAATTGATCATATCTAAATACTCTAACTTTACTATTTAAAAATTCAACCCTATAACCATTACTCTCAATTTTAGAAACAGACAACAAGTTTTTCCTCAACTCTGGCACATAATATACATTTTTAATAGTACAGTCTATATATCTTTTACCAACATAACATCTTGCCTTTATGTTCCCAAATCCAACCGCTATTAAACTCACTGCATTCTTGGCCGCAGCAATCACTTTTGGTGTATTTAGTTCCATGTAGTTGTAAAACGCACTTTTGTCATTTGTCAGGTGGTCTGATGATCCCGAATCCACACACCAAGTTATTTCACATTGATCATTATCTTGTTGGTTCCGTCCATTGCCAGTCAGAAATGCATACTCATTCTCTGTTGATGCCGCATATGTCTGATGATTATTCCCTGGATAGTTAGGTCCTTGTTGTTGCCAAGATCTTCTGTCTGGAATTCCACGACCTCTTCCTTGTGACCTACTTCTGCCTCCAAATGCTGCCCGATGTGGCGCTCTATTTCCTCGTCCTTGACCTCTTGAATAATATTGTCCATGTCCGCGGGCTGGTCCCTGTTGGTATCTCGCTCTACATTCGAATTTTTTATGGCCTGGCTTGCCGCATCCAAAGCACAAAAAGGTATTCCTTTGGTGCTCTATTATTTGAGGACCCATTTTATTCCTCTTTTCTTCCTCTCCTAGTAATCTGTCCTTAACCATGTCTACTGTCAGGTTTGGTACTGACTCTAAAGTTGTTATAATAACTTCGTACGATTCTGGCATGGATAGCAATAGTACATTTACCTTTTCTTCGTCTGCTAGGGGGCTTCCTGCGTCTTTTAGCTGGCCGAATATTTTTGACAACGTAACAAAATGTTCTCCGAGAGACGTTCCCTCTTTGTATTTTATAGTGTTTAGTTCCCGCCGTAGGAATAATTTACTTCTGGTGCCTTTTTTCATAAATTGTTGCTCTAATTTAAACATCATGTCGTATGCTTTATTCTCCTCTTGAATATAATCAATATGGCTGTCGGCAACGCCGCTTATAATAATGCTTTGTGCTCGAGCTTCAAGTTTTTTGTTCACGGGGACGCTCGCAAAGTCTTTGTTTTCTATTGCATTTAAGCATTCATTTTCCCGTAGTATGCTGCTAATGCGGAACTTCCATATTGCAAAATCTTCGCCGGCAAATTGCTTTATCTTAATACTTTCCGCCATTTTTCCTTCGTGTGCCTGTGCACGGGCGCGAACCACGCTCTGCTACCACTGTTATAATTTGTTCTTATATTATTAAAAGACTTATGTTCCCTTATAGTTTACTTTCTTTTATTATTTATTAAAATACACATTTTTCTCTGCGCACATGACTAAATTCTTAAATCAGTATTTTTCATTTTATATCGCGAACACAGACTAAACCGCTCTGCTTATTTTTCTTCACAACACCATAGATTGTGTACCAACATTGAACCTCAACAGAAGAGACTGTAGGTACCATTTTCACTCGTGGATAATTTTCAAAAATTTGGTTAGAATTTCCTAACCTAATGTAGGCACTAAAAACTTATGAACATTAACTTTATAAACTTTCGTACATATTTAGCTACCTAATTTAATCAATACGTGCGTCCAATAATTGGTTAAGCACTTTGGATAAACAGGTCTCAACGCTACGAAGCATACTAAACAAACAACGATGACTCGACTTTACCAAAGTGACATTTTAATGATAAGCGAAAAACTGCTCACATTAATGTTTCTCTTGCGTTTTCGGGGTTTCACAGCGAGAGGCTTGATGAGTCATAGAGCGGGAAGATGGAATGAAATTCGAGGATGCATGTTTCCTTTCTTTCTTGCTACATTACGATTTTTTAAATTGGGTACATAATGTACCTACCTACCGTCCTAAGAACGTCGCGCGTCGTCGTCGTCGTGGTACGTCTTTGCCTCTGTCACAACAAAACTTACTAAGGCACCTATGCGCTTGGTTTGCGTCATGCTGTTTTCGTAGTAAGGTAGGAAGGAAGGTACCTACATATTTATGATAAACTAGGTAAAATAAACACTATAGTTAGGTACCTATACCAACTTGCACATGCATTGAGATACATCCACGATACATCGAAACTAAAAACAATAATTTGCATTACTTATGTACGTCGCTAGTGAGTAGTGAGTAGTGCAGTGTCTTGAACCTTTGGCAATCTCTTTTTAGGGTTCCGTTGTTTTAATTTATTATCATTGGATATTGTTACCAATGTAGGTATATCTTCATCACGACTATGAAGTTTCGCATTCTTTTCATTTGATCTTGTGTACGTAAAAAGGTATGATTTTGAGACCAGCGAAACTTGTTAGGCAACAAACTACCAACAAACGAACCAACGACCGAGGAAGTGAGAATGTTTATAGCGTGGTGGGTGTTCCAATAGTATCTAAGTAGGTATTCATCCGGGTTTTGAGCCTAAACAGGTTTCATTGTTATGACCTGAATATTATTTTGTTTCCAGGCAGACCAAGTTCAGAGCCAAGCACTGGAGTCTGGTGAGCTAGGGGGCGGTGAAGGAACCCTTGCAGCACAACTTACCGACCAATTACCAGTCAGTGCTCAACATAGCAAAATTGTGAGTGAAATAGGTTTTAACGGGCGGTCTGCAGCAGTGTTTAAAATGAGCATTTTATCTCGCATTATTGCAAGAACAGATTTCCTATAATTTAGAAAGTAATGGGACTCGCAATTCGAAAGGTTATCAAACGAGGACTCAAAAGCCTATTATTATAGGGCACCTCGAGTAAATTAATGAGGTTAGGTTAAGTGAGGTTAGAAATGTCGGTTTGGTGCCCGGAGGCGGGTGCGCTGGATGGGTCGTGAACGTCAGGCATGCGTCGTAGTTATAGCGGCTCATCCGTCCAGGCGACAGTAGGGCCTACTGAGTAGGCGCACGGCGGTGCTTTGGTGGGGTGCAAGCCCCACAACCAAGTCTGCCCGGACAGTACGGTATGCGTATCCAAATCGAAGATATATACATAATATATGACATCTACCTGCCCACACTGGGCCCGTGTGGTGGATTATAGCCCGTTCCCTCTCATAGAGAGGAGGCCGTGTGTGGCACTGGGAACATTTAAGACTGATTATGCTGCAACTAATCTTACTTATAATGTTAATAGATTGAACCTTCGAGCGTACAGCTCGATATAAAACCTGAAGAAACCAAGGTACAACAAGAAGTGGAAGAAAGCAAGCCTGCTGAGCACAGCGTCACTGCACCGGAAGTTAGCGAACTGGCTATGAACGTGAAAGACAATGTAAGTTATCATGAAAATAAACTACTTTAAGCACTTTAACTTTTTTTTACCAACTTTTAAGATAAAACTTCTCTTAAAAGTTGGAAATGCCATCTGTGACTGCGTAGTGCAAAGCTAGAATGAATGCGCGGTGAGACGGTGAGGGTGACTCGACTACTGTGACGCGATTAAGACTGATGCTTCAAGTTACAGAATTATAATCACCAAAATAATCAATACAACCCTCCAAGTTCAAAAATGTTGAGGTACTCATTTTTCAAGGTCAAAGTAGTTTCTGAACGTATTGATGATTTTGATCATTATACTTCTGTAACTGCAGACGTCTTACAGTCGCGAACGATATTTTCATCTACATACAACCAAGCACTAGCCTGCAAACGGCAACAAAACGTAAGAAAATTTAAATTTCGCGGGCTACCTTGACGTTTTCACCATAAGTGACACACACAGTGTATCGGACTTGTTGCAGTTCTTTTCAAAATGTATATTTTTTTTACAGGGTGATTGGCAACAAAGAGAGCAAGAACTTTTGAAGAAAATTGAGCAATTGGAGAAAGTAAAGAACGAGAGGACCGAAGATGGAGTTAAACTTGAGTTGAAGGTAGGCAATAAAAAATAAACCCGACTTCAAACAACACAAAAACGTGAAAATAGTACATTTTGATACAAGTGGAGAAAGTTTGTTATTGTAGCTCAAGGCGGTATTAACAAAGCCGTAGGCGAGGGTGTTTTTGAGCCGAGAACTGTAATAACAAATGTCCACGTGTATCAACTCAAGTTTTTCAATACACCTTTGAAGAAATAAAATAAAAGAATGTAAAAATTTGTGTCATGAACTCATGAATTACGAGACTATGATTTAATTTTTTTTCAACACACTTGCTCAAAAAGTGCATTTACGAAGCCTGTATAGGTACATTCGGTAAAATAGGTACTCTCACCTAAGTACCTATTTTACCGCACTCCCCCTTGTATAGCGCCGTGCGTATTCTTTACGGATTTTTTTTAATTTCCAAAAAAAAAGGATTCCACAAAGGAGTTTCACATTACGAGAATTAATAGGCTGACTGATCGAACCTCCTTGGAAGTGCTTTAGCTCAATACGTTTGTCTCACTTTAATACAAAAGAGTAAGTGAGACGAAAGATGTAGTTCTAATTTTCACCACGTGCATGTGGCGCCATTTGCAAATTCGCGCCATTTTCATAGAAACGTCAATATTCTTGCGACTTTCCGATATGAGTTCAAGCGAGGAATCAGACGTTAATAATAATAATATATGGAATCTACTCCAACTGATATTTTGAATGAGGTGCAAATTGCAGAAAACAGTTTCTTGCCGCCAAAATCGCGAGAGCGCTATTTAATGATTTACAATAATTTTATAGCGTGGTATATGTAATGAATAATTTTCTCGCAAATGTGTTGAAAAACGTTGCATGACACACGTGCAGAAATTGGTATTTACAAACTCGTGACTATGGTAAGTGTACGGGACAACGAGAAATAGTGCAAAGTGCTAAATAGATTCTAATAGGACAGTACATATGTGATAGTGATACATAGACACTTATTTACAGTGAAAAAGTGCATATTAACTTAGTTTTTTGATAGTTTGTTTTCACGTACTTAGAGTGTTAGGAATTTAGGATAATTATATAAGTTTTATTATGTTATGTTTTTGTTGATTTTATATTTTTATATGATAGTTCGTGATACATAGATCTCATAAATACATAGTTTTATATACGTTTACATAGAAAAAGTTAGTTAAAAACGTAAATATTGTTACGCGGTTCTCATTACGTTAAAGTGTCGCAGTACGTAAGGGAATGTGCACAATGTTTTCGCGCTTTTTTGCCTTGTTCTGATTGGATTTTAGTTTGTCCCGCATTTTTTGTAAATTCTAACTCGATTCGGATTGGTTAATCGCTTAACAATTTTTGTATAAAAGACGTGGCATTTTGGTGGTTCGAGACAGTCGTCGGCCAGCCAGTCTCAAGAACACTCTCCTAATAAAGAAGAAGAAGAAAGAAGCAACCAGTGGTTTTATTCTCCACCAACCCAGTAGATACACAAGTGTGCCCAGTCTGCACAGTAAGCCTGAGACGAAGTCGAAGGCATTCGTCTCCTCGTTTGTAAAAACCAACTTACCGCTCTAGTATCATAAATAACTATTTTTCCGCGCTTTGCTTTCGCCAGGTTGAAGGAGAGGCAAAGGTATGAAGCCGTTATACAGCCTAGTATATAATATTTATGTATATTTTTTTAAATTTGAGTTTAGAACACAAAATGTTAATTTGATTAGAAAAATAATTATTAGTTTTAACCTATAAACCGCGACAGTATAATTGCTCGCGCGTGCCCTCCACGCCAAGCCACAATTTCATCTACTATTTTGTCACATATTTGTGTCGTTTGGCGTACTGGGCACGCGCTTGCTTGTCACGTATTGTGACAATGGCGTCCAAAAGGTTAAATTATCTTGTTTATCTATTATATTGAATTTATAAACACATTTTTTGAAATTTGAATTTTGAAGTGAATACGCCCAAAATAGCGGAACTCAAGAAAATCGGCTTTCCTCGGTATAAGTAGTTGGTAATACAGTGTGGAAACTGTTAACGGGGCAGTAAAGGGAGCTACCTTAACCGTTGAGTATTAGAAACAGGATCGATTGGCATCAAAAAAATGTTGTGTAAAATAGCAATTTTCTTGCTACCTGTACGTTTTATTTTAAGGCGCTTAGACGAGCTAAATTAGCAACTCTATTTGTGGTGGTTCAAACTTCGTTTGAAATGCTGTTAAAATAAAGTTCTAATCAGCTTGCACTACAAAGTGGTTGTTACGTCAGCCACTGCGGGCCAAATAGGGCGAAATGAGTGGTTTCGATCGATTTACAAAAAAACTTGATTGGATTAAAAAACTAAAACAGTATGCTAATATATTGCTTGTAGAATTATTTGCCAAAAAATCAGAATGATCGCATGCATATTAGTATGTTTTTTATTGTTTGAAAGATATTTTTAGAGGTAAGTTCGTCATTTCTTTGTAGCGAGCCAAATTAATTGTATTACCTATGTTTTCAAAACAGTATCATGCTAGTATATATCCTGAAGAATATCATATATTTTTCTGGTCTTGTTTATAGCAGTGAATCATATACTTTTAGTAATTATAAAACTCGCGTTTAGCTCGTGTAATCGCCTTAATCTGTGAATGGGGATCAAAATTTCACGAAAAATTGCGGATGGTTTTCTAAGACCATTTTCATGTAGCTGCCTGCAGTGACTTTTTGAGTACTCTAACCTGCCTGGGTTGGTCTGGAAGAACTTTTTGATCAGTGTCGGAAAGAAGATCGATTGGCATAAAAAAATTGTTTTATGGCAGTTTTCTTGCTAACTGTACTTTATTTATTTATTTATTTATTTAAACATCATGTACAAGAGTGGTACATAGGCGGACTTAATGCCACAAGGCACTTTTTTATTAAATCTGTGAACAACATTTCTCGAAAAAATTACGGGTTGTTTTCTAAGACCATTTTCGTGTAGCTGCAGCTCCCCTTACTGCCCCGTTTACCGTTTCCATCCTGTATTACCAACTACTTATACCGAGGAAAGCCGATTTTCTTGAGTTCCGCTATTTTGGGCGTATTCACTTCAAAAATCAAATTTAAAAAAAAATTGAGAAATTATGTTTATTACATAATACAAATAAAATAATACTTACAACGAACTACTGGTCCAATCTATTTCAAATTTTTAACAGAATTGATGGAAGACGTGTTTAATTGAAATTCTAACGGGGTTAAAAAGGGGTAGAAAGTTATTTTGGCGGTGATTTGTTTCGAATTTGATATCAACACTTCTTGGGTCCATGTTCACCGAAGAGATAACGGTCTGATTTTCTAAAAACCGCTGTCCCTGTGACATGCTCCCATCTCAGATTGTTGATCTGAGGCTCCCATACAAAAATGTGTTTTAAACAGCCGTTTTTAGATAATCAGACCGTCATGTTTTTGGTGAACATGGACCTTAGTGCTTTTGATTTAAACTACCATGTTATTTTGATAAATGTTTGAAAACTCAATCCTATTTTAATCAAAAAAGGTTGAACTCACATAAAAACTTGGTGCTAATACTCTGTCTCGATAGTCACCGTACTATATTAACACCGCATTTGAAGTTTTCTAAGCTTAAAAGAGGTTGTGCACTTTAGGACACGGCCTCATAGGCACGTAGAGTTCGAAATTTGAAATGGCTTACAGTCTGTTGTAAGAGGTCCGCAACAGTTTACAGCAGCTATATCGTGTCGCGGCTCATTTCATACACGTTGATGAGAACTTCAGACCTAGCTGGAGTACCTATGTCTGTCATCGAGTGTCTAAGGATGAAGACGTTAGGACGGTCGAGAGCAGCCCTTTAAACTGTTTTTATAAACATGGTAATTTATCCTTATCAAAATAAATACGTTGTTAATCACAAGTATTTAATTTTAAACATAATTGCCCTTGGATACGTAATTTGATTTCAATGAATATCAGAGATAGGTACACCGTTTTAAATAACTCAGCAGCAAAATAATGATCATGTACCGGACGCGCTTTTCATTTTGCGGAATGCTGTGTGTGATGTGATGTGCTCTTTGACAATTGTATTAGAGGTGCTTACGACCCTGTCTGTAACTCTGTCTTTCACTTATGTGTCGCAGACGAAGTTGCGCGGGTCAGCTAGTTTGACAATAATTCGAGAGTTTACAATATCGCTAGAGAGAAACACGTTATATTGTAATAATTATAACGTGTTTGACAATTTTACGGTGACATATACATATACTCGAAAGGAGAAACCTCCTTTTTTGAAGTCTGTTAAAAATCTTTTACCATTAATCAGTTGTGGGTTGCTGTGACTTTATTACTTACAGCTCTGATAGACTCAGGGCATGTCACTATCTTATCACCATACTTATACCTATACATTTCATCTACAGGTCCGTGAAGAAGAGATCGATCTTCTCAGAGCCAGGGTACGGAATTTGGAGACGGAATTGCAGGCAGCTTTGTCCAAACCTAGCGGTAAGAACCACGAGATGATTGAAAATATCAAACAACAGCACGAAGAGGTTTGTTCCACTTGATTATTCATTATTTCCATCATTCACTCAAGTTTTCACGTAATGACATTAGATATTGTACCGTTACAGTTGTTGAGCAAAGCGCGTGGCATGATCTTCGACAAGACCAAGATGGTAAAAAATCAAGAACTACAGATTGAAGCTTTAACGACGCAAGTACAGTCACTCAAGGATATCAACGTGATTACAAAAGACCTGTTGGAAATTAGAAACTCTGAAGTTAAAGCCATGGAGGTAGGTGTTAAGTTGTCAACAAAGAAATCCGTCAACAAAGAAGTCCGAATCTTATGTAATTTGCAACGTTACTGCGTAAAGTGAATGTGCAATTTTAGGAGCATCTTTTATTAATATTTAGCTATCCTACTTTAAGTGAATTCAAATTAATAAACGTTCACCGGCAATAGATGACTGTGGGGTTTTGGGAGTTGATCGATTGGCTGGGGCCGGGGCTTGTCAGAAAAATAACACTGTTCAATGCGAAATAGAAATGAAACAAACGCATTGCAACCTTCATTTATTTTTAAAAAGAAAAAAAAGTATCGTGACAACTTTTCGTAAGAATTTTTTCCGTCTAGCCCCCTTTCACAACGCGCGATAAGGAACTTCGTTCCAAAAATGTATGAAGCTATTCGCTGTTTACTAGATAATGCATGTAGACCCGCGTTGGTTTGGGTGCACGTGCAGGACAAATACTACCAATCTTCGGACATCGAATTGTGTTTTGTTAAATCATGTTGTGCTCATTGAATCCTTTTGAGAAACTCTTGCTACCGCCAATGTAGGCTCGAAGGGGTAGGTAATAGTTTTGTGCCTGTATTCCAGGATCGCCTGCTGGCAATGGAAGCCAGGTTTAAGGCTGAGAAGGATAGATATGGCTTGGTGCTGCAGCGAGCACAAACCAGCACTACCCTCAACGATGACTTGAAGAAGGAGTATGAAACCCAGCTAGCTATTTTCAAGGTTGGCACATAAGTATTTAGTTAGCCATGAACTGACTTGCGACACAAATTACTAATTTAATGTTCTCATTTTCTTCAACAGGAACTAAGACAGAAATATGAACAAAGAGTACAGGCGCTGGTATCTGAAAACACGAAGCTTAAAGAGATAGCTGCTTTAAAGGCTGGTACGTCTGGCTAGAGGCGCCGGCCGGGCTGCGCAAGCTCCTCCGTTTGTTGCAGTCATGTCATCATTATCTGACAATACGAGTATTAACAACTGCGTTCGCTGCGTTCTTTTATTAACATCAATCGACCCAAAAAAGCGTCATGTGATTTTGTTCTAGGTGGAAATTACTAGGTACTGTCACTTTGAACCGTTGCACTCAAATTGTAGTGCTTCCCTGCACATTAAGAGGGCTATCACATTTTTTCTTGTATTTGGGTGTTTAGTCTAACACTCTAATACAAGAAAAATTGTGATAGCCCTCTTAATACATCGTGTACTAGAAAGTTGTGGTCATATTTATAAATACATTTTATATGGTACAGGGACAGCTGATATCAGCGGGTGTTCGTCCCATGGTAGAATGTTTGTTCCGTTTGATGTTTTGTACCACACCTTCCATACCACGCTGTATTTTACGGGTCAACCTAGCTGGTCAGTTTAATTCTGACTCAACAGACGGTCAATTATGTAGGTATACCTAAGACTGTTTTCATTATCATCAGATTGATGCGTTTTTACTCGAATTAATATACGGTATATACCAATTATGTTCCGTTATTTAAATATAACATTCGCAATAAAAAAATTAAAAGAATTTGAATTTCATTACTGAATTTCTGATGCATGATCTTTTACTAATAAAATTATAATTATTATACAAAGTTGGAAAGTACAACGACGTTAAAATATTTACCTACCAAGTATTCGTCGGTCGTCTGAAATGTTTGGTAAGTATAATATTACTGGTAATTAGTGTACGATACTAAATAAAACACGTGTTATCGTGAGTGAGTGTATGTTTGTTATCGTGAGCACAATCACGTGTTTAAGTTTCGTACACTAATTACCAGTCCCCTATATATTCAAGTAGGTAACAATTTAATTTCTCGGAAATATCCGGTTCATGAGATAAGTCGAGACACAATAAAGATGCTGTAAACTCTTGAGGACCTCTTGTAACTGACTTCCGTCTTCATTATTACACCATCTAGAGCAGTAATACCTTTTTTTTAAAACGGTGATAAATGCCTAACGCATACCGCACCGTCCGAGTAGACGGTTTGGTTATGTGGGGCTTGCACCCACTAAAAACACCGCCGCGAAACTACTGCCGCCATTGTGGAGGGGCCGCGAGAACGGCTACGAATGACGTTCGCGATCCATCCAGTGCAGCTCGCTTCCGGGCACCAAACTCTTATGGACTCGATTGGACTCACCTGAGACATCGCCACAACTCAAGTGGGCCATGCAATGCGACGACGAGCGACTCCCCGCTGGCTATCACTCGAAGCGATGTGATAATTATTATGCTAAAGAGTGTTACAATCGTTACATAGAAAGTACAAAAGAATCTATTGCTAGATGCCCAAAAATGTTTTGGTCATATGTCAAGAATAAACGTGGTGGAGAAAGTTCATACCCAGCATCAATGACTGATGGTCCGATAGCATCTTCGAATGGAGAAGGAATATGTGAGCTATTTGCTTTAAATTATAGCAGCATTTATAAACAAAGAACAACATAACCTTCAAATCAAGACTATGTAGCCTCCGAATACCTGGAAGCAATAGCCTCACAGTCAGACAGTATAGGTTCCGTGAACATCAACTATAAAAATGTTGAGGAAAAACTAAAAGGCCTTGATATTACTAAGGGGGCAGGCCCAGATGATATACCGCCACTGTTTATTGTCAGATGTGCACTGAGTCTGGCTGTTCCTTTGGCGAAGATATAACGCCTAAATCCGATCCGGTCAATTCCCTAAAGAGTGGAAACAGGCGAAAGTAGTACCGGTATACAAGAGTGGAGACCCTTGTGACGTAAAGAACTATAGACCAATATCCATCCTTTCGATTTTCGGTAAAATATTGGAATCGTTGATTTGTCCACATATTCAACGCTATTTCTCCAAGTTCTTGAGCGACCATCAGCACGACCATGCCCACAATTGATACGTAAGTTCAATTTCAGAGTACCCCGTATCCTCGCAAACCTTTAACACCCTTAGCTCCACCGCTTCGCCGTACAGTGTTTGGTGCTAATTCACCTATACCCCGCATGTGCAAACTCATAAACGAATGCAGCGACTTGGTTGACGTCCACGCAGACTCAATATCGAAGTTTGTCGGATTTATTAGTATTAGTGCATAAATTAGTATTTAGTATAATTATCTTGAATTTAAGTAGTTGTAGTAGTAATTTAAGTTTTAAAATTATAAATAATTACTAAGAGCATTATGCATGTGGTGTTTGCCTGTAATTGGTTGTGCAGTTAGATTTAAGACACAATTACTTGTATGTTTCTAGATGTAAGATATCTGTAACAACTGTTAGCGAACCTACGGGAAATAGTGTTAGCGTAGATGAACTATTCATATTACAAAAGAGGTGTATAAGAATTTTAGCCCAAATAGATAATACGGAGACCTGCAAACCATACTTCATAAAGTATCAGATTCTAACTTTGCCGTCAATATACATACTTGACATTTGCGTATTTGTTTTTAAAAATAGCGACAAATTTACTAAAGTTGAAGATACACACAACGTCAACACTCGCCATAAAAAGAGGTTATGCGCTCCATCTTCAAGAATTAAAATGTTGAGTAATAGCCCATACTATATGGCAATAAAAATATATAATAAGTTGCCCAACATGTTTAAGACTGAAAAATCAGTAATAATATTTCAAAAGAGGCTAAAACTGTACCTTATCCAAAAATGTTTCTACTCAGTAAAAGAATATTTAGAGTCTAGCTAAAATAACGATTTTCTCTCATATACTAAAGTGGCGATCTGTCCTATTAAAACAGTAAGATTGAATAGGTACCTACATAAAATTTAAATTCCAAGATAATATTGCTGAATAATTGTATTAAATCCACTATTAATGATGTTTTATTTTGACATAGCTAATATTAATTGTATTGAATTCACTAATAATGACATTTAATTTTGACATAACTATTATTTAAATGATATTAAATTCACCATTATTTTACATAAAATTTGACATAACCATTTTTTTAAATTGTATTAAATTCATTATTATTGACATTTAATCTTGACATAAATATAAATTCGTGAATAATAATTGTACTACTATTAACTAATATAAAATAAAATAAATTTGATTACGTAATTACAAATGTTGAATGCATGCTTGAATGCATGCTTGAATGCATGCTAATTTAAAATGAGAAGGGCAATCGAAGGAGAAATTGCAATGCTTGTAAAAGGCCGCTAAGTCATAAGTACTACCATACCATAACACCACATTGTACACTTGGTTCGCAATAAATGTTTTGACTTTGACTTTGACTTTGACCTTAATTAAATAAATAAATAAACGGGATCCTCCTTCCTGACGCGTTCCGCCGCCTCTGCGAGATGACGTCCTCGCAGAAGGATTAGGTACACTGTCTCTCATGCCTCCCTGCTGTCGACCATGGCCTTTGGCACGACGGCCGGCAAGGAGAGGTCTGTCCCAATTATTGCTGCGAGAGCACGGCGCTGCACCACCCTGTCTGGACAATGCTCGAGGGTGTGAAGGGTCGTGTCTTCGCTGCAGCCACACTTGTGACACACGGGAGTCACCACCCTGCATTGGGCGTCTCCAGCCTTACCCTCCATAGTCTCAGGTTTTGGAATTGAGCCTCCCTACGCCACCTTGTGACCACTTTAGGGAGTGGGCGTTTGCCATTAATAATAATACTTTGTTGATACAAATCCTTACACACAAATGCTTAATATCTAGCAAAGTTCACAAATAGTTAAGGCGTACAAAAGATGAAACCCTGACTCCTAAACTCATCCTAAACTAGGAAAGCCTGTGACTTAGGAGTCAGTGTTCTACTGCCACTTGGACACTATGTACCCTAGGGAAATTGAGAGCTGGTAAACTGATATTATTTTAAAGAGTACATTATTATGTAGTGTTTTAGAGAAAAAAGAAAATAATTTTGTAATCTATACATATAATAAAATCGTTGAGACCAAAAAATCTGTACATTGAAGATTTCGAAAAAAAACCGATCAGGGTGACTTAAAATAAGTAACTGAACATATTAAAACCATTTTTAAAATTTTTGTTTGTTTGTTTGAACGCGCATCACGTAAAAACTGCTGGACGGATTTTGATGAAAACTTCATTATTCTATTTAAATAAACTCAGAATAACATTTAGGCTATAGAAATTATGGAAAATTTTGGAAAAAGGGGGTGAAAAGGGGGGGTAAAGTTTGTATGAAAAAAAAAATTAGATTGTTCTAGAATCATAAAACTGAGTAAATACTTATTATTAAAAATAAAGAAATACCTGTTTCAGCATTTTTTTAAAATCTCATCCAGAGACGTAAAAAAGAGGGTTTTGTGTTTAAAATTAACTAACTTCATACACTTATAGAATAAAATCCAATGAAGTGTAAACCTTTAAAAGTTGTTGTAAATACTTCAAATCTAATACAGGTAAATATAATTTCTCAATTTTTTTTAAATTCGATTTTTGAAGTGAATACGCCCAAAATAGCGGAACTCAAGAAAATCGGCTTTCCTCGGTATAAGTATCTAGTTGGTAATACAGGATGGAAACGGTGAACGGGGAAGTAAGGGGAGCTGCAGCTACACGAAAATGGTCTTAGAAAACAACCCGTATTTTTTTCGAGAAATGTTGTTCACAGATTTAATAAAAAAGTAAAGTACAGTTAGCAAGAAAATTGCCATTTTACATAAAACAATTTTTTTGATGCCAATCGATCTTCTTTCCGACACTGATCAAAAAGTTCTTCCATACCAACCCAGGTTAGAGTACTCAAAAAGTCACTGCAGCTACATGAAAATGGTCTTAGAAAACCATCCGAAATTTTTCGTGAAATTTTAATCCCCATTCACAGATTAAAAAAAAAAACCGGCCAAGAGCGTGTCGGGCCACGCTCACTGTAGGGTTCCGTAGCTTCCCAGACCATTAAAAATACCAACATTTTTCGTCAGCAAAAATAACTTTGTTTTTCATAGTATTTGTATGAAAAACAAAGTTATCATTTGCGTTTTTTTGAAAAAGTGCTATATAACTCAAAAACTATTCAACTCATCAAGTTGAAAATAATTTTCCTAGAAAGTTCATATAAAGGTCTACTTCTGTGATTTTTTTCATATTTTTTAAACTTATGGTTCAAAAGTTAGAGGGGGGGGGGACACATTGTTTTTGACTTTCGGAGCGATTATTTCCTAAAATATTAATATTATCAAAAAATGATTTTAGAAAACCCCTATTCATTTTTAAATACCTATCCAACAATATATCACACGTCAGGGTCAAAATTAAAAAAAAAATCGCTCCCCACTTTACGTCTGGGGGAGGTACCCTAATAAAAATGTTTTTTTAAATTTTTATTTTTGCACTTTGTCGGCATGATTGATATACATATTGGTACCAAATTTCAGCTTTCTGGTGATGACCGTTAGTCACTGAGATTATCCGCGGACAGACAGACAGACAGACATGGCGAAACTATAAGGGTTCCGTTTTTTGCCATTTGGCTACGGAACCCTAAAAACGTACGGGTAGCAAGAAAATTGCTATTTTACACAACATTTTTTTGATTGCAATCGATCCTGTTTCTTATACTCAACGGTTAAGGTAGCTCCCTTTACTGCCCCGTTAACAGTTTCCACCCTGTTTATTACATATTACAAATAAAATAATACAACGAACTACTGGTCCAATCTATTTCAAATTTTTAACAGAATTGATGGAAGACGTGTTTAATTGAAATTGAATTGATGAAAAAAGGGGTAGAAAGTTATTTTGGCGGTGATTTGTTTCGAATTTGATATCAACACTCCTTAGGTCCATGTTCACCGAAGAGATAACGGTCTGATTTTCTAAAAACCGCTGTCCCTGTGACATGCTCCCATACAAAAATGTGTTTTAAACAGCTGTTTTTAGATAATCAGACCGTCATGTTTTTGTTGAACATGGACCAAGTGCTTTTGATTTAAACTACATGTTATTTTGATAAATGTTTGAAAACTCAATCCTATTTTATTCAAAAAAGGTTGGACTCACATAAAAAACTTGGTGCTAAATACTCTTTAAAATTGGAATGTCCCGATAGTCACCGTACTATATTAACACCGCATTTGAAGATTTCTAAGCTATAAAGAGGTTGTGCACTTTAGGACACGGCCTCATAGGCACGTAGAGTTCGAAATTTGAAATGGCTTATAGTTGTAAGAGGTCCGCAACAGTTTACAGCCGCTATATCGTGTCGCGGCTCATTTCATACACGTTGATGAGAACTTCAGACCTAGCTGGAGTATGAGACTGTCATCGAGTGTCTAAGGATGAAGACGTTAGGACGTCGAGAGAAGACCTTTAAACTTTTTTTATTAACATGGTAATTTATCCTTATCAAAATAAATACGTTGTTAATCACAAGTATTTAATTTTAAACATACTTGCCCTTGGATACGTAATTTGATTTCAATGAATATCAGAGATACACCGTTTTAAATAACTCAGCAGCAAAATAATGATCATGTACCGGACGCGCTTTTCATTATGCGGAATGATGTGTGTGATGTGATGTGCTCTTTGACAATTGTATTAGAGGTGCTTACGACCCACTCTCTGTAACCCTGTCTTTCACTTATGTGTCGCAGACGAAGTTGCGCGGGTCAGCTAGTCCATAACAAAAGTTGAAAAAATTGACAAAGAAACTTAAATTTAGAGTGACATTTAAAAGTTAAATTTGTAAAGTGTAAAATTACTGTGTGGTGGATCTGTATGTGTGTCTGGAAATCGTATGATTTATTTGCATTGTGTGAGTGTGTGTGTGACTGAGATGGGTGTATCTTTGTATTATGTGAGTAAGATATGAGTAGCCTAAGTATGTGAATATTGGAAGAATCAATAGTTTGTTTGGTGTACAGACTGTGTTACACGTTTTTTATGGAATATTATGAGTTATGTGTGAGTAGTCAATAGTTATTTCTCGCCTGTACATCTGCACTACGTCGATAGACTTCGGTGAACACCTGCGCCTCCAAATCCCATGGGGGTGCGCCCGCAAGGGCACACGCCGCTTCCGAAGATACAGTGCAATATCCGCGTATGACCCTGATAGGCATGACTCTCTGCGGACGGCAGTCATTCCTACTCCAGCTAGATCTAAAGTTCTATCAAGGTGCATAAAATGAGCCCAATAAAAATAAAGCTGCTGTAAACTCTTGGGCAAGACGCAACTGCCTTCTATCTCCATTGTCAGACTCTAGCTTAGCCCTAGCTCTAGCCTATACTCTAGCTTGATCTAAAGTTCTCATCAAGGTGCATGAAAAAAGCCCAAACATGATTTATAGATGCTGTATACTCTGAAGACTTTCTGCAACGGCCTTTCGTCTCCATCGTTAGTATGTCAATGACAGTCATACTCCAGCTAGGTCTAAAGTTCTCATCTTGGTGTATGAAATAAGCCCAAATACAATTTTTTTAATTATAATTGGGACCAACTTTGGCAATCCGCTTTTCATTAAAAATTGAATGCGAATCGGACTTCTCATCTTCTTTCTATATGTATAGATAGGTAGAGAGCACATACTCGTATTATTATAATGAAACAAAAACTTTTGCCTTTTGACCGCCACAGCAAACGCTCGCGCGTGCCCTCCACGCCAAGCAATTTCATCTACTATTTTGTCACATATTTGTGTCGTTTGGCGTACAGGGCACGCGCTTGCTTGTCACGTATATGTGACAACTAGCTGTTGCCCGCGACTTCGTCCGCGTGAACCACCCTTGTCACCTTGGGGTATAAAAATAGCCTACGGCTTGTTCTCCAACCTACCAAATATACACACAAAAAATTTCATTAAAATCGGTGAAGCCGTATCAGAGGACTTCGATAACAAAAACTGTGTGACACGAGATTTTTATATATTAGACAGCTTTGTCTGCGGCTTCACTCGCGTTGAAATTGGGGTAATTTTAAATAAAAAAATGAGGGACTTTCACTGCCCAAAACAATGAGTAAGTACAATTCAAGACCCAGCAGAATTTTAAAGATATACATATTCAGACGTTGCTCATAAATTAGTTGGTTTCAAAGTAGAACAGAGGAACTTATCAGAAGTAGGTATTATGTAAAATCTGAAATTATTGTCTAGTATGGCCGGTAAATTACGTTACGATGTGATACGTATTTACGAAGACACACATAAATCAAAGAGAAAATAGATTATTTTGTTTTAAATGAAAACCATGAAAACGACACTCATGACGGAAAAACCAAAAAAATGCGTGTTGTGATGGATGGAGGGGGATAGGAAGACCAGAAAAACGATGGATGGATTGTGTGAGGAATGATATGAAAGAAAAAGGACTAAGTGATAGCATGACAGTTGACAGGAGAATGGAAGAAGAAAACGTGTTGCGCCGACCCCAAGTAACATGGGATAAGAGCAGGAAGATGATGATGGTGTTATGTTTACTCTACAGATAAAACCTCAGTGGCCATTAAGTCGCGCATTTGTCCTGATACCCTGTACAGAAGTCAAATCCGCCATCTTCTGGATCTCAAAATAAATACCATATTCGTAATCAGCACCCCTGATAATCTCGGAAGCGACACCCATATCGATTTTTAATTTTTCATTCCAACCCTATCGCACCCCAACAGAGGATGATGGAATTTCAGGTCCACCACATTAAGTCTTAAAATCTTTTGAAGTAGGTACACCCAACCCGATACACCATACAAACAATACCCCTGTTGATTTTCAGACTTAGTCACGCCATTTCCCCCTCTTAGAGGTTGGTTTCTGAAAAAACCTGAAACCCATTTCTACTCATTTATCAATAGGAGTGCTCCTGTGAAGTTTCGAATGAAATAGTCTAACCAATCTTGTTTCCCCATACAATCTTTGGAGCCCCGCTTCACCCCTTTAGAGGGTGAATTTTTTGAAATATCCTTCCTTAGTGCACCCCTAAGGAGCCTACTTGCCAAATTTGGAATCTGTAGACCCAGCGGTTTGGGCTGTGCATCGATTTTAGACTTTGTCACCCCATTTCCCCCTCTTAGGGGTTGAATTCTGAAAAAACCTGAAACCCGTTTCTACTCATTTATCAATATGTGAAGTTTCGAATGAAATAGTCTAACCAATCTTGTTTCCCCATACAATAACTTTAGAGCCCCATTTCACCCCCTTAGAGGGTGAATTTAAAAAAATCATTTCTTAGTGCACCCCTAGACCACATAAGGAACCTACTTGCCAAATTTGGAACCCAGCGGTTTGGTGTGCGTTTCGATGGCGCGGCCATGACGTTTTTTTTTAAAAAAAAATATGCCATGATTTTGTAAAAATTTGTAAAAGTTGACTCCCAAAACCATAAATTTGTCAAAGCTATGGTTAAAAAGTTATAAGGGTTTGAACGTGGCCGCGCCATTGAAACGCTCCGAACCGCGCGGCCACGGAGATCTTTAAAACTAAGCATTGCAGAGACCTGAAATTTTGCTAAGTAACAGATTGAATTTGTAAAAAAATTGTAAAAATATAGAAAAAAATCCTGGGCTTATAGTTTAGGAGCTGTAAGACTAATACGCCATGGCCGCGCCATCGAAACGGTGAAAACACATTTTCGCCGATATCTCGCTGAAAAAGCAATGCAGACATCTGAAGTTTTTTGTAAAACCCAGATTTGAATTTGTCAAAACTAGTAAAACATAAACAAAAAATCCTCAAGTTTACATTTCAGGAGCTATAAGACTAATACGCCATGGCCGCGACATTGAAACGGTGAAAAAATACGTAATCACCGATATCTCGCTGAAAAAGCAACGCAGACGTCTGAAGTTTTTTGTAAAACTTGGATTTGAATTCGTCAAAACTAGTAAAAATGAAATAAAAAATCCTAGGTTCATATTTCAGGAGCTGTAAGACTAAAACGTCATGGCCGCGCCATTGAAACGGTGAAAAAATACGTAATCGCCGATATCTCGCTGAAAAAGCAACGCAGACGTCTGAATTTTTTTGTAAAACCTGGATTTGAATTTGTCAAAACTAATAAAAATGAAATAAAAAATCCTAGGTACATATTTCAGGAGCTGTAAGACTAAAACGTCATTGAAACGGTGAAAAAATTTTAGGGACTTAGGAAATTTTTCGTTTTTTGTTTTTTTTTCCAAATTTTAACAATTTTACTGCAGTATCATATTGATCTTGACCATAGAAACCATTTAGCTTCTGAAAAGCATGGTCCTATAACGCACCGTCTCCGAGTTAGGAGCTGTTTATTTTTATTTAAGTTTTTTGAAAAACCCTGTATATTTCCAAAATGGTAGCTCGGATGAAAAACTTTTCGGGAAATAATTTGTTGCTCTAGTCGTAAACCACGAGAAGATGTAAAAAAACCCGCGAAAATCGTATTTTTTTTTTATATTCGTTTTTTTTTCTAAGTCCCTGCCCCTAAGTAACGAGAGAACGATTAGTCTTACAGCTCCTGAAATATGAACCTAGGATTTTTTATTTCATTTTTATTAGTTTTGACAAATTCAAATCCAGTTTTTACAAAATACTTCAGACGTCTGCGTTGCTTTTTCAGCGAGATATCGGCGAAAATGTGTTTTCACCGTTTCAATGGCGCGGCCATGGCGTATTAGTCTTATGGCTCCTGAAATGTAAACTGAGGATTTTTTGTTTATTTTTTACTAGTTTTGACAAATTCAAATCTGGGTTTTACAAAAAACTTCAGATGTCTGCGTTGCTTTTTCAGCGAGATATCGGCGAAAATGTGTTTTCACCGTTTCGATGGCGCGGCCATGGCGTATTAGTCTTACAGCTCCTAAAATATAAGCCCAGGATTTTTTTCTATATTTTTACAAATTTTTTACAAATTCAATCTGTTACTTAGCAAAATTTCAGGTCTCTGCAATGCTTAGTTTTAAAGATCTCCGTGGCCGCGCGGTTCAGAGCGTTTCAATGGCGCGGCCACGTTCAAACCCTTATAACTTTTTAACCATAGCTTTGGCAAATTTATGGTTTTGGGAGTCTACTTTTACAAATTTTTACAAAATCATGGCATCATTTTTTTTAAAAAAAAACGTCATGGCCGCGCCATCGAAACGCACACGCGGTTTGGGCTGTGCGTTGTTATATCACCCAGTCAGTCAGTTTACCATTTTATAAATTTAGGTATAGTATGTACTATTAGATACGGTATAATGTAACTCAGTGAAAACACAACGCGATAGCGCGTTTTAAAATACTACTAACGCCATCTATTGTCAACATTTAGAACTAAAAATTATTTTGTAGGTCTTAATTTGTTCGTTTCATTAGGTACTGATAGGTTCAAACTAATACATTTACATCCTCCATCAGCCCTTATTTAATCCCCATGGGGGTTGAATTTATCAAAATCCTATTTAAGCGGACGTCTTCATCATAGTAGCTCCAATCTTTAATTTCAGTTCAATCAGTCGAAAATCTAAGAAGATTTATACAAACTTTCATCCCCTATTTTATCCCCTTAGGGGTGGAATTAATGAAAATCCTTTCTTAGGGGATGCCTACGTCATAGTAGCTTTATGCATGCTAAGTCTCAGCCCGATCGGTTGAAAATTGACAAAGTTTCATACAAACTTTCATCCCCTATTTTATCTCCTTGGGGGTAGAATTGATCAAAATCCTTTCTTAGCGGATGCCTACGTCATAACATCTACCTGCATGCCAAATTTAAGCCCGATCCGTCCAGTGGTTTGGGCTGTGCGTTGATAGATCACTATGTCAGTCAGTCAGTCACCTTTGAGTTATACAGGGTGTAAACCACCTCATCACATAGCCGTTAACCAAGCATTCTGTACATCAAACTAAGTATCTTTACGCAAAAATTATTGCTGGGCAACGACTTTTTTTTTTGAGGTTATAAATCATGTTTTGTTGTAGAATTCAATGTAACGCACTTAAAACATTGTGCTGATGGATGGATTTAATAGCACGGGGGTCGTGGAGGTGTTAAAAGTCAAAATCTTACAAAAAAAAATTGTATTTAAAAAAAAACTTGTCAAAAAGTTGTAACTTTGACCCCCCATATATCCGAAACTAGAAAGTTCCCAGGTATGGTGTAGAACAAAACAATGATCGCAATGAGGGGGAGAACAAGTGCCTTTCGGCTTCGTGAAGAGGTGTTTTACACCCTTTATATGTCACCGTAAAATTGTCAAACACGTTATATTACAATATAACGTGTTCCTCTCTAGCGATATTGTAATATCTCGAATTATTGTCAACTGAACATTACGGAAATATCTCTGCCCCCATAATCGGGACTTGGGGCACCCCCCGTTAGGTTAGTTAGGTTCCTTTAAACCCTGCACCCGGAAATAGGGGCCCCGCGAAGCGGGGCTCCGTCGACTACGCTTTTTAGGGGAATATGAAGTGTTTTAAGGTTAGGTTATATTAATCGATATTTCTCAGGAATTGTACAGTATCTTTTCATGAGAGTGGTACCACTGGGCAAGGGGGGCCCCTCCTTCTCTCCACACCGCGTGAGTTGACTACCATCGCATGCATTTCACGAAAAATAATGCGTTCTAGTGTAAGCAGTATGTTCATTTGACAATAATTCGAGACTTTACAATATCGCTAGAGATATTACAATATAACGTATTTGACAATTTTACGGTGACATATATATTTAGATGGCGTCCGAAAGGTTAACCTTTATGTTACGCATATTTGCTTTTTGAATCTAACTACATTGGTTTTATGATTTTTAACCCGTAAATACCCGAAGACACAAGACTTATATTTCTGTGATAGAGAGAACTGCTTACAATGAAACAACGTTTGAATGGTTCGAAAAGAAAACTATTTTGTAATGATTTGGGGATGTTCAAGCTTTAATAAATATCAGACCAGACAGTACAGACCCCCAAACTATCAAAACTTTTCCATATTTGAATCAATAATGGAAGATGTCCTGGCAAAACTTGCAGCCAGTAATAAAGCTACAATAATTTGTGGTGATTTTAATATCAATATTTTAGAAGAAAATTCAAATAGCAGTCGGTTATTAAATCTTTTTAAGTCATTTGACTTGACTAACGTTTTTATTGAACCCACTAGAATCACAACTTCTTCTGCTACTTGTATAGATAATGTTTTCTGCGATTGTGATTACTTAGATAAAGCCATAATAAATTGTTTGCCGTCTGACCATAGCGGACAAACTGTAAGTTTTAGTTGTAAAACTCCAATACAAAAAGTTCAGATTAAATTTAGACATATAACTTCTTGCAAATTAAATAGGTATAATATTTCCCTACAGAACAAGTTAAGTGTAATGAGCCAAGAGGATATTAATATAAATCAATTGTATGATCGTTTCTTTTCATTAGTTCACACGGAATTCAACAAAACTTTTGAAAAGAAGACAAAGAGTATTTGCCCTAAATTTATATTTAGTGATTGGGCAACTAGAGGTATCAGAAAAAGTAGGGAAAGGCTATTTGAGCTTTATAGCCTTAAGCCTTTTATAAACACTGAAACTTTTAGCAAGTATGTTGCTACGTATTCAAAGATTTTTAGAAATACTTGCAAGGTTGCTAAAGCCCTGCACATAAGCAACAAGATCAAAACAGCAGAAAATAAAATAAAGACCGTTTGGAAAGTCATAAATAACGAGACTAACAGAAAGAAAATACGTAATAATAGCTTTACATTAGATACAGCATGTGGTCCTAAAAGCTCTGATCAGGAAGTAGCTCAAGAATTTGTTAATTTTTTTACCGAAATACCAATAAAAACTACGGAGGCTCTGAATTCCTCACCTGAAGCCTCAATTGGCTTATTAAAGGCGAATGTGTCTGGCTGCCTGGCTGAATTTAAATTTAAACACATTAACCCTATGACAGTTATTAAAGCTTTCCGGCAAATTAAAATCAAACTGACCGAAGATTTATGGGGAATGTCTATCAAAGTTTGTACATCTATACTTGAGACCATAGCCCCGTATTTAGCTTTAATTTTTAATTTATGTGTAGACCAAGGAGTTTTCCCGGATTTAATGAAATACAGTAAAGTCATACCTCTTTTCAAATCCGGGGACAGTAAAGATTCCAATAATTATAGACCTGTATCCGTGTTACCAGTTTTTAGCAAGGTTTTTGAAAAAGTAATGCTTAATCAAATGCTTTATCATTTTAACACCAACAGAATCTTACATGATCAACAGTATGGTTTCACCAAGGGACGTTGTACAACTGACGCCGGTGTAACCCTATTAAAGCACATATTTGCTGCGTGGGAAGAGTCCCAAGACGCAATAGGAATTTTCTGTGATCTCTCGAAAGCTTTTGATTGCGTAAATCATGACACATTACTTTTGAAACTGGAGCATTACGGACTGGGTAAACTTGCACTTAGCCTGCTAAAATCTTATTTGAGCGATAGAAAACAACATGTTCAAATAAATGGTGTTAATTCACAGGGTTTGAATGTAAAAATGGGGGTTCCGCAAGGCTCAATATTGGGTCCTTTCCTTTTTTTAGTATATATAAATGATCTACCCTATTTGTTGAAACACCAACCTCAAAATATGGTGTTGTTTGCTGATGACACTTCTCTAATTTTTAAGATAAATAGACGGGCCCAAAATCTAGATGACGTGAATGATGCCCTACTTCAGGTCCAAAATTGGTTCACAGCAAACAATTTGGTATTGAATGAAAAAAAAACTAAATGCATAAGATTTTCATTACCGAATGTTAAAAGTAGTGATTGTGAGATAATATTGAATAAAGAGAAACTCGAATTCGTAGATAAAACGGTTTTCCTGGGGCTTACGCTTGATTCAAGGCTACAATGGGGTTCTCATTTAACATCTCTTGCGGGGCGCTTAAGTTCAGCAGCATATGCCATTAGAAAAATCCGTCAATTCACTGATGTAGATACCGCTAGACTGGTCTATTTTAGTTACTTCCATAGTATAATGTCTTACGGTATTTTGCTATGGGGACGGGCTGCTGATATTGAGTCTATATTTATTCTGCAGAAAAGAGCCATCCGAGCCATATACAATCTTCGTAGGCGCGATTCTCTAAGGGAACTTTTTAAGGATATTGGCATCATGACGGTTCATTGCCAATACATCTACGAAAACATAATGTACGTTAGAAAAAATCTGCATCTTTTCGGTAAAAGAGGCGACAGACACAATTACAGTACTAGAAATAGGGACCAACTAGTTCAGCCTGGCTTTAGACTCGCTAAAGTAGACTCATCTTTCATGGGGTACTGTTTGAGATGCTATAATAAAATTCCACAAAGTATTCTTGAACTGAATGAGACTAAATTTAAAACATGCATTAAACGCACACTATGTAAGCAAGCATATTACAAGTTGAGCGATTATATCGCTGATAAAAATGCTTGGCTCAATGCTGGTCCTGCTCCACAAGGACAGGGGCTCAAAAATTGATAGCATTAAATGGTATTGTTGGAGCTGCTGAAGATTGTACAACTATCTTTGCATTGTATAGATTCAATCTATTTAATATTATATAAACGCATAGCCCATATTGTGTGAGTACTATGTACTAGAAAGCTATCATTCACTGGAAACCTACTTTAGTTTTTGACTTGAATGTGCCCTGGCGGTTGAGAGTATGTCATGCTCACTCAAATGTCTCGCTGATCATGGCGCGTGTGTCGGACCATTTAGTTCCCTTCAAAATGGTTGAGCTGAATGGTGCTGATCCATGCGTCATGTGCGTGAATGGGCGCTGTCAGTTGTGACTGGTCATCTCTTAGTCGCCATGGTTTATTTGAATTAATTATTTTGTTTTTGAGTTGTATTTTGTTTTTGTTTGGCTATGGACACTTTTAACGTGCACATCTTGCTACATTGTTCTCACATAATATAACATCTCAACATGAATGATGTAACCAAGATTTTGTAACAATATTTTGATTTAAAAGAGTGTCCATGGAGTTTCTTGCCCGTTCTTCTCCATAGAGATCTACGCTAGGGAATGGGCAACTACAGTACTTTCACAGTTTTTATGTCTTGTGACTGGGACTGTAGCTACATTTAATTTTCATCTTTGTTTCGACAATTCAAAAGTGCCTGTTATTGGCCTACTTGAAATAAATGCTTTGATTTTGATTTTGATTTTTGATTTTGATCAATAAACTTTTTTACAAAAAATAAAACCAAAAAAATCTGAATAAATACAACGGGCTACATTCGGCGAAAAATGGTTTATAGCTCTTCTATTCTGTCTGATGCATATCTTGACAGTTGTCAGCTGTCAAAAATTTGCAACTCTGTTGAAGATGCATTTTTTTCCGCCTGGCTAGACAAAAATGGTGAAAGCTGAGCTGATATGCATGATATCAATACTTACAATTTATAGCCCTTTTTTTTTAAGATGGGAAATCATCAAATGACTTCTCCCACTCTGGGCGGAGCGGGAGGGAGTTAGGGCATGCAATTCCGGAATTCCGGAATGCCGTAATTCCGGAATTCCGGATCAATTATACTGATTTTTCAGTTCCGGAATTGACTGGAATAATTCCGGAATTCCGATATTCATTTTCTTTTATATTTTGTTTTAATTAAATTCTTCTGAACGCACGCAATCTATACAACGTCTGTGGAATATTCCACAAATCACTATTATAGTTGAAAGGGCGGCCATTACGGGTTGCAAGCGCGCGTGTTGCCGCGAGGGCGCTCTGATACTCACCGATAAGCGCGCAGCGGTCTGGGTCTGGCTGGCAGTCACGAAAACAACGTTACCGTGAGTACACGTCGCTTGCCGTCGTCGGCGACTGGCGTCACAAGCAGCCCGCGCACGTGCGTGTGTACGTTGGAAAATGTGAGTATTATTTACGAAATACTACTTTTTGTGTTCCTCCATAGACTCATATATTTATTGTATATTTGACAAACAGTTTTGTTATTTCAAACCATCGACAACATTATTTACGTTTATGATTTTAAACTAAAACATTCATTCAACGATCAGCGTTTAGATAGCTAAAGTAATAACAGATGACATGATATATATGTCACCGTAAAATTGTCAAACACGTTATATTGTAATCTCTCTAGCGATATTGTAAACTCTCGAATTATTGTCAAACGAACATACTGCTTACAATAAGCCCCATTATTTTTCGTGAAATGCATGCGATGGTATCAACTCACGCGGTGTGGAGGGAAGGAGGGGTCCCCTTTGCCCAATGGTACCACTCTCATGAAAAGATACTGTACCATTCCTGAGAAATATCGATTAATATAACCTAACTTTAAAACACTTAAATTCCCCTAAAAAGCGTAGTCGACGGAGCCCCGCTTCGCGGGGCCCCTGATTCCGAGTGCAGGGTTTAAAGGAACCTAACTAACCTAACGAGGGGGGTGCCGCAAGTCCCGATTATGGGGGCAGAGATACTTCCGTATGTTCAGTTGACAATAATTCGAGAGTTTACAATATCGCTAGAGAGAAACACGTTATATTGTCATATAACGTGTTTGACAATTTTACGGTGACATATTATATATCTCACAAACTGTGATAGTTGGACAGTTTAAATTTTAACAGATGATATATTTTTGTTCTGAAATAAAGTTTTTGATCTCTTAGCTTATTTATTTATTTATTATTTATTATATACTTTATTGTACACCATTACATCATCATTATTATCATTGTTTTTGTTTTAGGCCGACACCGAAAAAATACGTAACGTTCTCCAACACTAGAACAAATTCTGGGCCTCGATTCTGCTATTACAATAGTGTCACAGTAGTCGATCATTGATTTCATAATGGCCAAGTTCTGTCAAATTTTGACAAGTTTGTTAATTCTAATATCATAATGGCGCCATTATGACTTATCAATGGTCAACCACTGACACTTCATTGAAAGAAATGTCATAGAATGATAATCTCGAACGTGAAATCTGGTATGAATAAATGTTCGCTTTTAGTAGTAGATTTCGAAAACCATTTGTACTAAGGGTTATGGGTAAGGGAGGGTAAGGGAGCCATATACAATCTTCGTAGGCGCGATTCTCTAAGGGAACTTTTTAAGGATATTGGCATCATGACGGTTCATTGCCAATACATCTACGAAAACATAATGTACGTTAGAAAAAATCTGCATATTTTCGGTAAAAGAGGCGACAGACACAATTACAGTACTAGAAATAGGGACCAACTAGTTCAGCCAGGCTTTAGACTCGCTAAAGTAGACTCATCTTTCATGGGGTACTGTTTGAGATGCTATAATAAAATTCCACAAAGTATTCTTGAACTGAATGAGACTAAATTTAAAACATGCATTAAACGCACACTATGTAAGCAAGCATATTACAAGTTGAGCGATTATATCGCTGATAAAAATGCTTGGCTCAATGCTGGTCCTGCTCCACAAGGACAGGGGCTCAAAAATTGATAGCATTAAATGGTATTGTTGGAGCTGCTGAAGATTGTACAACTATCTTTGCATTGTATAGATTCAATCTATTTAGTATTATATAAACGCATAGCCCATATTGTGTGAGTACTATGTACTAGAAAGCTATCATTCACTGGAAACCTACTTTAGTTTTTGACTTGAATGTGCCCTGGCGGTTGAGAGTATGTCATGCTCACTCAAATGTCTCGCTGATCATGGCGCGTGTGTCGGACCATTTAGTTCCCTTCAAAATGGTTGAGCTGAATGGTGCTGATCCATGCGTCATGTGCGTGAACGGGCGCTGTCAGTTGTGACTGGTCATCTCTTGGTCGCCATGGTTTATTTGAATTAATTATTTTGTTTTTGAGTTGTATTTTGTTTTTGTTTGGCTATGGACACTTTTAACGTGCACATCTTGCTACATTGTTCTCACATAGTATAACATCTCAACATGAATGATGTAACCAAGATTTTGTAACAATATTTTGATTTAAAAGAGTGTCCATGGAGTTTCTTGCCCGTTCTTCTCCATAGAGATCTACGCTAGGGAATGGGCAACTACAGTACTTTCACAGTTTTTATGTCTTGTGACTGGGACTGTAGCTACATTTAATTTTCATCTTTGTTTCGACAATTCAAAAGTGCCTGTTATTGGCCTACTTGAAATAAATGCTTTGATTTTGATTTTGGTTTTATAATAATGACAATACGAAAATGCCATTAAAACACAATTTTATTACGAGACCATTGACCGACCATTGTGAATTTAGCAGATTACGAACTTTAAGCAAAATGACAACGGGATGAGAATGGAATCGTGTTGGAGTGACGAATTTATTAAAACAGCAGAATTAGGCCCCTGGTAGGTATATGGAATCATTTTCTTCGCGCAAGTGATGGTCAGTCCGCAAAGTGCAAGATATGTAACAAAATTTTGAAGGTACTATTTCGAGACGGTTTTTTATGTTTTTATTACTGTTTAATTACTTTATTTTGTTTAATATACCTTGTTAATTTTATTATAGTCAGAAATTGGGAATGTGTAATTTTTAACTCAAAATTATTAAAAGACTGATTTATTCTAAATTTTGTTTGATTTGAATTTTTTTTGTACTTATTTACCTGGATCGAGAGAAGACAATGACACAATTTAAAAAAAAAAATGTAAAAAGTATCAATTCCGGAATTAGCTATCCAGTATCGGATTTCAGTTCCGGAATTGAGAACCTTCCGATATTGCAAAGGGAGTGTCAGACTTTTACTGACTAAAACCCATCCATGTTCCTTCCGGCCCGCAACACAATTTATAGCCCTAACAAACGTTTTTTGCCCTGAAAATTGCAAAAAACGTAAGAAAATTTGAATTTCGCGGGCCACCGACGCTTTCACCTTAAAATATTTTAAGGGAACCTATTTTTCTTCGGAGGCGTTTTTCAAACTCGAGTTACAACATTAATGTTGTAAGCTGCATTTTTAATAAAACTAAGATTAATATTGATTACATGTATTTATTATAGGAATTAAAACAAATGAGTGATTAATACAGTATGATTTTACATGTACCTACGTCAGATTCGCGGGTGTATTTTTCAGATCATCCTAAATTTATTGCAGCTATTTGGTACCTTCTGTGTGCCTTTACGTACCCCTTCTGAAAATCTGTGTACCTAAACCCGTACAATGATATTCTAAAAATTAGGTACACCTGCAAACCTAATGTCAGAACCGCGGGTGTACCGCTAATCAGTATATGTACTTAAGGGCACTGAATAAGTAGATTTGGTACCTCTTTTGTACCTACAGAAACAAATATTTAATAAACAAAATACTGTACCTACAGTTTGCTGCGAAAAGTAAAAAAACAATTTTGTTTCTTTGAAGTCGCTATATTTTTTTTAGAGGGTAGCTGTGATATATTAATGTATAAGTCTACCTGCATTAGAAAATTACTATTTTCTTAAACAAAATGTAGTATTTTGTTTATTAAATATGTCGGCGTGAGCGGATAATTGCAACGTAAAACGAAACGGAACGCTCTGTGACATCATCGTACCACTCAGTGAATCAGGCGAGTTGTGGAAGGGAGCAGCGCCGAGTGCAGTGAGCAGTCTGAGTCGAGCTAGCGCCCCGGCCACAACTCTAAATTTGTTTTTAACAATGGCGTATAACAACCGTCAACCCAACAAGGACCCCGTTAGGAGCCGGTCTCCTTCACCAATCTTCCAGTCGGACTTCACTCGAGCCGAAAAATACGTGTTTCTGCAGTAGTCGCACAAGAGGTATCAAATCTTATACAGTGCCCTTAACTACAAATACTGGTTGGCGGTACACCCGCGGTTCTGACATCAGGTTCGCGGGTGTACATAATTTTTAAAATATCATTGTACGGGTTTAGGTACACATATTTTTAGGAGAGGTACTTAAAAGGTATACAGAAAGTACCAAATAACTGCAATAAATTTAGGCTGATCTGAAAAAATACACCCGCGAATCTGACGTACATGATTTTACATGTCAGTAATCAGACGTTATAATTACGTCTGACTGCTGAAATGTTACATAATATAAATGCGTAAATTAACTTAATGATATTAGTTTTTTTTTGTTTCTTCTGTGAAACAACGTCTTTCCATTAAATCAATTTCTTTGTACCATCATGGATCATTCTACAAAAAGCTTCTTGTGCCTATTAGACACAGATATAACTCAATATTTAAAATAAGTAAATAATATTTTAAATTAAAAACTGTGTAGCATTAACAGCTATTTCAGGGAATCTAATTACAGACATCTAATTAAAATTATACACTTATTCAATATATTCAGTAAGTACTTAAGATTTAAGCTATGCGCCCCAAGCAATCAACATCTCTAATCAATATGTCTATAAGATAATAAGGTAAGTCCCTATGTGGTTAAAGGGTCAAGGTCAAGGCCCTTAAGGACCTCTCTCTACATCTATAGGTTCCATAGATATTTATACTTTTAAGTTACTAAAAGTTGTATTTGTCGTTAATTCGGAAACGAATCACGATTGCCAAGGGGCTTACCTATTAAAATAAGGAATGTAAAAATAATAATAATAAAAAAGCGGCCAAGTGCGAGTCGGACTCGCCCATGACGGGTTCCGTAGCAGATTGAATAAAAGGTAAATTGCTGTTTACGATTTATGACGTATTAAAAAAAAACTACTAACTAGATCTCGTTCAAACCAATTTTCGGTGTATGTTTACCATAGCAATGTACATCATATATTTTTTTTAGTTTAACATTATCTTATTTTAGAAGTTACAGGGGAAAAAATATATTAGAAACCTCAATATAATTTTTAAAGACCTATTCATAGATACCCCACACGGTATGGGTTCGATGAAATTTTTTTTTTTTAATTTATGTTCTAAGTATGGGGGAACCCTCAAAATATATTGTTTTTTTTTTTCTATTTTTGGGTGAAATCTTAATGCGGTTTACAGAATACATCTACTTACCAAGTTTCAACAGAATAGTTCTTATAGTTTCGGAAAAAAGTGGCTGTCACATACGGACGGACAGACAGACAGACCGACAGACAGACAGACATGACGAATCTATAAGGGTTCCGTTTTTGCCATTTGGCTACGGAACCCTAAAAACGGACAAATGTAGTACCTACTAATCGTAATTATAGATATTAGAAAAATCTTCGTCTTCACATTCATCACTTTGCTTGTCTCTTTTAACCGACTCATCCAAAGTAGTTAAAATCCAACAGGATCTTCCATCCTGTACACTGCCGACTGTTTTCTCTCCTACAACTGCTTTGACTTCCGAGGAACCGGCATCGCCAGGCAACTCTGATAATTGTTTGTTATCCTCACAATTTATAATATTAAAACAGACTTGTCCGTTCTCCATAATTAACGGCGAAAAGGAAAATCTCTCACTCCCGTCTGTTTGTTCTTCAGAATCGTTCTTGCCGCGAGCCTCTCGGACACCGTCCTCCCCAGTCGTGGGAGACAGCTGTAAATATTTAGCGCTGTCGATGTTATACAGTTTGAAGAAGACCTTATTATCATCCCATATTGGTATCATCTTCCAGCTTAATTTCTTATTGGGCCCGTGGTTGCCATCTCCCCGCGCTTTCGTTGTTTTAGGCTCTAAAATCATAGCCTGATTGTTTAGCTTGTTAATTATGGCCATACAGTCTCCATCGAAAATGTGTTGAAATACAGAGGGGAAATGCTCACACAAAACTTCTTTGTAATTGTTGTTCCATAGTTTGTAAGCGTACGCGATGACATTTCCGACCTTATTCTGGAGGAGTTTGTTAACGACGTCACCTAGAGCTCCGTCGCACAGTATGTCAGTCAAACAATCGGTCAGTTTGACTGCGGCATCGAAATTACCTTTACTAATATTCTGGTATAGTTCTCTTTTGAGTTCCTTGACGCCCAAATATGTATGAGTTAAATCAGTGTTCCAACGAGTTAATCGTAATTTATCTGGTAACAAGTAAATAGGGCAGTAAAATAACTGTATCATCCTTAGTTCGTCACTGAGCTTTTCAACTGATTTCACATGGCATCCATAGACAATTACTTTTCCCCGCTCACTATTCACCATACGAGCAATATCTTGAGCAATTATATCTGATATGCTATAATGATTTTCCAAGTTCACAGTAACTGTAAGGACAGAATTATCTTTTATGTAATTACGGGTAGAGTATTCTATGTCTGGCTCTACGGATATCGGGATTCTATTAGGTATTTTTCTGCCTTTATCTGGACCATCACTAACTAATCTATACTCATAGTTAACATTGTAACAATCGGGAAACCCTTTGGTGCCATCGGCCATTGCTTTTCTCCCCTCACCAAAGCAATCTACGTGTTCTATTAGATTTTTAACACAAAGCGGTATCTTTAATAGTTGATATCCGCTTAGAAACGGCAATTCAGAATATGGATACAGTTTGTCCTTGTTGATTTTATAGTTTGGGCGACTGGCTGTTTTCCACTTGTCGGCCATAGCACTCATTTAAGGTTTAAAGAACTTATGTGTTCTAATATCTGAAAACAAAAAAGGGAAGACATTATTTTTTTGAAATACCTATCGACAGCAGTGAACGTCAGTACTGCTTCGTTTGTCTAGTAGTCGACTGCTGGTCCTCGTTAAGATTCCCGGGCAGTGTTATTGACTTTTTCCACCAGGAATTTCTCAGTAGAGGCTCTTCGCTTTGGGCATGGGACTTACAACTAGCGAAATCTTAGCGTACAACTAGATACACCTCTGCCTAAGCCTTTGGGGATTACAGGCGTGATGTCATCAGCTCGCGGTTTCCGTTTCGTGTTTTTGAGAAGTATTCACCCTTATCAAAATTTGAGAATCCATTAGAATCGTTAAAAGAATTTTAAAATCCATTAGAATCGTTAATAAAAAGAAAAAACCATTAGACCACTTTAAAGATTTTGAAACCCCTTAAGAACCCCTAATTCAATGTAGAACCTTATTTCAGAAAACTCTGACCTTTTCCCATTAAAAAAAAAACATTATTTTAAAGTTTGCTTGTCGTCGCCCGTGTTACGCTTCACACACTCAACCATCGTTACGACCTACCCACCACCGAAAAGCTATCGTAACTATCTCTAACCGTTACGAAGTTACAGTCCTTGCAATTTTAGGGGAGGTTGGGGAGGGGAGGGTATAGGTACAAATTTCAACGCCCCTTAATAGTTTTAGGTGAGAGTAAAAAAAGCAATGCGTCCCAGTTTCCGAGATACGATGGAGGGAGGTGTGAAGGGGGGGAGAGAGGAAGTTTAGCACAATTATTTTGACTGACTCGGGGCCCCTTTTTATGAATCTGAAAAAAAAAAATGTTCAGTCTCTTAATTTCCGAGATTCGCTTAAAGAGGGGGGCAAGGGGGGCGACATTGTTTTTTTTTCCGAGTTGCACTTCACCCAGGACCTACCTGCCACCGGAAAGCTATCGTGACCTTATACCTACGCTACAGGCTTGTCGTCATTAGACGGACGGACGACTAGCTAGCCCATAGCTAACCGTCCACTGGCCCGCGTCTACGGTGGCCGGTAGCCACCACGTGGCCCGGTGCGTCTCCCACGGCGGCTGGGGCGAGAGGCTCTCTCCCTCTCGCGTTCCGCCACCTCCTTCGTTAGCATGACTGCTTCGCAGAAGGAGGTGACGGCTTCCCATTCCGTCTCGCTCCGGACCATGGATTGAACCAGGGTCCCCTCCCCTTCACCATCTGGGAGAACAATTACGTCAGTGAGTCAGTGGTAATCGAGCTTTATACATGGTGTTAGTGTGAACACCGTTATCCTTGAAACCAGTGGTTTGGTTTCATTAGTAGAACCTAAAACCAATAAAAAAGGAACCTTTTTTTGAAGAAAATCCACTATTTTCCTCAAGATCAATTCACCCTTATGTACTCGGAAACAGCTGACCGCCGACCGGGTCGGTTGGCGTCGCCGCGTCGTTTGTTTCTCGCGCGTAAATTGAGTGCTATGTCTTACACAAGTGGACCGAAATGGTACGGCTTTACGCCATCGCGAGTGTTAACCTGAACGAGGCTCATAGGATGTATGCAGAGAGGTCAGATTCTCTTGTGTCCTTGTTGCCTAAAATGTGTGAATTTTGAACAGTAGGTAAGTTAGTAGATATTCAATCTGCCTAAGACGACCCACTGACCTCTGCGTAAATTTAAACATGAAATTGTGATGAACTTTTTAAATACGCCAAAATAACCTATTTAGTGATTCGGATTACTATTCAGTTTCTTTGTTGTCCATCCAATTTGGACATTTTCATGTTTGTGGCAAACAACAGTAGTTTTTCACAGCCCAATGTTTTATTTGAAGCTTTTGAGAATACTGTTGAATTGTCGGAAAATGAAAAGAAGGAATTGAAACAATTCTGTCAGAGTTATGTGAGTAACTTGAGGAAGAAATGGATCTCGTGTAATCGCACGAGACATACATATGACGGCGCTGCGTCACAGTACTGTTGTAAACAGCACGTGCACCGGACCGTACAGTCGGGCGATCGCGCCACCGCATGGTGAGGCGATGACGTCGTCGTGCCATGGCGCGATCGTACGATTTCACCGTCCCCACCTCTCCACTTCAACTTGTTTGCGCGCCAGTATAAAACGAGGCCGGGCGGAGCGATCGAGTGAGTCTATCCCTGATATCGGTTCGCAGCACATGCTGTCACTAACGCCTAGTGTAATTAATGTGATTAATTGTCGTGTAAAATTGTGTGGTGTAATAATTATTATCGTGATAGTGTTACAGTGTGTTATAATTAATTAATAATCGTGTGATTTAAATAAAATTAATTAATAAGTGAACTACTTACTTTTCTTTAAAATGTCGGATCCTGACAATGTGCCTACATCAGAAGTGCTGGACTCACCCCCACATGAACCTGGACCACATAGAACATCGGCGAGTATGGAAAGCAATTTTTTTACAATGTTTTCCACTGGAATGGAAGCAATTCTTCAAAAAATTGCTGAAAGCATGGTTCCTCATCCACCTCCGGAAACTACTCAGATCAGGTTGGTGCCTTTTGATCCTGATGCACCTGAATCCGATATAGTAAACTGGTGTTCGCTCAGCGATATTATAATTAAAAAAAAGGAAGTGGATGGAGTCGACTTGATTTTGGCTCTTTCTCATGCTCTGAAGGGCCGCGCTGGCCTCTGTCTCACTAAGATACAACCAGACGATATCACTTGGAGCTCTATCAAGGAAATTTTGATATCCAAATTTAGCAAACCTATGATGATGCAAGATTATTTTGACCAAGTTATTAAGTTTCAAATTAAAAATGCAGAAAGTCCAGCTGAAGCAGGTTTGCGTCTATGGCAATTAATAGAAAAAATTCCTGAAGCAAAAATGCCAGACAAAGTTGTGACAGGTTTTGTCATATCTGTTTTATCTCAATGTGATGACAAGATTCGCCGAGAACTTAACTCAGTTGTAGTTAACGATAAGCATCAACTTTTCCGTACCTTGCGAAGCTTCACATTAAAGCGAAGAAGTGACGAGCCAGCCACAACTGACAATGATGCAAAGAGGTTTCGTACTTCAACGGATTTCAATGGAAATTGCCATTTTTGCAAGAAACGAGGACATCGAGGTCAAGACTGTAGAGAAAGGCAGCGGTATCTGCTTAAAAACTCTAATACTTCAGACAACAGCATGGATTCACCGAAGTCTAATGTCATCTGCTACGTGTGCCGCGAGCGTGGACATGCTGCTACTACATGTCCTAAACGCTGGTCGAAAAAAGAAGATGCTGCATCAAGCAACAACAACCACAGTAGCAGCAGCAATAGCAACAGCGGCGGCAACAGCAGCAAACAGGTGAACCTATGCTCCAAGGTGACGCGAGGTATGTTACAGATTAATAATTTACAACTACCTTTTATTTTTGACTCTGGTTCCGAATGCAGTCTAATAAGACAAAGCAATTGTGATTTTCTCCAGGGTGAACAGTTTCATGAACAAGTGGTGCTAAAGGGTGTAGGGCCTAATAGCGTTGATTGTTCGTTACAAGTTAAATGTCCTACCACCGTACAAAATTGCTTGTTTGATGTTATTTACCACGTTTTACCCAATGACTGTCTGAGCGAAGAAGTTTTATTAGGTCGTGATATTTTGGAGCAAGGAATTTCGGTCAAAATTGATAGTGATAGTTTAACTTTTTCTAAAACAAAAACTTTCAATGCCTGTTCAAGAGTTGAGGAGACCTTTGATATGGCCTCAATCGATACAGATCTTGTAGGAAAAAATAAGGAACAACTAATTGAGATCCTTAAAAAATATTCTTCGAATTTTATACAAAAGCTTCCTACCTCTCGTGTATCTACCGGTGAACTTGAAATTAAATTGATTGATCCGAACAAAACCGTACACAGACGCCCATATAGATTATCCCCTACAGAATCCGATATCGTGAGTAAAATGGTTCAGGAATTATTAGATGCGAATATAATTCGGGAAAGCTCTTCGCCTTTTGCTAGTCCGATTTTATTAGTAAAAAAAAAAAATGGTTCTGATCGTATGTGCGTGGATTACAGAGAACTTAATAGTAACACTAAGCCGGATAGCTACCCTCTTCCACTGATAAACGATCAAATAGATAAACTGCATGGAGCTCACTTCTTTTCTAGTATAGATATGGCCTCTGGGTTTCACCAAATCAAAGTAAATAAAGATTCAGTTGAAAAAACTGCATTCGTTACACCAACGGGTCAGTTTGAATGGTTAACTATGCCATTCGGTCTTAGAAATGCTCCTCAAGTATTTCAAAGAGCTATAAATACAGCACTCAAGCCCCTTAACGACAGTAAAATTTTAGTCTATATGGATGACGTGCTTTCTGCATCAGAATCTATACAAGAGGGGTTGGTCCGTCTTGACCAATTGTTGGAAACCTTGTCAAAGGCAGGATTTTCATTTAATTTTAAAAAATGTTCTTTTCTGAAGAAACAGATAGAATATTTGGGTTATGTAATATCAGCTGGCGAAGTCAGACCAAACCCATGTAAAGTTGAAGCTTTAAAAAATGTTCCTGCACCAAAAACTGTTAAACAAGTTCGACAATTCATCGGTCTAGCTACCTATTTCCGCCAGTTTATCCCCAATTTTTCAAAAATTATGAAACCCTTATACCCCTTGACAGCTGGGAAGGGTAACATTTGTTGGACCCCAGAATACGATAAAATTCACGCAGAAATTGTCAATCGTCTCGTCACAGAACCTGTTCTAAAAATTTTTGATCCTAATTTAACCATAGAACTCCATACTGACGCAAGTAGTGATGGGTATGGAGCAGTCCTAATTCAGAGGAGGAACAACCTTCCCCATGTCGTTGCTTATTTCAGCCACAAAACATCCGATGCGGAGAGTCGCTATCACTCCTATGAGTTAGAAACGCTAGCGGTAGTAAAATCTGTAGAGCATTTTAGACATTATCTCTTCGGGCGTAAATTTAAAGTTTTTACCGATTGTAATGCATTAAAAGCATCTCATTCTAAAAAAGATTTAACTCCAAGAGTTCATAGATGGTGGGCTATCTTGCAGTCATATGATTTTGACATAGTGTATAAAGAGGGTAAAACAATGGCTCATGCAGATTTTCTTTCGCGAAATCCGTTGGCTACTGAACATAACGAAGTAAGTGCTTTAAAACAAAGACATACAAGAGTAGTAAATCTATCTGAATTGGAAAGGGGATGGTTGCATGTTGAACAATCACGTGACTCTGAAATAGCAGAAATTATTTCAAAAATACGATCGAATGAATTACCTACAGATGTGGAACACACTTATGATATTAGACAAGGCATTCTGTATCGAAAGATTGAACGAAGCAAAATCACAAAGTGGCTTCCTATTTTACCCAAATCATTAATTTGGTCTTTAATAAACCTCGTGCACAATGAAATAAAACACCTTGGTTTTGAGAAAACACTTGATAAATTGTATGACCTCTATTGGTTTCAAAATATGTCAAAATTTGTGAAAAAGTTCATTGATTCTTGTGTCACATGCAAAGCTTCCAAAGGTTCATCGGGTGCTCAGCAAGTGCGTTTGCATCCTATCCCAAAATTGGCTATTCCATGGCACACCCTCCATCTAGATTTAACGGGCAAACTTAGTGGTAAAAGCGAACGCAAAGAATACTGTTCCGTCATTATAGACGCGTTTACCAAATTTGTTCTCTTAGAACACACTATAAATTTGAGTTCGATAAATGCTATTAAAGCGGTTAAAAATGCAGTAGATTTATTTGGCGCTCCAAAACGAATAATAGCTGACCGAGGTCGTTCTTATGATAACAGCGATTTTAAACAATTTTGTACCGATAATCATATTGAACTTCATCTTATTGCGACTGGTTCCAGTAGGGCAAATGGTCAAGTAGAACGTGTCATGCGAACTTTAAAAAATTTACTTACTATTGTTGAATGTGACCCAGTTAATGTGTGGCAAGATCAATTGGGAGATATTCAACTTGCTCTTAACAGTACACGCTGTAGAGTAACAGGGTTCACCCCATTAGAACTGATGTTTGGAATTCAGGGAAATTCATTACAGTTATCAAGAATATCTGTAAGCTCTCACGACACTAATAGACTTGATCTGGAATCAGCTAGGTCAAACGCATCGGACAATATTCAAAGATTGTCTCAATCTGATGCCGAACGGTTCAATAAGGGGAAAGCCAGAGTACGTCCATTTTCCATAGGCGATTTTGTTTTTATAAAAAGCGAAGAAAGACACCAAACCAAATTAGATCGCAAGTATAAAGGCCCATTTAAAATAATTTCAGTTTTAGAAAATGACCGATATGAATTAAAACATATTAACGGATCTAACAGAATTTACAAGTATTCTCACGAAAATTTACGGGAAGTGCCTCATGGACAATCTGGTTTAATAGAAATCGCAGAAAATATCAGTGATGCTGACGTGACGGCGAATAATAATGATGAGCTTGTTCATGAAACTCCCCATGAAAATGTTGTTTTAAATAATACTATTTTAGAGAACAGTGAGACCATGTCTGTTAATAGCGAAACAATGACTGCCGACTCTTGTACCTTAGAAGCCAGTAGCAATAGTCAACCTAGTAGATCACGTACATTATCGGTGGAGTCTTTAGAGCCTGAATCAGTTAATATTGTAACAAGAGCTTTAATTCATAAAGAAAAATTATAAAGCTACAGGGACCATTTAAGTCCGGACTAGCAATATCAGGACCAGTATAAACTGAAGTGATCTTGAAGGGTCGTTTATGACCGGACCAAGCAATAATCATCCTGAAGGGTTAGTTATAACCGGACCAGGAGATTATAATTCTGAAGGGTCGTTGGACCGGACCAGACAATAATCTTGAAGGGTCGTCTATGACCGGACCAAGCAGTAATCATCCTGAAGGGTTAGTTATAACCGGACCAGGAGATTACAACTCTGAAGGGTCTTCGGACCGGACCAGACCATAAGATATAATTTTAATGTCAGGATGAACGAACACTAAAATTGTCGTTTTCAGTTATTTAAGTACCTCTAAGGTGCGCGTACGAGGACGTACGCACGTCAGTATGGCCGTGACGGCGCTGCGTCACAGTACTGTTGTAAACAGCACGTGCACCGGACCGTACAGTCGGGCGATCGCGCCACCGCATGGTGAGGCGATGACGTCGTCGTGCCATGGCGCGATCGTACGATTTCACCGTCCCCACCTCTCCACTTCAACTTGTTTGCGCGCCAGTATAAAACGAGGCCGGGCGGAGCGATCGAGTGAGTCTATCCCTGATATCGGTTCGCAGCACATGCTGTCACTAACGCCTAGTGTAATTAATGTGATTAATTGTCGTGTAAAATTGTGTGGTGTAATAATTATTATCGTGATAGTGTTACAGTGTGTTATAATTAATTAATAATCGTGTGATTTAAATAAAATTAATTAATAAGTGAACTACTTACTTTTCTTTAAAATGTCGGATCCTGACAATGTGCCTACACATATATAAAAAGTGTGAGACGTGGCTGGTAAGAGAACATCAAATGGCCTGAGGTCGTGAGCGAAAAAATTGCTACTTTTGTAGTGTCGCTAGAGCAGCAACCATGGTCCAGTTCTGACTTTGGTGTAAATAAGGGTGCTTCAACATTTTACACACTGGAGACGTAAAGTGTTGGAACATCAACATCAGTTGTGATGCCGAGGGAACCGTCGGCGTCGCGTCGTAGAGTGGAAGAGCTCCTGCACTGAAAGCCTTGCTCATGCAACTGGTTTGAAAGCACAAAACAAGGATATAGCAGATATCACTACTGTTGTTTGCCACAAACATGAAAATGTCCAAATTGGTACCAAAACCTTCCATCATAACACAATAACAAATATAAGGTAATAAGTTAGTGCAAACACAAACGGCCACAGAGATAAAGAAATTGTTAAATACAAAGAAAACTGTGCCTAGGTATACATTCCGCTGACAAAGCTGTAGGTATTTTGACCTCATTGAAGCTTTCGAAGTGGCAGTAAATAACATTAAGATCTTGAGCAAAAGAAGAAGGAATACCACTGTATTCTTCTTATACTTCCATCCTTGAGGCGAAGAAGGACTGCTACCTCCCAAAAGATACCATAGACATCACGGGAAGAGAGGTAAAAGTAAAGCTCAAAGCAATTTTGGACAAAACTGTGGCTAGGCTTGGAAAATTCTTACGTGTGGAATCTTCGCTGGATGGCAAAGAGTTGACACTTATATGCAAGAGGGGCTTTGATGGTGCTTCGGGGCAAAGTTTGTATAAGCAAACTATGGCAGACGAAGACGATTCCAGTATTTTAATGTGTTATTTTGTGCCTATGCGCTTAGTTTGTGGTGATGAAAAGGTATGGGAGAATCCAAAGCCATCTCTCACCATGTATTGTAGACCTATTTATTTAACTTTTCAAACGAAAACAAGTCAAACATCGTGGAAGAACAGGCTTTGATTGAGGCTGTGATTGAAGCACTGCAGCCTTCTATTATGGTAAGCCATGTTGTAAAGCACTCAGCATAGATGGCAAAATCAATTAACAAATGAGTTAGTTCAAGGAATGGCCAAAAAAACCTATACAATCAATGTGTTTTTTTTAAATTATTGTCATCAAGTCATCATAAAGGTCATTAGCAGGCTAAATCTAACTATAATATAAGTAAATCGATCGGCAACGTTATTTAACCACGGCAAGGGTTTTTGAAATTCAAAGTTTCAAAAATTTGCTACGTGCGAAGCGGTACCTAAAGGTATATGAATTGTATTTGTATGTCATCTTGATCGCCGTGTATGGGACTATAGCTCGTGTGAACAGCCTAACAGTTCCATCAAGTTTCGAAAAAACGTACTTTTAGTGTTTTCTCCCATATAAAAAAAAACACATCTTTTTTTTTCTCAAGCGTAGTCTGACTTGTACCATCCATACGTTAATATTATGTAAAGGGAGGTATTTATAACAGAGCCATTACATTTTTTTTTTAATTCTTTTCTTTAAGTTTCTATGAGTATGGAGCTCGATTTCCAGACCACAGTGCGTCGCCGCGCGCGTTATCCGTCGCTCCGCGCACCGCGGCGGGACGCATCTTCAGTGGGTGAACCGAACCGCCTTGGGTGTGTTAAAAATCAAAGGTCCTGAGTCAACACGATTTCGGCAAATTTTGATTTTCACGAAAACGTGTAAGCACCAAAATTTACAATTTACCTTACGGCGATTACACGAGCTAAATGCGAGTTTTATAATTACTAAAAGTATATGATTCACTGCTATAAACAAGACCAAAAAAATATATGATATTCTTCAGGATATATGCTAGCATGATACTGTTTTGAAAACATAATACAATTAATTTGGCTCGATAAAAAGAAATCACGAACTTACCTCTAAAAATATCTTTCATACAATAAAAAACATACTAATATGCATGCGATCATTCTGATTTTTTGGCAAGTAATTCTACAAGTAATATATTAGCATGATAGTGTTTTAGTTTTTTAATCCAATCAATAGTTTTTTGTCCGCCAATTAAGCCCGTCTAATCGCCAAGGCGCTTAGACGGGCTAAATTAGCAACTCTATTTGTGGTGCTGTTAGAATAAAGTTCTAATCAGCTTGCACTACAGTGGTTGTTACGTCAGCCACTGCGGGCCAAATAGCGCGAAATGAGTGGTTTTGATCGATTTACAAAAAAACTATTGATTGGATTAAAAAACTAAAACAGTAGGTATCATGCTAATATATTGCTTGTAGAATTATTTGCCAAAACAATCAGAATGATCGCATGCATATTAATATGTTTTTTTTTGTTTGAAAGATATTTTTAGAGATAAGTTCGTGATTTTTTATTGAGTCAAATTAATTTTATTATGTTTTCAAAACACTATCATGCTAGCATATATCCTGAAGAATATCATTATAAAACTCGCGTTTAGCCCATGTAATCGCCTTAATTTAATTTAATTTTTCCTTTACTTGTGCTGTAAGTTCTTGCCTAGGTCAACCGGAAGTATCCAATAATAAGTTTTCGGTCGAAAACCTACAAGGTAGTTCCCGTTGACCTAGAATCACGAAATTTGGCGAGAAGCAATGTCTTACAGCACATGTAAAGGGAAAAATCTAAAAACCGTAAATACGTAGTTTAATAACAAAAAAAAGCGACTTTACTATTGAAAACTTGTTATTTGCGGTTGGTGTAATAGCCGTTTCATGCGATTGAACAGCAAAAAGTTTGTACGGAACCCTCGGTGCGCGAGTCCGACTCGCTCTTGGCCGGTTTTATTTATACACCGTGTTCCTGAGGTTATACATTAACTTCGGCATGTTATTCATTAAATTGACCATTTTTTAATATATTTTTTTTTTTTTCATTTTTTTTTCCATTTTTTTCACTTTTAGTGGCAATAAGTAAAAACATATCGTGTTCATCTTAGATTACAAACTCATTTCATCACAACACAACACAAAATGCCTCTAACTTAGGTTATTTTGTTGACAAGTGTACTTTACAATGCGATATGAAATTCAGTTTGATAGTTTTGGTTGCACAAAGTGGCAACATCTCACAAATAAAGACTCCTTCTCACAACACAACATAATTAAATTGGTTAAACTGAAATTACCAATAACTTAAAAACTATGCCATTCAAACTACTACTTCCTTTGTATGATATGTTTAACTAAAGCTATAGAAGTATTATTCAAAATTAATGTATATCCTCAGGAACACGGTGTATAAGGCACAATTTATTTAAAATTTTAAAATATCTTTACGAAGTTTTAAAGCTTGATTTACATATTACATCTGTGATTGGTATCTACATAAGAACTCAAAGGCGAAAGCATCTTCTAATACAGCGAAGGCTCAAGTATTGAGCATGAGGCTTGTTCAAGACAGGTTGGCACTTTTCGAGTTATATAATTGTAAGGCCAGGTTTCCTCACAATGTTTGTCCTTCACCGATGTCAATCATCATCTGCCTAGCCTTTTCCCAACTATGTTGGGGTCGGCTTCCAGTCTAACTTGGTGCAGCTGAATACCTGTATTTTACATGGTGCGACTGCCTACCTGACCTCCACAACCCAGTTAGTACTGGGTAATATGATACTCCTCAGTGATGTCCAATATAAAATTAGAAAGTATGTAACATTATGTTGTAAAAGTCACATTGGTACTTGCCGGAGTTTAACCCACAATTTTATAAAAGTAGTAAACTCTGATCAAATAAAAAAATGTTTTTTTTTAACTTGATCTGAGTAAGTTAGTAAAAACTAGTTTATTTTTCTTACTAAAGCTTTTTGTTACTTGATTATTATAGCCTGTTTTTACTTGATCTGAGTAAGTAAATAAAAACTTTCAATACACAGTTTATTTTTTTTTACTGCCTTGTTTTAAGAAATTGAAACCTCCAAAAAATGGAATTATTATGAGCAACAGTTACATTCAGTCTTTACAATATCTCTGATTTTACATCAATATCAAAATGAACTTTATTCAAGCTGCAAAAGGTTGCTAGTTGCTTCCTCTAAATTTGCTTCAGCTGTAAAGACAATTTGATCTTTATTTCTGTTACAATAATGTTCCAGCATCCAAGACTGTTGTGACAGGTACTGAAAAATAAATTGAAGGAGTGAATTACTTCCTTGCTGACTAATATGAAAGCTAAATAAAGGGTGTTAAAAAAAACTGTATTTGGAAGCCAAGAGTCATTTTTTTTTCTCAATCCTGGGAACTAAATGCATCTATCTGCAGAATATTGTAGGTGCGTTACTCTGAGCCCTATCTGAGCTCTTGGCTAAATAATAACAGCCACTAGGGTTCATCTTCAGGCCAAGCCAAGCTTGCCTCACTTGGTCCGTGGATGAGTGATCAGAATCACCCATTACATACCCAGTTTCCTACGTGCATACAATGGTACCGGCTGTCATTTGTAGATCTGTGATAGTCGTTCCAGGTAGTCAGTGGTCCATAAGTCTGACAACCAGTCTTACCAAGGGTGTTGTATTACTCAGTACATACTGGGTTGTGGAGATCAGATTTGTTGTTGCTCTATATAAAATTCTGGTATTTCCCTGCATCTGGTTAGACTGGAAACCAACCTTAACATAGTTAGAAAGGGCAAGGCAGATGATGACATTGAGCCCTAACGACTAACATAGTTTATCAAACCAAAAAAGAATTGTATTCCAGCAATCATATTTAGATGAAGTGTAACATAAAATTAGATGTACAGAATGCGTGGTAGACGACTTCGTGAAGCTCCAGCATCCAGTCAACCCGGTTTACCAAAATGTGGACGTAATCAGTAAGTAATGTGAAATCCGCCCCTAAGACGACCCCGTGGCCTGTGCTTGAGTACTTTGTTAGAACATGCCTGATAACTACGTAGGCCACCATGACCACTTCAAAACAATAATTCACGCAATGCAAGACACAAGTTAGTGATAGACTACCATTCATTTAAGTTTCGGCCTTGAGTTCACGTTAACCAAGTTCGAAATTCGAATGTGAATAAATACTTAGATGAAATTTGAACACTGCAAATGTAAGGACACAGCTCATTATGGTCATTCAAATTAACTAGTTAGTAAGCGCATTTCTCAAGATAATGAGCATTCCTTCATCGAATAGATCACACATGACACAATATTTCTAAATCATTGCGCTAAACCGACATAGAAATCTACTAGGTATATTCTTTTGTATAAGTAGGCGCTCTAGCCACTTTAATCTAGAATAAATTCAATCAAAAAACGAAAAAAAATTGTACGGAACTTACATATTTTTTTCAGGCTGAACCCTGAGGATTTTCGGGAATTAATTTGAAGAAGGTACGGTATTAAAAGTAAAATTTTAAACTAATAATCACTAAACTATATTACAAAGAATCATCTGAATCATACGCTATAAACTTCACACTCACAGCAGATTACAGTGTTGCCAGATGGAATGTGAAGAAATCAGTAGAAAAATTAAACTTTTAGCAGTAGATCGGAAGAAAAATCAGTAAGAACCTAGTTAAAAAAGTCATACCCTTAAGAGGTAAAATGGACTTGAGCTTGAATTATAAGTATGATAATTATAATACATTAGAACATAATAATTACCTACCTACTGTACTTACATAACTTAATTAATCCGAGTCAATGCTTTAGCTTTTTTTTTTTGCTATGTTCTCTTTTAACGTGACAAACTTGCTACAACTTTTCACATAATGTGCCATCAAAACATAAATGATGTACCTAACTAAGGTTTTGGTTTTGTAAAATAATTTGACCTAAAAGAGTGCCTATGGAGTTTCTTGCCCTTTCTTCTCCATAGAGATCTAAGCTATGGAGTATAGAATAGGCAACTGTAGTACTGTCACAGTTTTAACGCCTTGTCACTGGGTCTGGGACTGTCAGTGATTGGTCGGTATTGCACTCAATACAGATGAAAAATACCGCGAATTCACCAAACTTGTTGAACAAATGTCATGTTATTTAGGCGTTTATGACAGATGACACGACACGATGAAAATAACTAGATGATCCGATCTGCAGTGCAAGTACGTAGGAATCGATAGGACTCGATTAGATAAAGTTGACAGTTATTCTCGATAAAATGAGTTTTTGACTCCATAAAAACTCATTTTATCGAGAATAACTGTCAAATTTATCTTATCGAGTCCTATCGAATCTTACGTACTTGTACTGCTGATTTGGAAAAAAGCAGATAGATTTCTTAAATAATTTCAATCAAGGCCGTAGATCAGTAGATTTTTTTTAAATCAGGTAGATCTACTTCTAAATCAGTAGATCTGGTATCACCGGCAGATTAAACTGACGAGACACTTAAGGTTAGGTAGGTACTTTCAAACCACAAACAATCGAATGAACTAAAAATTATGTGAAATATGAACAATGTTGCTAGATCACAAATTCACAAGTCAAAAACAATGAGAGGTTTTCTTTTTCAACTCTTCCCTAGTCGCTGGATAGATGGCGTTGGTCTGACTACGTTACTGCAAGGAACAGAACGTCACATAATTTCACTTGGACTTAATGATTATATTTGGAAGCTTTAAGCAAACGAAAGTGTCAGTCAACGAGCGTATACTGTGACGTGTGGTTTTTCAAGCGTTATGGCTTTGGCACCTAGTAACGTAGTCGGATTAACGCCATCTATCGAGTTCATGGAAATCATTTTTTTTTAATTCTCAAAAAGAAAACCTCTCATTCAACTCATTATTCCTGTTTCCCCTCCATTTACGTTTTGCGACTTTTATAACCGTTACAATCTTCAAAATTAAATTAAAATGAAGAAATATAACAAACGAAGAGATATTTTAAACTGTGTTCGCTATAGCATAGAAAAAAAGAAAGAAAAGGCATTTATTAGCCCGATAGGACAAACACACACCAAAAATAAAAAAATGGTTGAATTATAACTAGTAAAAAGTAACATAATGAGAAAAATAATTAAAAAAAATACAAACAAATTTGTCCTGGACCAGATCAAAAGGCTCCTATCTCTGCATGGTGCTGTTACATTACAAAAAAAGCGGCCAAGTGCGAGTCGGACTCGCCCATGAAGGGTTCCGTAGCAGATTGATTGAAAGGTTAATTGCTGTTTACGATTTATGATGACGTAAAAAAAAACTACTAACTAGATCTCGTTCAACAAACCAATTTTCGGTAGAAGTTTACATTGCAATGTACATCATATGTCGACGACCCGAATGGCGCAATGGTAGTGAGGCTGCCTTGTGTTCTTAGGGTCCCGGGTTCGAATCCCGGTAGGAGCAAATGTTTGTGTGATGAGCATGGACATTTGTTTCCGAGTCATGGATGTTTATATGTATAATAAGTATGTATTTACAAACAAAAAAGTATTTATGTAGTATATCAACTATCTGGTGTCCACGACACCAGCCTCGTTGCTTAGTGTGGCACTAGATAGCGCTGTGTGTAGTATTATCATTCTCTTATTTTATAAGTTACAGGGGGGGGGGGGGAATTAGAAACCTCAGTAACATTTTTGAAGACCTATCAATAGATACCCCACACGTATGGGTTTGATAAAAAAATTTTGAGTTTCAGTTCTAAGTTTGGGGAGCCCCCAAAATTGTTTTTTTTTCTATTTTGTGTGAAAATCTTAATGCGGTTCACATAATACATCTAATTACCAAGTTTCAACAGCATAGTTCTTAAAGTTTCGGAAAAAAGTGGCTGTGACATACGGACGGACAGACAGACAGACAGACAGACATGACGAATCTATAAGGGTTCCGTTTTTGCCATTTGGCTACGGAACCCTAAAAACGTCCAGTTATAAAATAAATAGGTTCATTCTAGTCTTTGCTACTTTCATTCACAAAAGTTACCGATATGGATTTTGTGTCTGTGTATGAATGCGCATATGATCGCATATGATCCCATATGATCTCGCCGCTAGAGGCGTTCTTGTAGATTTAAAAGGTCTTCAGAAATGTTAGATGTTATTTAGTGTCCACTTATTTATCACGTATTTTATGAACATAAGGGTACATAAAAGTATGAAATAGAGTTGTCACCGTAAAATTGTCAAATACGTTATATTACAATATAACGTGTATCTCCCTAGCGATATTGTAAAGTCTCGAATTATTGTCAACTGAACATACGGAAGTATCTCTTGCCCCCATAAACGTGACTTGGGGCACCCCCCCGTTAGGTTAGTTAGGTTCCTTTAAACCCTGCACTCGGAAATAGGGGACTACGCTTTTTAGGGGAATATGAAGTGTTCTATGGTTAGGTTATATTAATCGATATTTCTCAGGAATGGTACAGTATCTTTTCATGAGAGTGGTACCACTGGGCAAGAAGGACCCCTCCTTCTCTCCACACCGCGTGAGTTGACTACCATCGCATGCATTTCACGAAAAATAATGCGTTTTATTGTAAGTAGTATGTTCATTTGACAATAATTCGAGACTTTACAATATCGCTAGAGATATTACAATAGAACGTATTTGACAATTTTACGGTGACAGAGTTAAGGTGAAAGCGTCAGGGCAGCCCGCGAAATTCAAATTTTCTTACTTTTATGATTCGCGTGTAAACTAATCTAATTTCTAAACATTATTTTATCCGTCAATCTATATATTTATGTCGCAGGCAAGTAGCTTAATTAGCCGTTAAATCAACAGCCTAGCCTCTTTACTAAGCAGCGCCGTTCAACTAGCGGCCTAAATGATATTCAGTCGTAGTGTAGCTTAGGCCAATCGTACGATAGGGTGACCATATTTTCCTCATGTCCCAATAGTCAGACTTTACGACATAGCTGACGGGAGATAGGGCGGCTGCTTTTTGTTTAAATGCGCGTTTCGACTATCAGATGAAAGTTGACAAATGGTAAATGATCTTTATTTTGTAAGTAGGTTTTCACAAACACTTTTAAACGTCATTTTTTTTTTTAAATCTAGATGGGGCCGGTGTTTCGTACCTGACTACTCTGAGAAGAAACAGCCGAAACAAACTCAGAGGTCATAGTCTCTTTTGAAGTGACTGCGCTACACAGAGCATCTACTACACTTTTAAACCTACTAGATTTTAGATGTTTAATTTTTTTTTATTTCTGTCACATGGTCGCTCGTTTATAACCTCAAAAATTTTTTTCGTTGTCCAAGCTTAAAAATTTAATTGCTCGAGTCAGTCACAGCCAAATTCACATTATTACTGTCACTACACTCTTCCATTACTTCTACAGTATACTATTTTTCATTAAACTTTGGAAAACACCATCAAGTTGTTTGCCGACGGTTTGGACAGTTCGGAGAGTTTCGGCGCCAGGTGGCAGAAAGTGGAACTAAATTGAAATGAACAGGATAAGCAAGTAATGAATCGTCATCGATCCAAGTCATTTGCCTACAAAGAGATTTAAAAGACGATTTAAAAAACTTTACACATAGAGCGGACATTGGCAGTATTGTCATACAAAAATTTTGATCCCGAGCGTCAGTAGCGCTGTCTAGTGTTGAATAGAAAAAAACACGAATACATTGAGAGGTTTCCTTTTCGAGAATTAAAAAAAAATTGTTTCCAAGAACTCGGTAGATGGCGTTGAACTGACTACGTTACTAGATGCCAAAGCCAAAACGCTTGAAAAAACACACGTCACATACACTCGTTGACTGACACTTTCGTTTGCATAAGCTTCCTAATGTAATGTAACCATTGCTGGGTCCAAGTGAAATTATGTGACGTTCTGTTCCTTGCAGTAACATTCTGAGATCAGCGCCATCTATCCAGCGACTAGGGAAGAGTAGAAAAAGAAAATCCCTCATTTTTTTTTATACTATAGTTCAGCTATTACCCAATAGATCACGCTAGAAATAGAGATGCTACGATGCTACAGTTAAGGATGGCATCAAATTATCGGTAACGCTTGATATGATACAATACCTATTTTTAAAATTATATTGCGACTGCCTCGTTGGTCTAGTAAACGCGACTGGTGAGCATGATGGATTTTCTCATTATTAGCCACGGAGTCTGGATTTGTGCCCAGTTGGTGGCAATCGTCTCCCTATTACATCACCATCATCGCATCCAGCGGATTCCCGCAGCTCTCACCAGATCATCTGTCCACCCACCTACTGGAAGGCCTTCCAGTGCGACCGCGAACCGGTTCCGGTTCGCGGTCGCCACTCCAGAACTTTTCGGCCCTATCAGCCATCCGTTCTGCGAGCTATGTGCCCTGCCCATTGCCACTTAAGGTGAAAGCGTCAGGGTGGCCAGCGAAATTCAAATTTTCTTACGTTTTTTGCTATTTCCAGGGCAGTGCTAAGTTTTATATGTTGACTAGCTGTTGCCCGCGACTTCGTCCGCGTAAACCACTCTTGTCACATAGGGGTATAAAAGAAGCCTTCGACTTGTTCTATGATATAGCAAGTATACACAAAAAAAATATTAAATCGGTGAAGTCGTTTCGGAGGACTTCGATAACAAACAATGTGACACGAGATTTTTATGTATTAGATAGCTTTGTCTGAGGCTTTGCTCGCGTTGAATTCGGGGTAATTTTAATTAAAAAATGAGAGAATTTCATTGCGCAAAACAAAGAGTAAGTAAAATTCAAGATCCAGCAGACTTTTAAAGATATACATATCTGGGTTGCTCATAAATTAGTTGGTTTCAAAGCAGAACAGAGGAACTTTGCAGAAGTATTGTGTAAAATCTTTAATTATTGTCTAGGATGGAATTACTATGGCCGGTAAATTACATAACGATTCGTAGCTACGAGGACAAACAAAAATTAAAGAAAAATTTGATTTGTGTTCAGTGAAAACCATGAAAACGACACCCATGAAGGAAAAACGAAGAAAAATCCTAGGTGCTTTCTTGGATTTTCATTTTGATATCAGCGACCCCAAAAAACATAAAAACGACACACATGACGAAAAATTTACTTCAATGCCATTTCGATTTTCATTTCGATCTCATTTTTGTAATCAGCGACCTCGAAAACCATGTAAACGACACCCGAGATGGAAAAACAAATACTTTTCCTCGGCGCTATCTTGTATTTATCAATTGGAGTACTCTTGTGAAGTTTCGAATGAAATAGTCTTACCAATCTTGTTTCCCCTTACAAACTTTGGAGGCCCGTTTCACCCCTTGGAGGGTGAATTTTGACAAATTCTTTCTTAGTGCACCCCTAGACCACATAAGGAACCTACTTGCCGAATTTGAAATCTGTAGATCCAGCGGTTTGGGCTGTGCGTTGATTTTTAGACTTTGTCACCCCATTTACCCCTCTTAGGGGTTGAATTTTGAAAAAACCTGAAACCCGTTTCTACTCATTTATTAATAGCAGTACTATTGTGAAGTTTCGAATGAAATAGTTTTACCAATCTTGTTTCCCCATACAAACTTTTGAGGCCCGTTTCACCCCTTGGAGGGTGAATTTTGACAAATTTTTTCTTAGTGCACCCCTAGACCACATAAGGAACCTACTTGCCGAATTTGAAATCTGTAGATCCAGCGGTTTGGGCTGTGCGTTGATTTTTAGACTTTGTCACCCCATTTACCCCTCTTAGGGGTTGAATTTTGAAAAAACCTGAAACCTGTTTCCACTCATTTATCAATAGGAGTTCTCTTGTGAAGTTTCGAATGAAATAGTCTAACTAATCTTGTTTCCCCATACAAACTTTGGAGGCCCGTTTCACCCCTTGGAGGGTGAATTTTGAAAAATCCTTTCTTAGTGCACCCCTAGACCACATAAGGAACCTTCATGCCAAATTTGGAATCTGTAGACCCAGCGGTTTGGGTTGTGCGTTGATTTTTAGACTTTGTCACCCCATTTACCCCTCTTAGGGGTTGAATTTTGAAAAAACCTGAAACCTGTTTCCACTCATTTATCAATAGGAGTTCTCTTGTGAAGTTTCGAATGAAATAGTCTAACTAATCTTGTTTCCCCATACAAACTTTGGAGGCCCGTTTCACCCCTTGGAGGGTGAATTTTGAAAAATCCTTTCTTAGTGCACCCCTAGACCACATAAGGAACCTTCATGCCAAATTTGGAATCTGTAGACCCAGCGGTTTGGGTTGTGCGTTGATATATCACCCAGTCAGTCAGTCAGTCAATCAGTCAATCAGTCAGTCAGTTTACCATTTTATATTATAGATTTATGTGTTTTAAGGAGTTTTTCCGGATTTAATGAAATACAGTAAAGTCATACCTCTTTTCAAATCCGGGGACAGTAAAGATTCCAATAATTATAGACCTGTATCCGTGTTACCAGTTTTTAGCAAGGTTTTTGAAAAAGTAATGCTTAATCAAATGCTCTATCATTTTAACACCAACAGAATCTTACATGATCAACAGTATGGTTTCACCAAGGGACGTTGTACAACTGACGCCGGTGTAACCCTATTAAAGCACATATTTGCTGCGTGGGAAGAGTCCCAAGACGCTATAGGAATTTTCTGTGATCTCTCCAAAGCTTTTGATTGCGTAAATCACGACACATTACTTTTGAAACTGGAGCATTACGGACTGGGTAAACTTGCACTTAGCCTGCTAAAATCTTATTTGAGTGATAGAAAACAACATGTTCAAATAAATGGTGTTAATTCACAGGGTTTGAATGTAAAAATGGGGGTTCCGCAAGGCTCAATATTGGGTCCTTTCCTTTTTCTAGTATATCTTTCCTTTTTCTAGTATATATAAATGATCTACCCTATTTGTTGAAACACCAACCTCAAAATATGGTGTTGTTTGCTGATGACACTTCTCTAATTTTAAAGATAAATAGACGGGCCCAAAATCTAGATGACGTGAATGATGCCCTACTTCAGGTCCAAAATTGGTTCACAGCAAACAATTTGGTATTAAATGAAAAAAAAAAAACTAAATGCATAAGATTTTCATTATAGAATGTTAAAAGTAGTGATTGTGAGATAATATTGAATAAAGAGAAACTCGAATTCGTAGATAAAACGGTTTTCCTGGGGCTTACGCTTGATTCAAGGCTACAATGGGGTTCTCATTTAACATCTCTTGCGGGGCGCTTAAGTTCAGCAGCATATGCCATTAGAAAAATCCGTCAATTCACTGATGTAGATACCGCTAGACTGGTCTATTTTAGTTATTTCCATAGTATAATGTCTTACGGTATTTTGCTATGGGGACGGGCTGCTGATATTGAGTCTATATTTATTCTGCAGAAAAGAGCCATCAGAGCCATATACAAGCTTCGTAGGCGCGATTCTCTAAGGGAACTTTTTAAGGATATTGGCATCATGACGGTTCATTGTCAATACATCTACGAAAACATAATGTACGTTAGAAAAAATCTGCATCGTTTCGGTAAAAGAGGCGACAGACACAATTACAGTACTAGAAATAGAGACCAACTAGTTCAGCCAGGCTTTAGACTCGCTAAAGTAGACTCATCTTTCATGGGGTACTGTTTGAGATGCTATAATAAAATTCCACAAAGTATTCTTGAACTGAATGAGACGAAATTTAAAACATGCATTAAACGCACACTATGTAAGCAAGCATATTACAAGTTGAGCGATTGTATCGCTGATAAAAATGCTTGGCTCAATGCTGGTCCTGCTCCACAAGGACAGGGGCTCAAAAATTGATAGCATTAAATGGTATTGTTGGAGCTGCTGAAGATTGTACTTATCTTTGCATTGTATAGATTCAATGTTAGTATTATATAATCGCATAGCCTATATCGTGTGAGTACTATGTACTAGTAAGCTATCATTCACTGGAAACCTACGGCAGTTCTTGACTTGAATGTGCCCTGGCGGTTGAGAATATGTCATGCTCACTCAAATGTCTCGCTGATGGTGGCGCGTGTGTCGGACCATTTAGTTCCCTTCAAAATGGTTGAGCTGAATGGTGCTGATCCATGCGTCATGTGCGTGAACGGGCGCTGTCAGTTGTGACTGGTCATCTCTTAGTCGCCATGGTTTATTTGAATTAATTATTTTTGTTTTTGAGTTGTATTTTGTTTTTGTTTTGCTATGGACACTTTTAACGTGCACATCTTACTACATTGTTCTCACATAATAAACCATCTCAACATGAATGATGTAACCAAGATTTTGTAACAATATTTTGATTTAAAAGAGTGTCCATGGAGTTTCTTGCCTGTTCTTCTCCATAGAGATCTACGCTAGGGAATGGGCAACTACAGTACTTTCACAGTTTTTATGTCTTGTGACTGGGACTGTAGCTATATTTAATTTTCATCTTTGTTTCGACAATTCAAAAGTGCCTGTTACTGGCCTACTTGAAATAAATGCTTTGATTTTGTTCTTTATATGATGTAGGAATCCGGTATAGAAGAATCTACAATAAAAGGAAATCTGGGTATATTATACACATCTGTGTACCCCCTCAGAGCATACAGGCGTAATGTATGTCATGTTGTTGTATAAACATCCAAGCGACTGCAGCAATCACGACAGATTCGCCGTCTATTTTTGAAGAGTTCCATTGTATATCTCCGAAGATTAGCATCAGATCTTCACTAAATTGAAATGAGACCTCCTCAGAAGTGTACTATTTCAAATAAAAAAGAAATTTTAGAATCGGTCCACAAATGGAGGAAAAATCGGGTAACATAATAAACAAACATACACACGAACATAGAACTTCCTTTTTTTAAAGTCAGTTAAACAACTCTTAGTATTACTTATTTAACTCTGTAACTATGATGTTCCAAAGTTAATAGGCATAGCCATAGCACAGATATGACGGTACTTTATTACGATATTCTGAAGTGTAACGTTTACCGCTCACCTGTTAGTCCGAATTTAATGGTGGATACTGCGCATGCCAGTGTTTGAAAATGTCATGCCAGCCGTGGCAGGACGGGACAGCCATCGGGCCAGTAGCGTGTCGGCAGTCACGCGGTGAGGCTGTCTCCACCCCGAACGATAACCCAGCTCGCGTCTTTACGATCACGACTAAAAACAATTAGGTACAACAGAATAGGTACCTACCTACATTGAATAATTTTAAATTAAAGTAATTATTAAAATACTTAAAGTAATTAACACTGATTCTTTAAGTTAAATTGTAATTTTATAGAAGAGTGACTTTAAAATCTTATAGGTACGTAATTAAGAAAATTTAGTAGGTTCAATTTAAATAGTTGTTTGAGCAAAATGTGGTGGATCCTCCGACGAGCTCGACTGACAGGTGCGTCGCTGTTCAGCCAGGCCACGGGGACTAACAACAACAACAATGTCAAAACAGGTACTACATTAATCACAACAGCAAATTAATTGTTGCATGGAATTCATGTATTTGGGTACTTTTATTCCGGCTTTTTGGCCCTGTGTCCAGACCTTATCCGGCCTCGTAGTTACTCAGGACTTTTTATATTTTAACTATTATCAATTTATAAAATGGTAACGTGACAACATATTAGAGTGGCGCCAAAAATAGGTACGGTAATAGTAAGTACTGTACACTACTACTTTGCATACGAAACCCCCCCACACTGCAACGGAATGAACGAGCTGTCAATCTTAGATTTTTAAATATTGTCAATGACAAGTTGTCAGAATGAACGTGCTGTTGACTTGACCTGTCTCGCCTTTTCTTAACTATGATCTAGAGTATATATGTTCTGTGACTATGATAGACCCCGTACCCACTATGTCGTGACAACAGATAATCGTGTAGTTTTAAGTGTCGTGACTTGTGTATTTCAAAGGAGGTGTTCACAGAATAGGACGACACAATTACTGTCGTCTGCAACTTTTGCCAATTACTAAAAACCAATGATAATCCAATTTAACCGGATTCAACTTAAAACCAGTATTATGCATTGAGCGACTGCCTATCTGACCTTCACAACCCAGTTAGTAGTGTATAATACGAGACGATATCTTGGTAAGACAGGATGTCAGACCTTCGGGCCACTGCCTACCAGTAACGCTTCTCAAACATCTACAAATCTGGGACCAACTGTTTAACGGGTTTTCCGCGAGACGGAGAAAACCCGGTATGTAATGCGTGGCCATCAATCCACGGCGCGACCTTGGTAAGCGGTGCTTAACTTCAAAGATCGACCGTGTAGTTGTTTCTTCTAGTTATCGAGATTTTGGGGGTCAAAGTTCTAACTTATTCACAAGTTTTTTTTTTAAATACATGTTTTTAATGTAAGAACTTTACTTTAGACACCTCCACGATCCTTACACTATTCAATCCATATGTCACCGTAAAATTGTCAAACACGTTATATTGTAATCTCCCTAGCGATATTGTAAACTCTCGAAATATTGTAAAACGAACATACTGCTTACAATAAAACGCATTATTTTTCGTGAAATGCATGCGATGGTAGTCAACTAACGCGATGTGGAGGGAAGGAGGGGTCCCCCTTGCCCAGTGGTACCACTCTCATGAAAAGATACTGTACCATTCCTGAGAAATACCTACCGATTAATATAACCTATCCTTAAAACACTTTATATTCCCCTAAAAAGCGTAGTCGACGGAGCCTCGCTTCGCGGAGCCCCTATTTCCGAGTGCAGGGTTTAAAGGAACCTAACTAACCTAACGGGCAGAGATACTTCCGTATGTTCAGTTGACAATATTTCGAGAGTTTACAATATCACTAGAGAGAAACACGTTATATTGTAATATAACGTGTTTGACAATTTTACGGTGACACATACACCAGCACAATGTTTTGAGTGTGTCAGATTGACTTTTACCGTAAAACGTGATTTTTCACCCCCAAAAACAAGTCATTTCCCAGCAACAATTTTTGCGTAGGGTTACTTTGTTTGATGTACTTACACATCTTTGGATGTACTTACCTACAGAATGCTTGATTAACGGCTTCGTGCAGAGTCTGTTTACACCCTACCACATGTATTTTTCAAATACACTCTTCATAAATAAGTATCTCTGAAAAGAACTCCTATTAATCGTTTCTTTACCTTTGTTTCATTAACTTGAACTTAACTTGAACTACCCCTACTGGTTCCTTTCATGTTAAGCGTCAAAGCTGCGTGATAACATCTGTTTTGACCTGTTTCCAATGCCTACCTATACTAAATTAATTTATCAGAAGCAAGCACGGACTACCGTCGGGTCTCAGTTCACTTTGAACAGATGGCACACCAACCGTCACGGCATGACAGTATTGTTTTAATGTCACTTCAGTGTCTTTACAGATTTTTTTTTAGCATTCCGTCTCGGATAAGTTGAATCCGTTAAAGTTGTCCGAAATTTCGTAGGAGGTTGGATTACCCCCAACCCCGACCTGCCCACGGCTCTGCCCCTGAAATGATTCACATTTTCAAGTTTCAAGATGAAGAGAACGCACGAGCGAGCGAAGCGAGCCGGGCTTCCGATAGGTTACGTTCTTTTGGTGCATGCCTACAGAAACAGGACGTCGAACAAACTACAGTTTACAGTTTAACCCACAAATATCTTGTTCGATCGTACAGTCGTTAGCCATCATGCAAAGTATATGTTTGTAAACAGGACGACTAGTTCCATCTCTTTAACCTTTTTTTTCCTTGGTAGCTCCCTTATAACTGTTCGTATAAACAGCCAATTGCACGTCTGTCGCTTGTGATGAGAATTGGCAGCGCCTTGAATTCGTAGCAGTAGTTGAGTAGTTTCATAACATCACATCACACCTGTGAAACCCGTTAGCTTAGGCAGGCAGAGGTCTCCTTAATAGTACACGCACATTTTGCCAGTTAGGTTTAGAAGTTTCATGGGCAATTTTAGAAGAATAAATAAATAAATAAATATCGCTGGACATTAACACACAGCGCCACCTAGTGCCACACTAAGCAAAGCTTGTGTCGTGGACACTAGATAGTTGATATACTACATACATACTTTTTTGTTTGTAAATACATACTTATTATACATATAAACATCCATGACTCGGAAACAAATGTCCGTGCTCAACACACAAACATTTGCTCCTACCGGGATTCGAACTCAGGACCCTAAGAACGTAAGGCAGCGTCACTACCACTACGCCAATCGGGTCGTCGTTTTCCCCTTATTGAGGGGCCGAGGGTGGTTGTTCAACTCAAGGGTCGCCGCTGAACAATCTGAATGATACTCTTTCCAAACGCTGACTCCGCAGTTCTCGGAAGTTTAGGTCCGGATTAAGAGACGCGCCACGAAATTGAAAAAATATGCTGCTGTAGGCAGGATATCAGATTCAACAGGTTGGCATGGCGTGATCAAACATAATGCTTGGCCACGCGTGTAGCGAAGGAAAACGAATGAAAAAAATTTTACATGCCTGAAATTTCGTGATGCGACGGTACGAACGCGCAGGACATAGATACGCTTGTGTGGCTTGACGCGATTTGACAAAATAAAGTAAATAATAGTTTATTACTGTCCCACTGCTGGGCAAACACAAACTCAACTCAAACTCAAAGCATTTATTTCAACTAGACCATTACGGCACTTTTGAATGTCAAAATACAAATAAAATCAAAGCTACAGTCACAAGGCATAATAACTTGAGAAAGTACTGTAGTTGCCCGTTGGCAAACCCTCTTGTCATCTCATACAGAGAAGGCACGAGTATTGATCACCACGCTTACTTAAGACCATAGTCATTAAATTCAGTTAAATAAAGTTACAATCAATACGACCCGTATTGATGAATTTAATGATTATGACTCCATGAAGTAAGATAAGATATCTATTTTGCAAATATGGGTATTTACATACATACATAAAATATAGATAGTCATATTTAAGTTTTGGTCGCGAATCATACTATTGTAATTATTTCGACATTGACAAAAATGATGATGATGCCATCTATCAGTCTTGTGCCAGTTAAGATCGCAAAAGCGGTCAATGACCCACTTTTTTTTTCGAATGGTATATTCAAATGACCCCTCCCACTCTGGGCGGAGCGGGAGGGAGTGTCAGACTTTTACTGACTAAAAACCATCCACGTTCCTTCCTCGCCCTTTACGTTCCGGGGCCGCGGTATCTCTTTCAAACAGTCCCGTTACGAGACATAGGCAATTAGGCATAATAACTAACAGTATTTACATGCTTAAGTAAGCTAAAGAAAACGGCCGTAAAATTAATAAAACGTTTGGTAAAACAGTTACCATCATCGACAGCCTTAATATTTACTAATGTTGGTTCTCTCTTTTTGTGTAAAGTATATTCACGTTCCTAGTTATGTCCAGACTCATTTTCCAGGTGTTTCTCCCAAAGGCGACAATGTCGTGTACCCACCCGCATTTCACGTCGTGACGTCTGTTGCAGTCACTAATCATGTAACTTAAAGCGGCGTTTATGAATAATCTTCCTTTAGTTCAGCCCTTGAGCCATAACCTCATGTAACCAAGACCCATCCGATCCAAGCTCCATAGAAGGACCAACCTTCTAAAGCACATTTGCATGTAAAACCAAGAATCCGCACATTTCAATAACTTTTCTTTTGAATTGTTTATTTTTGCGCGTTTACCTGATCCCATTGAATATTAAACTTTTTTGCTATGAATCTAAAGCTTAGTTTTATTGTAATGGTAGTCTTTTGTTTAATGTCTTTTTTTATCGACTTAAAGCGACTACCTCGTTGGTCTAGAGTGGTCGTAAGCAGCGATTGATGAGCTCTGTCTTGAAATAGATTCATTTCAGGCAAAATGTTATGTTGGTTCTTCCTTCATTCCAGGAAATTCTCAGTGGCAACCGCGGAGTTTAGATTTGAGCCCGGTTGATAGCAATAGCCTCTTCCCCGATTATTATTGGAATCAAATAAATAACAGCTCACAATTTATCCGTGGCCTATCCTAGTTGTAAACGTCCCTTTGTGCCTATTGGCCTTGTTTCGTTCTGTCTCCTGGTGATATGGAGGGAAGTGGAAATTACGGTATTTTCCGACTCCTCCGCTATACTTCCTGATTAATTTCGTTGCGGGATCCAAGACAGTTGAATTAATTCTCTGGGACTTCGTCGAGCTTCATTGTCTCGGCGCTTTTCTGGTGGTCGCCACTGTTGACTCTGGCTTTCAGGAGTTACAGTGGTTTGAGGTATAGTGTGGAGAGCTTGTCCCAAAAAAAAAAAGCCTCTTCCCCTACCTACAATAACTGGAAGATAAAAACCCGCTTCAAGCACAATGGGGAAAGTACCGAACGCAGTTATGGACTGTTTTGTTACCCGACTACGGCAAAGACAAAAGGAAGCGTTATGATTTTGTCTTTGTTTTAACACAGTACTCGCTTTGAAATTTATTTCTAAACGAAGCAGCGTTATGATGACGGAGTTAATATTGCATTAAAACCGCACACGGTTAAAATGTGCGGCCGTGGTAAAAGCTTTTACACCGCGTTGCCGCGCCGTGCCAAACCGTCGTTACAAAGTCATGGCGGCCAGTCAATGTCTATGGACTGCGCATTTAAAAGAATACTTTAATAACTCAAATCCAGCAAACCTTAATATCACGCTTTGAAAATCTAAGTATGTAAACCCTTTTATTTAATTGACTTTTGATACGGTACCCAACACATCGCCTATCAAGCACTTTTTCTTTTCTTCAACTTATTGCTTTAAATAAATAAAATAAAATACATTTATTTCGAGCAAATGTGCTAATGTCTTCGATTGATTTGATTCTAAAATATACCAGTTTCCTTACGTTTGTTTGTTTAGCTCATAAACGAGGTCTTCCGAAGTACTATAAAGTAGTAGCCTACAGGCGCTTGGCTAGCGGAAGTTATCGGCCGTGATCTGGCCTGTTGCTTCCAGAGAAGCAACAGGCTTCTTAAATTAAAATAAAAGAGGCTTGTCCAAAAGTTAGGTACTGGACTTTCAGGCGGCTCCTGCTCAACCTGGAGGGGCCAAGCGCCTCCTGCCGTAGGCTCTACGCGGGGTTCGTGCGGTCCATGGCCCTTTACGGTGCCCCATTACCTGAACGCGCCTCCTTGCCGGATTGCCGCCATGGGATCTGGAGGCGATAGTCCTCGCACGCCTGAACGAAGCGTGGGGAGGCGCTACGCCGGGGGGAAACTTCGCTGCCGTGGCAAACCGCCGCTCAGCGGAAAGACTTCCGGACTGTGAGCTATGGGCTTATAGCTGTCCGTCCGTCTAATGACGACAGGCCGTGTCGACGGCGCGTTCGTGTTCCACGCGCGCCTCAAAGCGATGTCAGTACATTGAAGGGGCCCGAAAGGGCCGAAGCCTGCCGGGGCTGCGGGACTGTTACTGGACATACTGGGCGAGGAAGAAACATGGATGGGTTTTAGTCAGTAAAAGTCTGACACTCCCTCCCGCTCCGCCCAGAGTGGGAGAAGTTATTTGATGATTTCCCACCCGAAAAGAAAACTGGACTTGGACACTGAATAGCAACATTTCTAATTCATGTGACATAACATGACAGACGACAAAATAAAAATAGGAAAAATAGTCCGTTAGTCAGATTATCAAAATAGTACATTTTGATACAAGTGGAGAAAGATGACTGAAAATTGACGAAGATACGACGCTTTTTAAATTCTAAATACGTCAGCACGCAGTGGTATTATTTTTAGTGCGTTGTGACGTCACGAGCCACTCCCGGATTTCGATGCGTTTTAGCTTTGTCAATATTCATTGATTTACAAAATTAAAAAATACGTATCCATAATTTTTCAATACTCTAACTGACGGACTAAATTGATTTGCAATTTATTGATGGTCCAAAATAGCCTATAGTCTGCTGATCTGAATCTGCAAAAAGGCTTAATATGTAATATTTCTTCAATCAGTTTCCGTTCTCCTCCCTCTCTTTACTTAAAGGTTTATCCCTAATAACTTATTTTATGAGAGTTTCCGCCGACTTTCAGTCGAGATCAAATAAATTGCTTTATCTTTCCCGAAAACTGTTGAGTTTGCCAATTTCTTTTGGATCTGTATGGTGGGGTCTTTAGGAATGAAATATTAGCTTTTGAATTAAATGTTTTGTAACTTAATTAGAGTTTAGTATGAGGCATTTCAAAATGAACCTCCTTGAACACATCAAATATCATTAACTATCAGATATTAATGTTAAACACTGAAATAATAATGGTCATTTTGGTTATAACATCTTTAAAAGCAGGTCAAATCTAGATAATAATAAAAAAACACTACTTTTTATCACAACGTGGTGTGAAATATCTTATTTCGAACGCATCCGTAATAACATACTTACGTTACCAGAAGATCTAGTGGCCCAGTGGTGGCGGCCCCGAATTACGAACAGTAAGTCGTGGGTTTAAAAACAAGCAGGCGCATTACTTTGTGTAATTTATTTCATCACCACTGTTCTCAAAAACGGTGAAGGAAAACATCGTGAGGAAACCGGCATGTCCTAGAACCAAAAATTCGAAGACATGTGACATCTGAAGCCGCACTGGGCAAGATTAGTGGATAATAGCCCATAAGCAAAATACGCGCTGGAGTTGCGGACACCAGCTCGTTATACAATACAATACGTTACCAGAGAAGTACAAACTTTTTCTAAAGTCATCATCGCTCTCCTGTTCTTATATCCCAATTTATTTGGGGTCGGCGCAGTACATAATGTGTATTCCCGCTGACCCCACTGCACTGGTTCGTCCCACTGGTGGGGTCAACGAGAAAAATCAAAACTGTTCTGTCGTCTATGTCAACCGTATTTGAGACTGATATAAAGTTAGCGCCTGATGAGTTTATCTGCCTGTATGCGATAAAGTTGCTGCTTGCAAAGACAAATTCGAACATATTATGTATGTTCAAATAAATCGGTTTAGGTACACTATCTTACTCGTATGTAGTAGACCACGATTAGTTGCGATATTAAAGCCACGCGTAGACTTAGCTATTTGGCGGGCACTCTTCATATCTTATAGTATGTAGAAAACCTTAAGTGGCCGGTGGAGCGTGCGTTGTTCATACCAACGTAATACCAAAATAATTCGTAAACCAAACATATTCTTAAGGAAGTGTGTATTTATTTCGATTGAATTACATAATATCTAGGTTCCGAAATATATATTTTGAATGGACAGTGATATTTAGACGAGATATGAGGAATTTAATATTTCTATAGTAAACTTATTTTTCTCACAACTCTTGTTTATATCAATGTCCATTCATAAAATTTTGGGAACCTAGATATTATTATGTATATTTTTTTTTTTTTATTTATTTATAAATCACATTTGACACACTTAAATATAAAGCACACAATTAGACCTCTGGGTCTGTCTTAGCATGCCATGGCCTGAGACTTGATCAACGCGCTATTAACGTTTAAGTTATAATCGAATCGATGTAATATTCTTTGAGTTTACGCTTTATGTTTCTACTATTCAATGAGTCTCTGATGTCAACAGGTATTTGGTTTAGTAAGTTGGGTATTGCGAAAGAAGCGGTACGCCTGCCATAGAAGTTATTTTTGCGTGGCATTTGAAGTGATTTGGATTTTGCTTGTCGTGTATTCACGTCATATTTCACTGGAACTTGAATATCACTGTTATCATAATGTTCTAAGAGGAACAGATACTCAGCGCGCGCAAGGATAGGTAATACCTTGCAATGTTTAAATAACCCTGTGTAATTGTCTTGGTATTTATTTTTTACCTGTTTTGGAACTATAAGTTTCAGTAAACGTGTTTGCAGATTATGTATTTTGTCTAGGTAGGTTTTAAATGTGCGTCCATAACTGGTGAGTCCATATGAGATTATCGACTCGGCAAGTGCTGTGTACATTTGAAGGAGGGTTCCGTACGGTATATTGCGCTTTATAACTGAAAATTTGGTGAGTATCGCACGTAACTTGCCGCAAACAGATTCCACCTGGTAACTCCAGTTGAATCGGTTATCGATTATTAACCCCAGATAGGTATGATATGTGACTTGCTCTATAGGTGGGCAGTGACAGTCTGATACGTTTTTATGCAAACACTCATGACTATGAGCTATGATTTGAAAGGGATATGAGGTACTTATGTGACTTGAATGTACGTGTATAACTTTTGTTTTTTGTGGATTCAGAACAAGTCCCATATCATGGGCCCACTTAGTCATATGGGTAAAATCTTTCTGCAAACATTCTGCGGCCAAGTTAAGGTTTTTGTTAGCAGAAAGTATACAGGTGTCATCAGCGTATTGATACAGGGAACAGTGTGTTATAATATTTTCTAGGTCATTCACGTATGCTAGATAGTGTAGTGGACCAGAAACTGACCCTTGGGCTGTGCCTTTCGTCACATTTACAGGTCTGCTAAGGCTAGAACCAATCCTGACGCGATAACTTCGGCTACGAAGATATTCTTTACACCAGTCGAGTAATTTCCCTCTTATCCCCGAGTTTTCTAGTGTTTTTAATAGTGTACTATGCCCAAGCGTGTCAAACGCCTTGCTGAAATCAATGAATATGAGTATAACATGCTGCTTCTCATCTAGGTAGTTGTTAACTTCATCAGTGAAATTGGAAAGTAGTTGAGCCGTCGATTTCTATACCTAATCCAATCGAAATAAATACACACTACCATTAGAATATGTTTGATTCACAAATTATTTTGGTATTACGTTTGTATGATATTCGCATGCTCCGCAGTCCTTTTCAACCGACTTCTAAAAAGAGGAGGTTCTCAATTCGTCTGTATTTTTTTTTTTTTTTTTTTTGTGTTTGTTACCTCAGAACTCTCGACTGGGTGAACCGATTTTGATGGTTCTTTTTTTATTTGAAAGCTGGTGCTTCCCGTTTGGTTCCATGTCAATTTGGTTAAGATCTGACGCTGATCTTCGGAGATATAAATGGAACTCTTCAAAAATACACGGCAAAGCTGCAGTAATTGCTGCGATCGCTTGGTTGTTCATTGTTTATACAACATCATGACGTAACATCACGCCTGTATGCTCTGAGGGAGTATGCAGAAGTGTACAATACACCCAGATATCGACAGTTAGACGTGTAAAGTTCCATTTAATGGGATCTCGGAGAAATAGAGGTAACTCCTTAAATTTATAGGCACACCAGAAGCGGTTTGGGTAGTTTTAGAAAGAGTACTTTCTCGGAGTGATCCCACTTCAATTTGATAAAGGTCTGGTGACTTCGGAAGATAGGCAACGGAACTCCTTAATAAATGATAGCAAATGTACCTACTGGGATCGCTGAAATCTCAGAAGTCGGTGACAAAAAAAACGAAATCAATCAAACAAAGGTCACCGACTTCTGAAGCTAAAGTTATTTTTCACTTTTTTGTGTTAAGTCGGTTATATTTTTTGCAAAAAAGTTTTTTAAAGTGAAAGCGTCAGGGTGGCCTGCGAAATTCAAATTTTCTTACGTTTTTTACAATTTACAGGGCAGTGCTAAGTTGTATGTTGATGAAAATATCATTATAATCATTAATACAACGCTCCAAATTCATAAGAGTCGATGAACGAATTCGACTTATGTGAACTTTGAGGGTTGAAAAAATATACCAATTATTTGGTTGTCATGAATATCAGTCTTTCTATCCCAAAGTAAATGTTATTGCAATGAGAACTGTTCGAAATGAAATCAAATTATATTGAAACTTGTGAAAACAGTTTAGGCTAAGCTTGTACAATTTCAATATGGAATTGAGTCGAGAGTTTGGGATCAGTTTTTGAGTGTTTCTCTTATAACAACTTGTGGGCTTTCACTCTGAGGGTTACTGATATTTTACTAAGATATGCGTTTTACTGATAAAGTTCTATTTGAGGTAGAAGAACTGAGTTGCCAGACTTGTTTTTTTTACAACAAGGAATTCTTGTAGTTTCGCCACGTCCGTACGTCTGTACGCCTGTCCACGGCTTAGATTGAGACTCACGGCCATTTTCAATAACTTATTTACAGATCTATTATTTTATGTGTGTATTTGACATGTCGTATTTTTATTGACATGAATTTTGTTAAGTTATTGTGAATGTGAGGTCCATGAGGGTTAATATTCTTTTTGTTTTTCCCACGACTGTATGGCAGTTGAGTACTATAAGCGACCTACCCAAATGTCCTTTCTTTGGTATTGTTCGTCGTTTCGTTGCTCCTTGAGTTATAAGTCGAGCTACACGATAACTGACAAATGCTTGAACTGCCTGGACAGGCCCACTCAAATCTGTGTGGTTCTTTCTTCAAAAGACCATCTCAGACACTAATCTGTATAGTCCTCATGTGAATTGAGCAGTGAGCACCTCTGTGTTTGTTTTGGCTGTTTCTTCCAGAGTAGTCAGGCACGAAACACCGGCCCCATCTAGTTTTAAAAAAATGACGTGTTAAGTGTTTGCTAAAACCTACATGCTAAATAAACATCCTTTATCATTTATAAAGTAACGGAAGGTTGCTAGCTCTTATTGTTTGACATTTAGGTTACGTACGGTTAGAAACAAAAGTCACAGAAAAGCTTTCTTTGTTTTTTCAATTAATCACAGTCCTCGGACGGTGACGCGGATAGTATTTTCGAAGCTTACTTGTTTATAGAAACACCGATAGCTACGAGTCGTTGGTACTTATATTAACTAACAGTTATACGTAAGTAAGTTATAGAAAACAGCCGATAGTGGTAAAACTATATCTTTGAAACATGTTTTTGCGTCCTTCGCGTCTATCTGATGTTGTGGGGTATCGTCCTCCTAAAATATTGTGGATGTGAGGGAACCATTTTATATTTCAGGGATCCATCCGTTTACGACATTTTAAGCTTTAAAGTGCAACTTTTTGTTAGAGTCGAGAAAACTGGTTACCCGAACAACAAATAGCCTAGTCCTAGCTCTAGCGTATTTACAGGATGTCCGTGGTCTGCATTGGCTCAACTTTACAGATTTAAAAGCTCCTTCATACCTAGCTGAAAGCTTAAAATTTCTCAAGACTTTCATGCATCCATAAATCCGTTAAGAAATTCCTTTGCGTAAAATACTTGAGGTTTTCATGCCGGTAATGTGCAGTAATGAATGCGCTTTGGTAAAGACTTATGGTCTTTTGAAAATTGCGGTCTTTTTACATTTCTATTCGTCCATTGGCATGGTCTTAGTAATAGGGTAATGGTTTGTAACCGACATGTTTTTTTTTTATTTTTTTATTGGAGATTCGAAGATTTATTCCATGTATTAAACCTTTTCATGTTTTCTTTTGCCTTAAATAAATGTGTTACCAGTTTGAAGAAGTTGGTGTCGATGCAGTTTGCGTCCCACAACATAGGCTGGTCATTTCCCTTCACCTTCAAATAAAATTGTATGCTGCGTAAATTCGTGCTAGTCCAAGTTACATGTCGATGTTTTTAATTAAACTCTCAGAAAGCTCTGAATAAATTATAGGAATAGATAGGTGTTATTGAAAATCCGGATTTGTAATCTTTGAGTGACATTTGGAGCATCAATAAACTGTTGAAAATGTTGTCAATACAATTTTGGGCTCTAAGCAGATTATTAAGATTCCGTACCAATAGTACTAACATTCCACTGACTGTCTGTCTGTCACTAGGCTGTGTGTCTCATGAACCGTGTTAGCTAGACAGTTGAAATCTTGACAAATGATGTGTTTCTGTAGCCGCTATAACAACAAACATTTTTTTGGACTCTACTGCGATGGTACGGAACCATGCGCGAGTGCGTCGCACTTGGCCGGTTTTCGTTTTAACCTGTCAACTTACTTGGCACTTAATGTAGCGGAGCTGGTTACATTAACCAGGCATACGTTCGCGACTGATGATTCCTCATCTTCTGTTGCCTCTTCCCAACTATGTTGTGGTCGACTTGCAGTTGACTCGAATGAAGCTGAATACTTTATTTTACATGGAGCGACTGTCTATTTGATTAGCACGACAAGACACAGGTAAACTCACATCCCGTTGTCATGCCATTATTTCAATTAAGTTAAACAATTAAAATTGACCCATTATACTCATCACCTGTTAGCCTTGGCCATTTTAATTGGAGGTCGACTGTCTGATCATCATAAGCCAGTTGCTGGTACCCATTGGTAAGACTGGTTGTCAGAATTGCAGGCTTATGACTGTTAAAGATGCACGAAAGGCAGTCACTGACCGCCATTGTTTATCGTGTCTTCGAGGTAAGGAGATTCATGGTGTACAGATCAATACCTGTGGTTGTTGACAAGCCTATACCGATGAATCCTCATCAATGATACTATAACAGCTCACAAGGCTTCGTATGACCGTAGTAGGCCGGGCCAAGCCGGGTTAAAAAGCTAGGTAGCTACGTTCATCGTTTAAAAAAAAACTTACTTAGGAGTATTTCCCTTGCGGATAAACCTCTTTGGTAAAACACATCTTCATAAAAATAAGGTGATTTTATTTATGAAATATCTAGCCTTGGTTGCTGGCGAGGTCTGACCTTGTTACGGTTAGTAGATGTTCGATGGAAAGGCCATGTAAAGCGAGACTTGCCCCGAGGGGACCGATATACTCTCTCATATTCAGATGAAATTTCATCCCAAAATTTAGCGACGCACTCTTCAAGTCACATCGCGTAATGGAAAGGAAATTTTGTAAACCAGGTTGTGGTTATAAAAAATGGCAGCATCGGTTCATATTCATCATCCACAGCCAAAATTAATTTCCACTACTTGGTATATATATAGGCTTTTCTTTTTAAAGGCCAATCTCAAAAACCTGGATGAGGCTGAAGCTTCATCCAAGCTTTTCCCCGATGACAACAGAACTATGTCGTGAAAAGAAATGTGGGTCGTACGGCGGCGAGATGGGCTCACACCGCCGGACTACCCACATTTCTTTTTCCAGTTCTTGAACGCCATTCGGTGACAGCCTTAAGTCCACCTGTCATGACAGCGCCTAGCTAAGTGTCCTGCCCAACTCTATTTGAGTTCTATACTGCGTTACAGTATCAGTTAATGTAATAGGTTTTTTATTAAACGCATTTTATACAACACACGGCGAGTCTTTCCACCCGATGTTTTTCTTCACGGTTTTGAGAGCATAGGTGATTAAATTAAATTACACAAAGTAAATGCTCCTGTCTGGGTTCGAACGCACATGACCTGAAGTATTGTGCTTTTTCCCAGCTATGTTTGGGTCAGCTTCCAGTCTAATAGGATGCGGCTGAATACCAATATTTTTACGTGTTCCTATCTGACCCCCCAAAACCCAGATAGTACTGGGTAGAAAGATACCCCTTGGTGAGACTGATGGTTGTCAGACTTTCGGGACTTTGACTACCTGTAATGATTATCAAAGATCCACGCAATTGACAGCCGGGACCAACGGCTTAGCGTGCTTTCCGAGCCACGGAGGAAACTCGGTACTTAATGGGCGGACGTACCTAATCCTCAGACCAACCTAAGCAAGCACGGCTTAACCTAAAAATAGCCAATAGCTAATCAACTCACTCACTGAATGGAACCTATGCATCATTTATTATTTTTTCAACATAGTTACTTCAGGCAGTTTGTTTGCAGAACCAGAACTATACACCGTAAAATTTTAATGGTTGTTTTCCCGCGGCAGAACGACTTGCCATGTGGAATACTTTCGAAGCATAGAGTAATAGTAAAAAATAAGATATTTTGGTGTTAAAATAAATTCTTCAACTCGAAAAAGTGAGAACCACGAAAAAACAACCAAATTAAAAAATGCTGAAAAAAGACCGAACATTAAATTCAATGTAGCCGAGTGCGGAACCGATGTGACCGCTTGCAGTGTCCGGTTGTACTCGTAGGCGATCTTGAAAATCCTTCCGTAAGGAACACGAGATATTCTTTGTTAACGAAAAGGGTTTTTATCTCTATGGATATGCTAACCCTATCGTACTATTACTAACTTTTAACTATTTACGAATGTGGGATATTTACTTACTATTAATTAGAAGGAGAATCATTGACTAGACATCTTCACCAAGCCACACAGCCTCTTTGCAATCGCTAATGTAAGGTTTGCTAAATTGAATTATTGAATTAGACTAACGTTCGAAATGTCTAATCAATGATTCTCTTTCGTTCTTGCTCCTAACGCACTCCAGCAGCAAATGTTGCATATTTTCTTCTTTCTTCTAGATTAGGAAAGCAAACTTTGTTACAAAGCACACATTTCAACGCTTTCATCAGTTGATTAGTCGGAGTAGAGTCGACGTTGACTGTTACGTTACGGTACCGTCGCGCGTCGCGTCGGGGCCACTCCAACACAAAGTAAGAGATACAAGACTTACATTGTAACTTTATTGTCACTCTATATTATTATTATTATGTCGTTTTCCATTTTAACGATGTACACAGTCGGGTAATGTAGTTTTCTTACAATGTCGGTCGAGTTACAAATAGTATTAGAAGAGTGTTGAGGGTTATCTGCCTAAGTTGTGAATATGGGCTCATAACAGTTTGTCAAACTACTATTTACTACTGTACGTACATATCTATAACACTGAGTCACGTGAGCGAAGCCGCGGGCACAGCTAGTCCGTACATATACCGTGGGTTTTTGGTCGTCTTTTAACGGCAGCTCACTTCATTTACCCAATGAGTACTAAACATTCATAACAAAAAATATTATTTGTAAGATTGAAATTATATGTAATTAAGAAAATTTAAATATTATTCATTATTAAGAGGCATTACGTAGTTGAAAGCTCTGTTGTGACCGTAAAATTGTAAAACCTTGTAATTGTAAACCTAGATAGATTAGATTTCGTTAGATTGTAATTTCATCATCTAGCGAGATTGTTAACTCTCGAAAGATTGTCAACCGAACATCTGCTTGGGTGTGGGAAGGGCCCGCGCGCCCTGCACAGTGCGAGAAATGATTCCCCTTGAACCCTATGTACTTCTCCCATGAAAAGATAATGCACAGTTTCTTGAGAAAGACCGATTACTGTAACCTAAATTATATTCGCCAAAAAAGCGTAGTCGAGGGAGCCCCGCTACGCGGGACTCTTATTTCTATCTGTAGGGTTTACGGAACCTAACTAACCTAACGTCGGGGTGCTTAAAGTCCCGATTATGGGGGCAGAGATACTTCCGTCGCATGTGTTTCACAATTTTACGGTTTCACTTCGATAGATTATAATCTACGCTAAGTTGTAAGCTGTATGTTCGTTTGACTATCTTTCGAGAGTTTACAATCGCGCTAGATAGATTACAATCTAACGGGTTTTACAATTTTAAGGTGACATATACATTGAGAGGACCACCTTTGTTAGATGACTAAAAAGTCGCGGTGTATATTAGAACTTTTGAAACGTACCTAATACATAACTTGATGTAATAAGACCTAGCTGGATATTATTAGGGGCTGTGCAGACGATGGACAGTTGTTCCATCGGACAGACAGATACAGACAGTAACTTGAAACATCCGATTGAAACATCCGATTGGTAGCCTGTGAAATTCAAATTGTCATCCTTCAGGAACGATATTTTCATCAACATAAAGCACAGACCTAACAATTGCCTAGCTCGCCGTCCGTCCGTCTTATGAGGACAGGCCGTGTCGACGGCGCCGGCGCGGCGGCGCGTTTATGTCCCACACGCGCCTTAAAGGCGCGGTTCAAATACGTATGGCGTATGGCGTATGGCGTATGGCGGTGGCGCGGCGCGGCGCGGGCGAGGTGACGGCGCGGCGTGGCGCCGCCGGCGCAGCGCAGAACAGGCACGCTAACGGTGTCGGAATGGCGAGGCGCGGGCGCATTCTAGTCTTTAAAGTCTAAATTGTCACGCATTTTCGCCGTCTTGTTCTCGCCCTGTACATGCCAATGCTAACTGCTGGTGCGCGGAGGGTGAGGAAGTGGCGCCCGTGCGGCGCCCTCGCCACGCCCGTGCCACGCCATCTCAGTATGTGTCGCGCCACACCCCTTCTATACATTTTGTATGAAATATCAAAGAAGTAGCGCCACGCCACCACCTCGCCCGTGCCGAGCCACCGCCATACGCCACTTGTGTTTGACCCACGCCAAGGCAAGCAAGGGCCGAAGCCGGCCGGGGTTGCGGGACTGTTCGAAAGAGATACCGCGGCCCCGGAACGTAAAGGGCGAGGAAGGAACATGGATGGGTTTTAGTCAGTAAAAATCTGCCACTCCCTCCCGCTCCGCCCAGAGTGGAAGAAGTCATTTGATGATTTCCCATCCGAAAAAACAAGGACTGCAAATTGCTAAAAACGAAAGAACGGGCTACTCTGACGCTTTTACCTTAAACTTTTAAACTTTTAAATTACCGATGAAATGTGATACCGTCTTTCAGGAAACTTGAAGTCCGGCTTTCTTTATCACACCAACGTATTATACACGGGGCCATATTAGGTCTATTTTCTCGATTTTTTAAAGAAGTAATGCGGAAGTGTTTGCGGCTCACAGGAGTGGTCGAAACTAATTCGAACTCGGTGAGTGACGACGGCTATAAGATTTATACCCCTTATGTGTTGACAGACATCGGTCGCCTGTTATTAGGAGTCTAGAGGCTGTATGGTCGTTGGTTTTCATTTACCTTTTCTTTGTTACCAAATTAATAACCCATTTTCCTTTAAATTGTACACCTAGACTTAAGTTAGCAACTAAGCTGTAATCTGGCGTCCTTTTTGTCAATGTTGTGTTTACCTGTAATTGGCATATATATTAGAACACTACCGTAGGAGTTAGTTTAAGTATGTGCATATATGTGCTGTAGGTGAACCTTAAGTAAATAAATAAATAAATAACATACAATTACGCCTGTAATCTCCGAATATTTAGACAGAGTTGAACCTAATAGTACCTAAGTAGGTACACCCATTAATAGGGGGCGAGCCTATTGCCATCAACCTGGCACAATTGTAGTTTAATTTCGTACAACAATTCCAGATAATATGTACCTTTATTAATATTGATGATGGACATGAAAACAAAGGACTGACATATCTAGACTCGTGCTCAATCTATTATTTGTAGGTACTTGTTATACCTATATCAGTGGATAACAATGTCTTTAACATCGGATCCAATTCTGAGAAATTCAAATTAATTTCTATATTCTGAAATAAGATTTGATTTACAAAATGAAGATTATAAATATTAACATACCGTAATCATTAAAATGTCTTTAACGAAATATTTTCCTGATTTTTCAACTATTTTTGGTTTTTGATGACAGTGGCCTAACACAATTAATCAATTTGAATATCCTACCGGTTTGGGCATCTACGAGTATCATCTGGCGTCCATAGTAGCTCGGTCTTTGCACTTTCCTTAATATCTCTTCGTATGAACCAGAACAAATGAACTACGTACCGGTATCGTTTATCATTAGATATTTTTTTTGAAGATAGATACGATAGGTGACGATTCAAGACTTGTACCGGTTTCTTTTTGGATTTCAAAGTTTAAGAACTTTAGAATGTAGGTGAGTTAATGACCGCTATGGCGTTCTCAACTGGCAGCAAAGATACCTACACGATAATGAATGTGAACCTACTCCTACCCCAAGGACGTTCAAATCCTAAACAAGGTGGAAAAGACACCGACGCTAAGATTACCACGTTATTCACTTCATCATTCTGATCCCAAAAAAACAGTTATTTCATTTCCATACAGGTTTAGCGTCGCCGGTTCTCGGTTTTGGGGGCTACTTGGTCCCATTTCAACCAAAATGTTATTGGGTATATTACCATCAGGATTTTTTCAGTAGCAGCCAATGAAAGTGTTTCTAGACATTGTAAAATAACTTCTCCCATACACCAACCGACAGTTTTCGATATTTTTGCTCGAAATTCTGAGTCATCCCAAATAACCTCCAAAACCTACATAGTCCCGTTTTACGGTACCTAATGTACTTCAAGATACTGCAATCTATTTTCTATTTCAATGTTCTTGGCACATACTGGTAGAAAAAAAATGTTTTAGCCATATTATAAAAGCGACCCATTAAGAACTCGTAAAACAGATGAATAAAATACGTCTTTTATATAAAACCGGGTGCTGTCATAAGATATTCAAAGGAATAATGGCTGCTAACGACCGACGAACTTCTTGTTTAGAATGTTTTCGGAAATTGTGAGACTCGCAGCCCTCTTACGTACATTTTTTATCGAGTTGGCTTAACATTTTTTCTCTCAAAGACCGCTAAATGCCACTTGTGCGGTGGTGTAGAAGTTAACTCATTAATTTTCCTTTTAAAAGTAATTATGTCACAGTCAAAACTGTTCATCGGTTAAAACCACTTTTGACTGGTTTCAGTCAAAACCCTTATGAAGATAAAATGCGTTGTCTGCATTAAAAACATGTTGATTTCGAACGCCTCAGTTGTAATTACCTTGTCCCAGAATTACATGATGTTTTTCAAAGGGTCACAAAAAAAAACCTAAACATCTAATAAGTTTCTAAGTAGGTACTTAAATGTCAGTTTTTGTTAAAATAGTTTTCACCGATCAAACCTAGTTTTTACTAGTTTTCACCAGTCAAAAGTAGTTTTGACTGATTAACAGTTTTCACTGTGACATTGTATACAGAGTGATTATTTTGAGTGAAATAATATGGGGATTGAAACGATGTATGACTGTTCTTCCCACATAACGAAATTATCATTAGGTACACAAAATAAAGTCGATGGGCATTAAAATTGGCGTTTTTTAGGGTTCTTTACCTCGAAAGGTAAAAAAAAGAAACCATTATAAGATCACTTTCTCCGTGTGTCTGTCCTTCTGTCACCACCGATTTTCCCAGGACCATGTCGACCTAGCCAGTTAAAATTTATACCAGTTGCTGAAGTCTAAAGTCCCTATTAGGTGTATAAAAATCAAGGTCCTTAGTCAACACGATAAAAAAACATGGGCATATTAAGATTTTCGTGAAAACTATTGTATTTTTATATACTTCTATTTTTATTTTTCGGGATTTTCCTTTTACTGCTGCTGTAAGACCTTGCTTTTAACCTAAATTAACAATTCTAGGTCAACCGGAAGTGCGAAGTAAGTCAATTATAGGTTTTGGTGAGGAGCAATGTCTTACAGCTCATGTAAAGGAAAAAATCTGAAAACCGTAAATATGTAGCATTAGCCGTTTCATGGGATCGAACAGCAAAGTTTAGTCTGTCCTTTAAAAAGTTTGTACGGAACCCTCGGAGCGCGAGTCTGACTCGCTCTTGGCCTGCTTTTTTAACCGACTTCTAAAAAAGGAGGTGGTTCTCAATTCGGATGTTTCTATTTTTTTTTTATTTTTTTTTGTTTGTTCGCGCATAACTTCGTCGCTTGCCAACCGATTTGAAAAATTATTTTTTTGTTGGAAAGGGTATACTTTCCAAATGGTCCCATAGCCACCAAGTCGGGATCTGATGATGGAATCTTGGCGAAATCGAGGGAAATCTTCAAATTTTATAGGATAACGTACAGCAATTTTGGTATTTTCTGCAACAAATGAAGCATTTGCGTTCGATAAGAACCATTCTACCATCAGATCGGATGATGAAGCCAAGAGTCACGGAACTCCATAATGAGACAATGTATCCTAGTCGTGTTTGGGCTTGTTGTAATTGTAACGGTATGCACTTTCCATGTGTACCAAGCACATGTGAACCACTAAAAAGTGAAAAATAAAAACTTTTGTTGCAAAAAATAAAACCGACTTCAAAAAAAAAAAAAAAAAACGTTAAAAATAACTTTAGCTCCTGAAGTCGGTAACAAAAAAATTAAATCAATCAAACAAAGGTCACCGACTTCAGAAGCTAAAGTTATTTTTAACTTTTTTTTTTTTTGAAGTCGGTTTTATTTTTTGTTAATACTTTATGAACAACTCGCACAAAAAAATAAAATAAAAAAATGAAGCTAAAGTCTCGCAGTATCTCTTACAGATTCGGATTTCCTCATATTATCCTATTTAAAAGAATCATACTTTACTCAAATATTTGATGATTCCAAGTGTATCTTTCTTCAGGATATTTTTTGATTTTTGTTTTATTTATTTACAATCAGAAATCAGAATATTCGTTATTTTATAGTTTCAGGGAGATGGAAACGTATCGAAGCTGCAAAGGAAACTTTATTAAGGGATTCCCAAATGTTTCTGTATTTTCTTAATTACGCGAACTATCGCAGCTGGTTAGTTCGATACTGTTAAATGCTTACGCAGAATCGACACGAACTTGAAAGGAACTTGGCTTACAACGCTATCCGTTTTCACGACAAAATGGATTACAAAATTTAAAAGTTCGACAATGGTGATTTGAATTCTATTGATTGGCAAAAGCCTCGGACTATAAATTAATATTTCTACGTCAAATAGCAAAACATAGAGAAACTTATCTTGCACACTGCTATAACCTGTGTTTTGTGTGTTTGTTTGTATATTGATATTGATTGATTGATTGCTATTTTAATATTGCCACAAAACTACGTTATACAAAGATGAGTTTTGGAAAATAAATATTAATACAGTGTGTTTGGCTACCGGTTACTGATACTCTAAGGGCATATTGTATACTCCGTTTTAGACTTTCACGGTTTTTCACAACACTTAAAGTCCGGAAGTCAGGAATCCCGTAAGTACTTTAAGTGTATAATATTATATACTCATTTCTATTTAACAAATACACGTTTACAAATACCCCTAACCCCACACCCTGCGAATGGCAGCCATTTTGTTTTTTTTAATTGGCTGATCTAGGAGCTCGTGGCTAAATAAAAACAGTCGCTCGGTTCGATCTATAGGTTAAGCAGTGCTTACATTTCTGTGGATGAGTGACCACCTTTTCAACCGACTTCCAAAAAGAGGAGGTTATCAATTCGTCTGTATGTTTTTTTTTTTTTTTTTTTTTTTTTGTGTTTGTTACCTCATAACTTCCGACTGCGTGAACCGATTTTGATGATTCTTTTTTTATTTGAAAGCTGGTGCTTCCCATGTGGTCCCATTTTAATTTGCTGAAGATCTGATGCTGGTCTTCGGAGATATACAATGGAACTCTTCAAAAATGTACGGCAAATCTGCAGTGATTGCTATTATCGCTTGTAGGTTTATTGTTTATACAACATCATGACGTAATATCACGCCTGTATGCTCTGAGGGGGTACGCAGATGTGTACAATACACCCAGATTTCGACAGTGTTGTTGCAATAACTTTAGCTTCTGAAGTCGGTGACAAAAAAATTAAATCAATCAAACAAAGGTCACCGACTTCAGAAGCTAAAGTTATTTTTCACTTTTTTGTGTGAAGTCGGTTTTATTTTTTGCAAAAAAGTTTTTTTACTTACCGAGTTTCCTCCGTGCCTCGGAAAGCACGTTAAGCCGTTGGTCCCGGCTGTCATTTGTAGATCTTTGACAGTTGTTACAGGTAGTTAGCGGTCCAAAAAGTCTGAAAACCAGTCTTACCAACGGGTATCGTATTACCCAGTACTAACTGGGTTGTGGACGTCAGATTGGCAGTCGCTCCATGTAAAATACTAGTATTCAGCTGCTTCCTGTTTAAAAAATCCGTGGAAATGGTTAGGCAGTCGGTGATGATTTCCTATTTTACACACAACACAATATCCACGACATGTATTGTTAATAATGTAAAATAAATTCAGCTGCATCCGCTTAGACAAGAAGCTGACCCCAACATAATTGGGAAAAAGCTAGGCGGATGATTATGAATCGGCTGATCTAGGGTTTGTTCAATATGACGATGTGACGTGACGATGTGACGATGTGTGATCTTTGAATGTCAGATGATACATTGATTGAGAGACGTGCAAATGATTTTATTGCAAGGGGAAAACGACGAGGCTATGAAAATATTCCTGAAAAATAAGCAAAAAGAGCCCAAAAAAAATCAGAAATTACCTCCACGCAAATCACTGGAAGTTCCCATTCCCATGTCAACCTAATTTCACGAAACGAAATAAACGGCACCTGGTACCAATACTGCATTTTTTTGGAATTATGATATTGGTCCTATAAAGAAAGTTGCTCTGTCTGGAGATCTGAACCACACCCTTAAATACGAGCCCAGCGCACGTTGTATACAACGGAAAAAATAGCGGCCGCCATACACAAACATTCCTCATAACGACCATATTCTCTGCAGTTCGCCCCTAAGTAGGAAATTAAAGTTAAATCTATCACAATATCTTGCCGCAAACCGACCCTCATGCCTGTAGACAATGGAAACTTTACAGCAACTTCGTCTGTTTTCAGCTCGTGCACAACTTTAAGTGTTTTATCCTAGGTGAAGAATTTAGCAGAAGTTCAAGTTGGAACGTCTCAATTTTTTATTTATTGTTACTAACCTGTTTCGTCCCATTGATGGATAAAGGTCACCCTGTCCCAGTTAATTGAACGAGTGGCCGCAAGCAGGACTGTTGAGCATTAGGCTCTGGGTTCGATTATCGGGACGGGCAGTGTTATTAGCTTATTTATCAGGAATTTCTTAGAAGCAGCTGCGGAGTCTGGGTTTCAGTCCGGTTGATAGCAATAGGTATAACATGGAACTAGACATCTGGCGAAATGAAGAACGGTCCACAAAACCCTTCGGGTATTACAGGGCCTCAAGTCTGCTATTACACTAGTGTGAGAATAGTCTATCATTGACTTCATATTTGTTGATTTTGACAAGTCTGGTAATCTACTAACATAATGGCGTCATTAAGGTTTACTATTGTATTTCATGTCTTGAGCCACTCATCTTATTGTTATTTTTTTTTTGTCTTATGTTATCACTTATTTTTGTGAATGCTGGTTAACCTATAATTGGCGACTGTGTAAGTCCAAGACCTTAAAACATTTTTATATCTAAATGCTGTACACAGAAGCTGTTGGTGAACCTATGTTAATAAATAAATAAATAAATAAATTATGACTTTCCAATGGTCAACCAAAGACACTCCATTGAAAAAAATAGCATCGAATGGTAAACTCGTACCTACAACTCGTACATAATGACAAATTAATGACTGGTGTTATTTACGAACTTCTTACTACCGCAGATTGCTTAAAACACTAATAAATAATATGTAAAAATATATAAATGAAATCTGGCGGATTTTATAATAATGGCAATACGATAATTCACAATTCTATTACGAGACCATGACCGATCAATTTTCGACCATCATGAATTTAGCAGAATAAGAACTTATAACAAAATGACAACGGGATGAGAATGGGATCGTTTTGGAATAACGAATTTATAAAAATAGCAGACGAAGGCCCCAGGTGTGATGTTTGGAAAAATTCTCCCTGTACGCGTCAAACTAGTCCCGTTATCGTCTCCTGAGTGCGACGCGACGTCAGACGTTTTCCGGGACCCACGTTGTGCTGGATTTACGATTGCGACCTGCGATTGCGACAGTCTTTAGAACAAGATAAGTGGGTACTTACCTGGCAAAGCACGTTATCGTAGGTCTAGGTTCAGTTAGCCTTCTTTGCTTTGCTCACATGAGTTGTAATTGTGATAAATATCGAAGAGCGACCGACTTCTAACAAGATTAAACTGAATTATATTGTCTGCTCCATGTTATTCGATTACTGCTAGCTCTGTTGTATTTGTTATGTAAATTCAGCTTTAAAGAACTTAACATGTTTCTTTATTTGCAATTAATTGTTGCAATTAAGTATTAAAGATAATGCTTTCTATCTAAGTATGCTCTCTTAATAAACCATCTGGCATATGGTTAAGTGGATATTAAAATTTAATTTAACAACCTCCTCATTAAATTAAATGCCATTTATATCAGTGCAACATGACCCATATCCTCGCTTCGTCACCCTGTAACCTGTCCTGTATCAAGTATGGACATAAATTGAAAGGGACCTGCCCGAATTGTTCATTATAGGCAGAATAACCTTGGGTTTACGAGTGAGCACGTTTTGAAGAGCGACGACGGTGGGTGGCTATTGCATAGCAGTGGACAAATTTGAAAAGGACACACCCATAGGATTACGGTGCATCTTTGTGCTATACAAGGGTACCTGAAGGCATCTTTTGGAGCTCCTGTTGGGAGCTCTTAAACCAGAATGTTTTTCTTCATTTGCCTAGTTTTCCCATCTATGTTGGGGTCGGCTTCCTGTCAAACCAGTCTCAGCTGAATACCAGAACTAGCTGTCAGACTTTTGGGGCACTGACTACCTGTAAAAGATCTATAATTGACAGCTGGGTGAATCAGCTTGACGTGCATTCTGAGGCACGGAGGAAATTCGGTATGTAATGGGTGATCACCCATCCACGGACCGGACACGGCCGGCGGAACATGCGTAGTTTACACAATATTAATTATTATCTATACACAGAAATTTAGCGTGAATGTCCGTAGAATTTAGTTTTTTTTCTCTTATATTTTATAAGTGGAGACCTGTAATTGGCTTTCAGACTATTGTACTGTCCTTGATCTGTTTGTTTTAGATGTAAGTCTCCCATGTTATTTTAATAAATAAATAAATAAAATAAAATGGTAAACTGACTGACTAACTGACTGACTGACTGGGTGATATTATCAACGCACAGCCCAAACCGCTGGGTCTACAGATTCCAAATTTGGCAAGTAGGTTCCTTATGTGGTCTAGGGGTGCACTAAGAACGGATTTTTAAAAATTCACCCTCTAAGGGGGTGAAATGGGGGTCCAAAGTTTGTATGAGAAAACAAGATTAGATAGACTGTTTTATTCGAAAGAACTATTGATAAATGAGTAAACATTTTGTGTTTCAGGTTTTTCCAGAATTCAACCCCTAAAGGGATAACAAACTCTGCAAATCAACATGAGTATTATTTGTATGGTGTTTCGGGTTGGGTGTATTACAAAAACAGCAAGTTTAAGATTTAACGTGGCGGACCTGCAATACTATCATCACTTGTTGGGGTGCGATGGGGTTGAAATGTCTAAAAAACAATATGGATGTCGATTCCGAGATTATCATGTTCGTGAACGGGCGCTATCAGTTGGGACTGGTCATCTCTTAGCTGCCACGGTTAATTTGATTTTTTTTTTTATATTGTTGATTTAATCTTTTCTCTGGACGCTCTTAATGTGCACGTCTTACTACATCGTTCTCACATATATGTTTAATCACACATGAATGATGTAACCAAGATTTTGTAAAAATATATTGATTTAAATTAAAAGAGTGTCCATGGAGTTTCTTGCCCGTTCTTCTCCATAGAGATCTACGCTAGGGAATGGGCAACTACAGTACTTTCTCAAGTTATTATGCCTTGTGACTGTGACTGTAGCTTTGATTTTATTTGTATTTTGACATTCAAAAGTGCCGTAATGGTCTAGTTGAAATAAATGCTTTGAGTTTGAGTTTTGAGTTGAGTTATCAAGGTTGCGACTCGACCGACTCGATTAGACTTCTATACAGGGTTATTGGAGTATCTGGACACTTGCACGAAGAACACTTGCGCGAATGGACTTTAGCGCGCTAGGACACATGGATGGATTTTGGGTTCGCTGTTTACGAAAATGAGGTAGAGATGAAAATCAAAGATGGCGCCGAGGAAAAGTTTTGGTTTTTCCATCACGCTTGTCGTTTTCAAGGTTTTCGGGGTCGCTGATAACGAAAATGAGGTAGAAATGAAAATCTAATACTCAATACTCAATCCTCAAATCTTTATTTGCATTCCATATGTATTACATAGATGGTGTTATCAAAATAATATAAAACCAATATGGACCCTGTCGGGCACAGCAACATTAGGAGAGAGGAAGAGGGCTAAGTATCAATTCAATAATATTACTATAAGTTATTAAATGTATTTAAATTATGAATAATTATGTATATATATATTTAAATTGTTATGTCTGTGTATTAGGTATAATAAATTATCTAATTTCAATTTTGTATAACGATTAGAATAATCTATATAATTATTATGCAATTATTATAAGTATATTTCATTATTATTAAATTATATTATTGTTTATGTAAGTATTTATATTTTATATTTGGTTTCCTACATTTAACGCTAGCGAGTAATTTTATTTTGCAATTGATTTGTCATCTATAAACTCCTTTACTGAGTAGTATGCCTTGGATTCCAGAAATTGTTTCAATTTATTAATAAATACATTTGTTTTGTCTACTTCTCGAATGTTATTTGGCAATTTATTATACATTTTTGTGGACATAACTAAAGGGCCGGTTGAGTGCATTTTAAGTCGGGATTGGGGTACGTTTATTTTATTTTTGTTATGTCGAAAGGTGTACCTAGTTTGTGTTTCTTCACAAGTGGTGTAAAAATGTGGATATTTTCTGACAAATTTACATAATTCGAAAATATATAAACAGGGAAGTGTGAGTATTTTGTGTTTTTGGAAGTGTGGTTTGCAGCTATCTGTTTGTTCAATATTTGTTATTATTCTAATTAGCTTCTTTTGTAAAATAAATATAGTTTGCGAATCGGTACTGTTTCCCCACAGCATGACCCCATAGCTGAGCCATGCCTGAGCGTATGCATAGTACGTAACAAGTGCCGTTTGAAGGTTGGTAGTTTTTTAATTTCGCGTAGGGCGTATGAAAATTGTGATAGTTTTGTTCTTAATTTCTGTATATGGGATTTCCAATTTATGTGGGTATCTATGGACAAACCGAGGAGAGTAAATTCATTTACTTGTTCCAATTTTGTATTATTAAATGTGAAATTTAGTTTTAAAGGGGATTTTTGATGTGGGTGAAAAGTAATTAATTTTGTTTTGGTGAAGTTTATTTCTAGGTTATGGTTATCCATCCAGTTTACAACTGTAGAAAGAAGGGAGTTTAATTTATCGTTAATATTGTCATGGTTCTGGCATGAGGTAAGCAGAGAGATATCGTCAGCAAATAGAACACATGTCATGGTCCGTTAATAATTTTAGGAAGATCGTTTATATAGATAAGAAACAACAGGCAGCCCGTAACACTCCCTTGGGGGATTGACGCATTTACTGCTTTGCTGTCAGATCTTATTTTAATTATTTCATTCGTGGTTTTATCGAAGTATTCAATTTCTACCAGTTGTACCCTATCTTTTAGGTATGATGTAAACCACTCATGAGCTTTCCCTCGTATTCCTATCCCATGTAACTTGTCCAATAGTATTTTAAATTGGACCTTGTCATAGGCTTTGGTCATATCAAGCAGCATGCCTATGGCGTAGTTTTTATTATTAATAATGGTTAGAGCCTCTTGAACGTATTTATAGACTGCTAACGTTGTAGACCTGTTTTTGCGGAAACCGTTTTGGCAGTCGTCAAGTATTTTATATTTTTCACAAAATGAGTATACGCGGTCACACATAGCCATTTCAAATATTTTAGACGCAGTTGGAAGCAGCGCGACAGGTCGATAGTTGTTAGGGTCGGTTTTAGAATTTTTCTTGTGAATGGGTTTTATCAGTGCGGTTTTTAGTTGAGTGGGAAAAGTTCCCTCTTCAAACGATTGGTTAACTAATTTAAAGAATGGTAGGGTTAGTTCGTCTGCACATTGCTTTAGTAGGAATGGGGGAAGCTCGTCCACTCCAAAGCTCTTCTTAGTTTTTAAACTTTTTATTATTTTGTTGACTTTATAGGGATCGACAGGACCGAGAAACATTGTGTTCTCTGTGGGGCACATTACAGGGGCTCCTTTTGCTGATGAGGTTTTTTCCCCAATTGAAGCAAAGAAGTCATTAAAAATATTTGCTATTTGTTTAGGGTTAGTTATCAAGTTATCATTCCTATGTAATTTTATGTTTATTTTTCGCTTTTTATTGATTTATTTGTTCTTTCATTTATGATATTCCACATAGTTTTTACTTTATTTGTTGCCTTTTTTATTTTATTTATATATTGTAGTTTTTTTGCTGTCGTTACAGATTGTTTCAGGGTTTTTTCGTATTTTTTATAATATCTTAATAATATGGGATTGTTTGTTTTAGTGGTAAGTATTTTAAGTAGCCTTTTGTTTCTGCATGATAATTTAATACCCTTTGTTAGCCAGTACTTCTTATATGTCGGTTTTATTTTAATCTGCTGAAGCGGAATACACGCATTTAGGATTTTATTTAATATATTATTGAACGCAGAGTAATTTTCATCAATATTTTTATCTGATTGTATTATTTCATTCCAATTTAATTTTTTTAGTTGAGATTTAAAGTTTTCTACATTTTGTGTATTATATAATCTTTTTTTGGTAAACCAGTTTGTTTTTTTATTATTATTGTCGATAAGTAATTTCATGTGTAAGATGGTTGCGCAGTGATCCGAGAACCCTAATTCTTCTACGGTGGTATAAGTATGTCTATGGTTAAAATTTGTAAAAATTAGGTCTAAGCATGTTGAGGTAGTTTGTGAGGTTCGTGTGGGGGCTTTGATATGTTGTATGAATTTATATTCCAACATAAGATCTAAGAACAAATTAGTTTTTAGACAGTTTTCTAAAATATTTATATTGAAATCTCCTCCTAATATCACGCTAAATCTCGAATATTTTTTATTAATGTAACACATCGTTTCTTTTAATTGGCGAGTAAAAACTTCCTCCTCTCTTCTATTCCAATAAATTATAACGATAACTACATTCTCTTTAGGTAATTCTATTGCACATAATTCGATACAATACTCAACAGACATATTACCAATATCACAGATTTCTTTATACTCTAAATGGTTTTGTAACAAGATACAGACGCCGCCGCCTCCTCGAGTGCGGCGACAGTAAGATGCTGCAATTTTGTAGCCGCTAAACTGTAAGTTATTCAGTTTTTCTGGTGATAGCCAAGTCTCACACAGGCATATAGCGCCATACATTGGTTTTTCGTTGATGAAGGCTTCCAGGAGATGTTGTTTATTAAAGATGCTTTGTACGTTTTGATATAGAATTTTAAATTGTTGTTCTGTGGTCTCGAAAAGTATTTCTGTTAGTATAATCGTTACTACTCGTATTTGGTTTGTAATGTAGTGTAGTGAGGGATTTTTCGTTGTTGTTTATTTGTTCGTTAAATTTGGCGCTTCTGCGGTATGTGTTCTCTCTGGTCACTTTTTCTTTAGTTTCTATTCGTTTGCCATCTACATATAGGTTGTTATTTCGTATTACCGCATACTGTCCATTTTTTCGTGCTCTTAGCATTTCCTCTCGCAATAACTTTCTTTCTTTTCGTGCATTTTCATTAAGAAATTCGGACACGTGTATGTTTGTTCCTTGGAAATAGTGACTATTCTCAACTATATACCTAGCCATTTTCTTGCTTAGAAACTCAATAACTAGGGGTCTATTTTTGCCGGTGTATCTTCCTATCCGTTTTGTTTCTTCTATGTATCCGTTTAGGTCCACATGCAGGATTTCATAAAACATTTCAATCAATCTGCTGTGTATTTCATACTCCGGCTCATTGTAGTATTCGGAGAAGCCGTAGATTACTATTTTCTTGGAGAAGTTTTCATCTTTAATTTCTGGAGTTTGTGAATGCCTCATATTTTCTATTTCGCTTTTCAGGGTTTCATTTTCTTTGCTTAGTTCTTCTATTTTTTTGTTTATTTTTTCTATTTCATGACTTGTTTTGTCGTTTTGTTTATATAGGAAGTCGGTTTTCCCTTTGATATCCTCTTTGAGCTTGGTGATTGCTTTTTTTATTTCAACTTCAATTGTATTTTGTAGTTCTGATATTATACATTTATTATTTTCCTTTAAGCGCTGTATTATAATTTCACTTAAATTTTCTAGTGAAAAGTTAGCTTGGGAACCCGTGTTTATATAAATATCCCTATCTTCTTGGTGGATTGTATCTCCGAGAATGCATGAATCTTCTGATATTGTGCTATCATTGTTTAAATTTGTAGTCTTCTTTCTGATGGTTATATTATTGTTGGTAGTATTTTCTATGGGGGAAATTGACTGTTTGTTTATTTTGTAGTCATGGGGTCGTATCGGAGTGTCTATATTGCTGGTTTTCGGAGCCTTGCAGCGGCATGCCTGGCATTTCCATGATTCTTTAATCTCTGGCGTCATGTTCTTGAACAGATCGACTGTCGTGTTCGCACATTGTAGATCATATGTATGTTGACAAAAATAGCAGACAAGCATTTCCTTGTCTGGTGGCCTTTGTTGACATCCTGCACACACATTCGTTGAAGACATCTTGAGAAATTTTATAATAGCGCCCTCTAGTGGGAAATGTGTGAACTGGTGTCGAAACTCAATATGAATCCAAGCGATGGTAGCTGTCATACATCGATAGTAGTTTCGCTTTTTGACGTAAGATGGAGCTGTTAGCAACACAAAATGATTTGCACTTTCTATTGTTTATCAATATTTATCCACTTAGGTATTCAATATCGGTTTCTCACCTTTTTGGGGTGCTCTGGAATCTATTTCCTTTTCAATTCCACAGGAGTCACTTTATCTTTGACTACTTTTTCCAGTAAAACACGTATAGCACACAAATTTGAACTTTGGTCGTTGACACAGGTTGTTATTTGAATATTTCTTCACTTTCCTTGTTAGAATTTAATAAACTATAGCTTCTGTCACTGTTAGTGTTCCAGTTTTTCACTTTTATTTACTTTTTGTTATGATAAAAGCACTGTTTCTATTTTTAATGGTAAAAAGTACACAGATCCAATGTTAACTTGCGCACTGCAGCGCCCTATCTAAGATGGAGCTTAAGAAATTTTATGGTTTTTCCGTCATGCATGTCGTTTTCATGGTTTATGGAAAAGTCTGTGAATCATTTTTCGCTGAAATCAACTAAGTAAGCTAGGGATATTATAAGTCACTTAACACCAATCTAATTTTTCTTTAGTTTTTGTACGTCTTCGTAGCTACGTATCACATCGTTATTAAATGTAATTTACCGGCCGTAGTACTTTCATCCGAGACAATCATTTTAGGTTTAACATAATACTTCTGCAAAGTTCCTCTGGTTTGCTTTGAAACCTACTAATTTATGAACAATATCTGGATATGTATATCTTTAAAATTCTGCTGGATCTTGAATTGTACTTACTCATTGTTTTGCGCAGTGAGAGTCCCTAACTTTTGAATTAAAATTGCCCCGAATTCAACGCGAGCGAAACCGCGGACAATGCAATGTAATATATAAAAATCTCGTGTTACATTGTTTGTTATCGAAGTTTTCCAAAATGGCTTGACCGATTTTAATGAAATTTTTGTTTATATTTGGTGGGTCAGAGAACAAGTCGTAGGCTATTTTTATACCCTAGGTGACATAAAGGGTGGTTCACGCGGACGAAGTCACGGGCAACAGCTAGTATCAAAATAATTTGTAAATCAAACATATTCCTAAGGTAAGTTTATATTAATTTCGATTGGATTACAGAGATAGCTCTGTCCAATATTAAATTGTAAAGACATGATCAACATGCATCTCTAACATACACTCGAGAGCAATGAATCCGGGTCACTTAAAGAATGTTTAAAATCTCGGAAACTAAAAATGATAGGTTAATGCAATAAATTGTATTTAATAGACAATGTAATACTCCTTAAATGAAAGTAAAAAAAATATGAGTCACCATACATTTTATTAACACAAAATTACATACTTAAAGAAAAAAACTGCAAAAAAAAAAGGAAAAAAGTGAAAAAAAAAAAAAAAAAAAAAAAATAGGAAACATGAAATTTTTGAACTTTATTACGATTTTCTTGAATTTTAATACTTCGTATTGCCTCCTCGTGCTTCCATTACTGCGTTTACGCGGTTTGGCATGCTGTACACCAAGTTCCTTATACGATTTTGGGGAATATTCTCCCATTCCTCTGTGAGAGCAATTTTGAGCTCACGAAGCGTGATTGGGGGAGGGTTTCGTTGTTTTACGCATCTGCCTAGCTCGTCCCAAGCATGCTCGATCGGGTTGATATCCGGACTGCGCGCTGGCCACTCCATACGAGTAATGTTCATCTCTTGAAGGTAGTCATTCACAATCCTACCTGTATGAGGTCGGGCATTGTCATGCATAAATATAGCATCCTCACCTAAATTGACCATAAATGGACCAACGTGATCATTGAGGATTTCTTCCACATATCTTACGCTAGTTAAAGAGCCGTTTTCTATGATCAGCAGCTCTGTGCGACTTTCAGAAGAAATTCCGGCCCACACAAGTACAGACCCACCACCGTAGGCTACTTTTTCTTCGATGCATGCTTGCTTGAATCTTTGCCCTGGTCTTCGATACACTCTGTGTCTTCCATCGTGCTTGTAGAGCATAAATTTTGATTCGTCGGAGAACATAACTTTTGACCAATCTTCAATACTCCAATTTACGTGGCTCTGGGCATATCTTAGTCTTGAAATACGATGCCCACGCTCCAGTTTAGGGCCGTTTGCAGGTCTAAGGGGTTTTAAGTTAGATTCAGCAAGCCGACGTCTTACTGTCCATGCACTTGGGTTACTTCCTCCGAGGCGTCGAAACTGATTTGTGAGTTCAGTTCCTGTGAGAAAGCGATTTCGATGCATGGTGTTCACCAAGTATCGGTCTTCTCGTGCTGTGGTTTTATTTATTTATTTATTTATTTATTATATTTGGGAAAACAAACAGTAGTATATTAAGTATAAACAGTGTTGTCTTAAAATTAAACTTACCAAATATACTACCCACAACATTTTCCACAGATTACAATGCTATATAACAAAAACAAACTGTTAGCAAACGTTAACTGTAATGTAGCAGGGCTAACTTAATGGCATAGAAACTAATAGTTAAAAAAAAATATATATAGGTATATATATATACCCATACAATATTTTGGAAAAGATATATAACAAACAAAAAAAGAAAGTAAACAAAAACAATACTGAAAATAATGCGTGATGTTATCATACGGGTCCCCAGTCTATTAACAATTATACAAACATTGTGTAAAACATATGGAGCCTATTGCCGATCCTTAAGAATCTTAATTATATCATTTCTAAATGTATGTCTGCTTAGGAATAATATGTCTATTGCACCAAAACGCGTATTGTATGTGTCGACTAAACGGTATAGCGGTGAGCGCACCCCAGCATTGGATCTACAAAAGCTGGTAGCGAACAGTCGCCTAGTGCGTACCTCCCGTCCATGTACTGTTCGAGGAACCAGGTAACACAAACATCCCACTAAGTCAGGGCAATCAAACTTGTTTCGGCATACACTGAATAACGTCATTGTCTCAAGAAGGACGCGCCTTGACTGTAATGTTAGCAGGTCGTACTCTTTAAGAAGCGATCGGTATGATGTTTTCTTCCGAAAACATCTAAATTGCATAGCACGAAGATATTTTCGTTGGACTAATTCTATGATTTCGTTATATCGCGCATAGTAAGGATTCCAGATCGGTACTGCGTATTCCAATTGCGGCCTAATTATGGACTTATACAGGTGCAAGAAGGTGGAGGGACGATGGAAATCTCTAGATGCTCTCATTACAAAGCCAAACATCTGATATGCCTTATTGACAATATTTTCTATATGAATGTCAAGATGGAGTTTCGAGTCCAGCTGCAAACCAAGATCACGAAGATTGTTAACTTTGTTAATAACACTATTCGCAAGTCGATAATTGAAATTTATGATATTTTTCTTTTTAGTGAACGTTATACTATGACACTTAGGCAAGCTAAGGTACAATTTGTTATGAGTGCAATAGTCCGAGAAACGATCAAGATCACTTTGGAAATCAACACAGTCCTGTTCATTTGAAATTAGTTTATAAACTTTTAAGTCGTCTGCGTATAAGAGAAATTTTGAATTTTGAAAGCAGTATTTTATGTCATTAATGAACAGTATGAATAATAATGGTCCTAAAATCGAGCCTTGAGGTACTCCAGATGTTACTTGAATACAGCTGGACTCGAAACCATTGATCACAACCTTCTGGGTTCTGTTGGTTATATAAGAGACAAACCAACGCAGTAGATCCCCTCTGATACCATTGTACGCGATTTTATTGAGCAACAATCTATGATCCACTTTATCGAATGCCTTTTGAAAATCAGTGTATATCGCGTCTGTTTGTTGTCGGTTATCCATATTTTCAAAAAGTTGTGTTGTGAATATTAAGAGATTGCTAATGCAAGACCTATCTTTGACGAAGCCATGTTGCTCCTTAATTAAAACATGACGAATAATTGGATATATCTCAGCATGGAAAAGTCTTTCAAATAGCTTGCATAATGCTGGTAATATGGAAATTGGCCGATACATCTCTACATTATTTTTAGAACCACTTTTGTGTACCGGCACGATATTTGCGCGTTTCCAAACATCGGGAAAGACTCCACACGAAATACATTTGTTAAATATTATAAATAAGGGATAGCATACTGTACTGTAAGTGTTTTTTAAAAATACCGCAGGTATACCATCTGGACCAGGTCCTTTAGTCGGATCTAATTTTTTTAGTTCTCTACGAATATTTTCTACGGGGAAGTACAATTTAGATAAATTAACATCATGTTCAGCAGTTGTAGATGGAGGTACCCATGAGTCAGAGTTAAATGTGGAGGGTTCGTACACAGAATGAAAGAAAGAGGAGAATAAATTACACGCTGTAGTAGCATCACTAGCTAAGTTTTGTTTGTAGTGTATCGTGTTAGGCATTCTGTTTGCAGTTTTACGGTTGGAGATGTATGACCAGAAAGCCTTGATATTGGTGGCAATATTATCTTCAACTGACGTCATGTAATTTTTATAGCACCTATCAGCTTCCCTTTTGAACCTTGCTCTAGCAACAGAAAACTTTTCATAGTCACTTATATTGCCACTTTTCTTCCACTTTACCCAAGCACTAGTTTTATTTTTAAAAATACGTATGAGTGGACGTGTGAACCAGATGGGAAAGTTAATATTCCTCTGCTTGCACGTGGGTGTATGTGATCTAATTATTTCAAACATTTTTTCGTAGAAAGTAGACACAGCTTCCTCTGGTATCAACCCTTCAAGTAGATCACTCCAGTCAATATTACTAATATCCTTATTTATCTCGCAATAGTCAGCTTTGTAATAATTGAGCGGATTCGGAATTTTGCATTTCGAGATGCTAGGGGTACATGCAAGCGGTACGTAGACGTAAAAGGCTGGATGATGAGCATCAACGGGCACGAGAGGAACATCAGAAATTAACGTTACAGAATGTGCATTACTGAAAAATAAATCCAAAATACGTCCGTTACAATTGGTTAAATGATTGTATTGTTTAATATTGAGTTGCGAGCAAATATTTAAGAGTTGACGAGTTACATTAGAGGGGGTATTTGTAGCACATTCCATGAATGAAGTTCTTTTAACCCAGTTAAGTTGTGGCATGTTGAAATCGCCTACTAAAACAACATTGTCCACACGTGGATCATCAAACAGAGCCGATAGAGAATTTAGAAAATGTATGTAAATATCTTCCGTCGTATTCGGCGGTATGTAAGTAGCACATATTAAATTATAGTTATCACGGCAGGAGGGGATTTTGACTATTTTATGCTCAGGTAAGGCTAGAGGGGGCGATAATGCGAGGCAAGACGGTTTTAATCCTCGAGAGACCGCTATAAGGACACCACCACCGTCTTTTTTCTGGGTAACAATACGATCACGATCACATCTAAATACAAGGTAACGTTGATCAATAAATTCGTTATCCGAGATATCAGGTGTCAGCCAGGTCTCGGTGAAAACAATAATGTCATAAGCATTCGCCAAAATATTCACATACAATGTGTTCAGCTTTGTCCTGATCCCTCGGCAGTTTTGGTAATATATAGATATATTATTATTAGCCATGAGTTATAAATAAAAGCAATATTGACAGGATTATAAAATAATGACACATTATAAACAGACGAATCAAAAGCGACACAGTCAACACGGCGTCTGTAAAGGCGAGAGAGGCAAGGATATTATTATGATACAGCAACAATTTATAGATCGGCAGTAGCGACATATAACAAATAGCGGGCAATTTTATAGCATAGCGCACCCTGTTGTATATAAGTGATATATTTACATAATCACATACTAGACAAATAACATAAAGTAAAGGCGAACCTGCAGAAAACAGCACATTTATACTAATGATTATAACAGAAGATGCTTCCGTGATGACAAATAATAATGATAATGTGCTGTGTAAGGGAGGTTTAGTTATCGGCGATATTCTCGGAATGTTTTTTTGGTGTGATTTTGCTGGATATGTCGGCTTCCGTACGAATCGCAAAAGTGGCCGAGTCATCCGCTTCTTTGACCAAGACGGTCGCATTTCTGATCCAAACGTACCTAAATTTATTAGCTTTGGCTGCTTCGCGACATTTGCGAAATAGATCCTTATTTCGAAGTGTTAAGTGCTCATTTATGTAAATACGACATGGTGTTCCGGAGAAGCCAATGCGATCAGATGTTAGCCCTTTGGATAGACGGTACGCACTTAGTAGATTATCGCGAAGCAAGCGGGACGCAAACTTCACTATTATATTCTTCGGGCGATTATTCTGCGCGTGTGCATGAGGAACACGGTGAAGCGCAACTACGTCATTTTTTGCCAAAGGTATATTAATGGCTAAAGCAATTGACTCCAGCACAGAAATCAGATTTTCACCTCTTTTCTCAGGAATGTTCCCCAGTTCAATGTTACATTGCCTCGCCTGCTGCTCCAAAACATCTATTTTACTTTCCAGCAGAGCCACCGACGACGCCGCAGAGTTCCTGACACTCATCTCTAGATCAGCAATACGCTTTGCACTGTCGACCCAGTTTGCAGAGTTAAAATTAACCGTTGACTCCAGCTCTGTCATAGCCTGAGACAGATCATCATGTTTTGCACTTAGACTCGAGATTTCTAATTTAGCCGTAGAATATTCTGTTCGCAATTCCTTTAGTTCTGCTTGTATTTGCGAAGACGTTTTTGATAGGGTATTAAACTCTTCTCGTAGATTACCAATATTCACATTAATGTTCAAAAACTCGGTATTGATGTGCGCGCGCAAGTCGCCTATAGTTTTCTTAAACTCGGCAGATAGATCAGCAATAGCCAGCGTCAGCTCGCAGACAGGTTGTTTCCTTTTTCTTTTCGTGACATTAACAACGATACCAGAATCCTGTTCCGTATGCAGATCCGGACTCGACTGGCTTTTATTCGGTGTCTTTTTAGGTGAGCGAAGCATTATACTGTAGATATGTATGCGATATGTATAATACTATTTACGTACCCAGACGAGACTATACCAACTCGATGATGAGGATACGGGTATGACCATAGAGTATAGTAATATAGATGGGTATGACGCGTTGCAACAAAATGTTATGGCCGTAGATGTAAGTACAAAATTTCACCGTAGGGAGATCACGCAGCGTTGGCTTAGTTGTATAAACCGCTACACTCGTCGCCTCGAAACGGCCGGCCTCAGGTTCGAGCCCCGCCGCACGCGTCACTTTTTCCAAATGTTAGAATTTAGTTTGTGCAGTCACTGGGCGAAAGGGACACCGCGCTACAAGTTCCAAGATGGCGCAGACACTATATGGCACACCGCGCAAGATAGTAAGAGAGGCACCGATTATATCAAATGAGAGTACAACAAAAAATACTTTAAATACTTTAAAATAGCCCCGACACGACCATGCAGATCAACAGCACGTCTGCTCACAGCAAGTGTATCAGTCAAAACGTGGTTCACCTGGTTCTGCCCGTTCCTGGTCTGCGTAGGTTAGAACCAGGTTCTTCGTAACGTCGGAGAACTCTTTGTACTGTTGACAGCGACACACCGACAGTCCTGGCTGTATCGCGCTGACTCCGGCCGGTTTCCAGCATTGTAAGTATTCTGGTGCATTCTTCAGGCGTAAGCGACATAATTTCAGCTTGAATAATGAATATAGAGCACTATCAACATGGTTTATGTACCCACATAAATTACAGATTACAAACAAAAGCAAAACCAAATGCTGTAATTTCGTAGTTCCATCTTCGAAAGTGGCCCTTTTTCAAATTTGTTTTTTTTATGATATAACTTTACAATAACTAAGAAGTTTTAATACCTTCATTTAAGGAGTATTACATTGTCTATTAAATACAATTTATTGCATTAACCCAGCATTTTTAGTTTCCGAGATTTTTAGGATTCTTTAAGTGACCCGGATTCATTGCTCTCGAGTGTATTTTGTTAATGGGTCAACTTTTTATACCTATCATAAAACATATAGAAACGGGTATTTATCGCGAATTTACCTTTAATTTAAGCCCGACGTTTCGACCGGATTGCACCAGCCGTGGTCGCGGGGAGACTGAAGTGTGGAGGTACCGCCACAGCAAAGTGAAGGACCTAATTAAACTTTTGTTTTCAATTGTTCCAGGTAATTATTATCGTCGGTATGTGCTACCTGCGCTACATGCAAGTTGTAGGTAATTGCAGGCTCACTGAGCAGAGCCACGGGCCATCACAATGAATGTAAGAAGACCCGAAAGGCGCTTGTTCTTCCGTCATTGTGAACACTATTTTTGTTCTTGACCATACCTGGGAACAGAGATATTCAAGGTCAAAGTTTTCATAAATGTTTTTTCTACATACAGGTTTTTAATGTTATTATAATTTTACTTAAAATACCTCCGTGACCCTTTTGCTGTTCAATACGTCCATTGGTACAATGTTTTGAGTGCGTTGCATTGAGTTCTACCGTTAAGGCTGATGCTCCAGGTTAGCCCGCGAAATCCAAATCTTTTATTTTCTTACGTTTTTTTTCGTTTGTTTTTTTTTGCAATTAAAACGTTCACCGTTCGTTTCACCTTAACTGTGGGTTTTTATCCTTATTATATTTATTTATGTTTAGTGCTTCGGTCAAAGTATTTAAAATTACTACTACTACTACTACTACTTACCCATTACTATGAAATAGGTTGTCTCAAAGTTGTCTTTTGTGTTGTGTGCGCTGTTGAGTGATTACATTATATTAATGCCCCTGACTGTACAGGTAAAAATGCGTTCTCGGATAGGAAATAAATAATTATTACTTACCTACCTAATCTAATAACTAACCTAATCGAGGACAATCGAAATAAAACACATAATATTTAATTGAACATAATCCAACATGGGCACTTATGAAACTATAACGTGTCATAAGTGCCCATGTAATCCTCACATAGGTGCCATAGTAAAACCCGGGCAAAACCGGTTTTACTATGGGGCCCCGGTTCCACATGCCCTAATTTACAATCGATTAAAGTATTGTCCAAAACCTTTTAATCGGAAGACTGATCTGATTCCCGATAACATAATTTCTCTAAGCTCCTGTAGGATTTTAGGGAGCGATACATAGCCCTACTAAAATATGATGTTTATGATGCTCGTTGTAAAATATGCACTTTTAACAACACTAGTTGACTCACCAGCGCGCCACCGCTCCGGCCGACTGTCTGACAACGACTGACCGCCCCACCACTCGGACCGGTACTTATAACCGAGCGACGTGCGCGCATGAGGCAACTTGTAGTGTGATATCTACATACACTACATCCCTTCCTTATTTTAGTTTATTTTATTTCTATAAGAATACTACCTGCTTACTACCTATAACGTTGACTATCACGGTTATCACTACTCACTTATATTACACGCAGCAAGGGCTTACGTGTACGTCTATCTCTCACGGTGTCTCGTAGTCGGAACGACTGAACTGAACGATTGACAGTGACCCCCTCCACTCGTGTCATGAGACAATGCATTATATCTATTGCATGGACACAACCACTACATCCCTTCCTTTTCAACAAATTGTATTTATTGTAAAGTTGTACAAAGACGAATACGGTTAGGATGGGAGCCTTCGGAAAACTTGCAGAATGCATAATGTATTCAAGTCTAAAATCCCGCAAACACTGAAAACACTCGTGTACAACCAATGCGTTTTCCCAGTGATGACGTATGCTTGTGAAACGTGGACGCTGACTCTCGGGATACTTCATCGCCTGAAAGTAGCGCAGAGGGCAATGGAACGTGCAATGCTTGGCGTCTCTTTGAGAGACAGAATACGAAATGAGGACATTCGCCAACGCACCCGAACTATCAACATAGGTACCCGGGTTGCTCGACTAAAATGGCAATGGGCTGGACATGTTTCCCGCAGAGACGACAACAGATGGTCCCTTCACTGGAGACCTCGCACAGGAAGCAGAAGTGCCGGCAGACCACCTGCCAGATGGTCGGACGACATCAAAAGACAGCAGGGCCGACCTGGACTAGAATCGCTGCATCAAGAGCTTCGTGGAGAGCCATGCAAGAGGCATATGTCCAGCAGTGGACTTTGAGATGCTGAGAAGAAGAAGAAGAGAATCAAAGTTGTTAGATAATCATACTGAATTACTTTTAATATTTTACGTATCCAATCAATCTCCCATAAACAAGACAAACCGTTTTTTGTTTGTTTTAATAAGAATGCTTTACTTTCTCAGACTGTACCCAGTTACATTTGAACATCTCCACCGAGTGTAAAGTAGGATTGAAGCTGTTAAACAGTGTTTAACATCTTTTCATATCTTTAAAACTTAATGGTCTACTTTAACCATTGGGTCAGTACGATGATATGACCTCGTCTTCCTATTTCCATATTCTTTTCTTTTTTTTTTTCTTTGACGACCCGAATGGCACAGCGGTAGTGAGGCTACCTTATGTTCTTAGGGTCCAAGGATCGAATCCCGGTAGGAGAAAATGTTTGTGTGATGAGCGCGGACATTTGTTTCAGACTCATTACAAACAAAAAGTATCTGCGTAGTATATCAAATATCTAGTGTCCACGACACAAGCCTCGCTGCCCAGCGCAGCACTAGATGGCGCTGTGTGTTATTTCTAGCGATATTTATTTATTATTATATTTACTTATTATTTTGTTGAATGACTGTAACAAACAAGTAAAATCAGTACAACAATTCGGTTTGATATTACTAATTGACACAAAGTCTATTTACTTTCTTTAAAGATTTGGATTTATCGATCTTATCCCTAAATCCCGGCAGGCATACTTCTGAGCTTCTGACATTTGATCTGACGTTTACGCCCGTTTAGTTGAGATTAATTCATTATGGTATTTTGTATAACTTGTTTGTATAATCTGTGTATTCTGCAAATATGTCTAGTCATAGGCAAAACCAATGTATCAAATTATTCATTTTCGATTTTATAAAATGACTCCGAATAGTTTACAGAAGAACTTTTTTTGTAGGTGTTCATTATGATGAGTGTAGACTATTAAAACAAAGTTTGATATTGACGCAGCATGGTACAGGATTCCATATCCCCAGGAGCATTCTCCTACAACGTAACATATACTGAGAGAATTTCTCTTACATCGGTACATACAGTTGTTGTGTTTGTATTTTAAAATTATTACATTTTCCTTCTGTTTTCATTTTTTTTTTCTAGTATCTTAACTTTTAAACACAGTCCTAGTTATCTAATTTAAGGTTTGCTACACATTTAGTTATCAATGTATGTTAGAATTAGTATCTAATACTTTAATGTTTGCATGCCAATTTTTATGGCGAAATGTGTCATTGTACGAGTATTAAGTACATATTATTTTACCACCTTTTTTACTTACCATATTTATTGCAAATAAATATTTTTTCTTTGAATTATTTGACTTTGATCATATCTTCAATGTTTTGTGGCTGGTAACCAAATTAATGCCCAATCTCTGGCTGGAACCAGCAGTGGGTTTAAAATCAATGTTTTAACATTTTATTGATATTTTGGTATGTGTAGCTTTGGTTTTGGTACATTGGTTCTACGAGTACAATAATAGATTTTAATTTCCTAATCCAGTTCTCGAAAAATCGAAACCGAAATGGCAGGGTAGAGCTACTTTGCTGCAATCCCAGAACCATTGTCCTCAGTTTGTAAATATACCAAGATACGTTTGATCCCCGATCTTAGTCGTTTCTATCTTAGTCGTTTGATACCCATTTCAGCACACCTAATTACAACACTGTGCCCTTATTATCACCCAATTTTTTCGTAGTTTCTTTTTTACCAATTTATCTATATGTATATAAAAACTACAACAATTTTATTTGGCTGTTCAACCTTTTTCGGTGCCCAATACGTGCAATTGAATGGACGCCCCTTGCTTCCAATTTAATGGATGCCATTGACCTACCACGCGCAAACAGTGCGTGGCAAGTGTGCTATGTCTTTCGAAGCATCGGTTCCAGGGTACACGCACCAATTTCATGTAGGTTCGTACTACCCAACCCACACACAACCAGTAAACACCGATCAATACTTCGAAAGACATGCCGGTTTCCTCACGGTGTTTTCCTTCACCATTTAAAGAGCATCCACTGGTGATGAGTGGAATAATAACACAAAATGCTGGCCTGGTTTCGAACCCATGACATATCTGGCTAGGCCATCACCGCTCTTAATAAATAAATATCTGTCATTTCTGACCAGTAGGTATATTCTACTGCCATTCCCGTCATTACATGATGGACATGTCAATTCAATGACCAGTATGTATATTCTACTGCTAATACTGTCAATTTAATGACCTGGGGCCCAAGTCTGCTATTTTTATAAATTCGTCACTCCAACACTATTCCCTATCCATCCCATTGTAATTTTGCTTAAAGTTCGTAATCCACTAAATTTACAATGGTCGATCATTTGTCGGTCAATGGTCTCGTAATAAAATTGTGTTTTAATGACATTGTTGTATTGCCATTATTATAAAACCCATACTGCAGATGGTTTTCGAAATTTACTACTAAATGCGAACATTCATTCATGCCATACTTCATTTGTAATACATTTTCACACATTTGTCAATATGTATGAGATTACCATTCTATGACATTTCTTTTAATGGACTGTCGTCATTATAATTGTAGAAACAAAACTTGACAGAATTTGCCAGAACTTGCCAGAACTTGCCAGAACTTGCCAGAACTGACAGAACTTGACATAACTTGACATAACTTGACATAACTTGACATAACTTGACATAACTTGACATAACTTGACATAACTTGACATAACTTGACATAACTTGACATAACTTGACATAACTTGACATAACTTGACATAACTTGACATAACTTGACATAACTTGACAGTAATTTGACAGAACTTTGACAGAACTTTACAGAACTTAACCATTATGAAATCAGTGATCAACTATTCTGACACTATTATAATAGCAGACCTGAGGCCCTGAAGGTATATGCTACTAATATCACCGTCATTCTCTGATGACTTGTCAATTTGACCAGTAGATATATTTTACTGCTGTCACTGTCATTCTCTGATGACTTGTCAATTTGACCAGTAGATACATTCTACTGCTATCACTGTTATTTCACAACTGTCATTTGAATGACCAGTAGGGATGTGCTACTGCAATCACTGTTATTTCACAACTGTCATTTGAATGACCAGTAGGAATATGCTACTGCTATTGCTGTTATATCACAATTAGTGTCATTTGAATGACCAGTAGGAATGTTCTAAGTACTGCTTATTGGTTTATTTAATGTATGTGCTTTTTGTTTTATTATTTAATGTAGCACCAATCAAATAACTAAGCATTAGGTCTCGGGCTCGACCCATAAGTCGGGCAGCGTCACAGCTTCTTAATCAAGAACATCCCAATAACATGAACGACGCCAGCTAATATAGCAATAATAATGGACACATTATTGATAAGTATGTTTGCCCTCTATTGCCACATCCAGTACAGTCACTCACTTTTTAGTTTGGATCCGTATTTGCTTGGATGGTGATTAGCTACTAGATAAATTTGTTTTGTTATTATGACCGCTTACCCTCATATTTTGTTATTTTTTTCTATGAGCATAAATGCGGAATAATTCTGTATGTTCATAAACATGTTATTTATATAGACAAATAGATATATATATATTGTTTACGATATATTTCCCCTGAATATTGTCAAACAGTGTCAATTAAATTACCAGCCTATGCTGCTTCCATATCATTACAGTGATGACATCAATTTAAAAATCAGTATTTTATGTTGTCTCTAGGCCCAAACAGTTAATCGTTAGTCCAATATCAATTTAATGATCAGTATAACTGTTTAATAAACTGAATAAACTAAAAATAACTTATGTTATTTCCTTTGTATCAAATAAATGACTAGACACTACGTCGCCTTACTTGCTTCATTATGTTTTTAAATTATCCAAAATAACCACCAATCAAACACATCTTCCTATCTCTTTGAGAAATAGAAGCATGAAGGCATTACACCAGCTTACCTTACTTGCCTCATTATGTTTTGAATCACGTACACACATCACACATAATATTGTTATCACTGGTGAGTTTTATAAACGTGATTGTGATTATTTGCACCCCACAAAGGAAAAGTGAACCAGTAAACCTCGTTATTAGTCAGTTTAGCAATAGATACATAATACTAATAAAAATCAAATTAATAATAATTGTAGAAATTGTAATAACACAATGATTTAAATATGATGATTGATCTTAATAGGTAAGCTGTTTTGGCATAGTTAAGGAACTAAAATGATAGTGTCGCACACTTTAGTATTCCTCCCTTATTTAGGATATTTTAACACTATTATTACACTTGCATTCCATAGGTTTATCCTCGTCGCCAATGTAAAATATGCACTTTTAACAACACTAGTTGACTCACCAGCGCGCCACCGCTCCGGCCGACTGTCTGACAACGACTGACCGCCCCACCACTCGGACCGGTACTTATAACCGAGCGACGTGCGCGCATGAGGCAACTTGTAGTGTGATATCTACATACACTACACTCGTTACAATTTTTTATGTCGTCAATCTTATTCATTTCTTTACATACAATTTTCATTTTTAAATAGTTCTTAATAAAACCAAATAAAAAACATAAAAAAAAAAAATAGTAGCCCACCAGGTGCTAGGGTCCGAGCTGCCAGTAGTCAGGGCTCTTGAGAGAGGCACCTCGTAACAAAACGTTGTTCTTATAATTATACTAATTTGTAAGTGTCGCGAGGGGCTTTAAAGAACCTTGGACTATTGTATTGTATTGTACAACGGGCTGGTGTCCGCAACTCTATGCCAAAGTGCGTATTTTGCGTATGGGCTATAATCCACCACGCGGGCCCAGTGCGGATTGGTAAATGTCACATGTATTCGAATTTTTGGTTCTAGGACATGCCGGTTTCCTCACGATGTTTTCCATCACCGTTTTGAACCTATGACTAATACACGATCAAGATGCAAAAGAAGCATTTGTGAAAAAATTGTGACGAGTTTTTTCAAGTGTAAGAATCATTGCATCAGTCAAACCATGAATTAACCACAACGATTTACTTTATGAAGTGACTTTACTTTAGAATCGGATGGTATAATAACGTAACTGCTGACTTTGGCTGCATTCTGGATGATTAAATAATCGCTCACAGCGCTCACGTCTATATTTTGCGTTCCGATTTAGATATCACGATTATGACAGCTAATAATTCGGAACGCTCGTGAACGCGTTCACAGTGAACATAACCCCAAACCAAAGCCTTTCACAAGACCTATTTTTGAAATTGGAAGTCATGTTGGTTAAGCTCGTCGGCCATATTCACTTGAATACTCATGGTTGAATTCCACGATAGAATAGTTAGATGCGACTCCCTAAGTTCATAACAAAACAACAAAAACTGTGAACACAATTGTCATTTTTGACAGCGCTCACGGTGATATTTATTTGGGGCATGGTCGGTGTACCAAATCGCAAGATGGCGCATGCCATAACGTTATCTATGACGATTCAAGGGACATAGATATCGCGCTCACGGGTTTATGGACGCTCAAATCGATTACAGCGTAATTCGAAATGCAGACTTAATAAGTTAGATGACATAATATTTATGTGGGATGAAACTTGGAATACAATAATCGAATAACCGAGGAGCGCTCTTTGTGTGAGTTGTTTTCAGTTTCAGGGCTGCTACAAGTAAAGAAAATATTGGAGTACGTAGACGAAGGTAATCAGATATATAATTTACACGACAAGAGTGGTCAAGACTGCCAATGAGAGGTTTTCTTTATGAGAATTAAAAAAATAGTTTCAAAGAACTCTATAGATGGCGTTGAACTGACTACCTTACTAGGTGCCAAAGCCAAAGCCACTTGAAAAAAACGTCTCGTTGACTAACACTTTCGTTTGCTTAAGCTTCCGAATACATATAACCATTAGATCCAAATGAAATTATGTGACGTTCTGTTCGTTGCAGTAACTTAGCGAGATCAGCGCCATCTATCCAGCGACTAGGAAAGAGTTGATAAAGAAAATTCCTCATTCAATGAAAAGGCATAAGTCCAAGTATGCTTGTAATTTCCAAACATGAAAAATCGGGTATTCTTCCGTTTAAAACAAGAATTTAAATAAATAGAAACTCATTCAATAAAGATTTCAGAGATGGTTAGTGATTTGTGTCCAGCACATTCAGCTGCTACAATCTGTCAAATTTCTTTAATAGATTTTCAAATGTATTGCTAAAGCGTTAGGTCCAAGATTGATTGGGAAAATTTGACTGTTTCGGGTAGATCGATGTGCTGGCGTCTGCACAATTAGCTGCTTTTAGACAAGAATCGAGAACATCTGACAACCCTACGTAATATACGAAGGATACAGTCTTGTCACGTAAACTGATAGAAATAAAACTAGAATTGTATGAAAAAGTTTCACGAAATCTATTGAGTTTGTGACTCCTTCGGGTGGTTCAAAGGCTTTTGATTCTTGTTTTACGTTTCTCGTGTCGTTTTTTCCGAGGTACCTATGGGGTAAAAGCGACTGCATCAAGGTTCTTGAAAATTCTCGAGTCGATATGCCCTAGTGCTTGACTATAAATGACCAGGATGAAAAGCGAATCAAGACGAAACAGTGTCGGCTGTGGGTAACCATTTATATGATGTTACAATCGAGACAGTTCCATAGTGGAGCATTGTTCTTCGAGAAACTTCCACAACTTTCTCGAATGTTCTATAGACGTTTCTATTGTAGAACATTTTAGAATCGGGTCGTCTAAGCAGTTCCATAGTAGATCATTCGAGACTCGTAATCTAGAATGTTCTCGTACGACGTAACAATAACATAACATGACGTCTGTAATCCCCGAAGTGAATGGGCGGACGTGTACCTAATAGTTCAACCAAATTCCGTTTGTTAGACCCATATTTTAATGGGTGAGCGTATTGCCATCAACCGTTCACAAATCCAGATGCTGTAAAAACCCAATCACACTTTTCCCGGTGTAAACTTTATGTAAATATGTCGATTCTAAAATTAAAAAAATACTCGTTACATGCTATTTATTTTAGAATTCATATCTGTGAATGAGACTGATTGTTACAAATATTTTAACTAAAATGCTGTCGAATAATTGTATTTTCAATTTTCAAATATCTACCGGATCACTGATAATCGAAATACGCAAAAGGGTAGCATAAATAGCCTAAATTATGTTCACTCAAACAAAATCAGCTTTCTCTATTCAGATTAAACCGTTAAGCGTGTTTCAACGTACTTCATTTCAACGTGTCTTTAAGGGTAATAGGTGGGGTTATTCAGTGCCTTACAATAATGTGACCCTCGTCTACTGAGACAACATGGGTTAGTCGCCCCACGACGTCTAGCTACCTAATTTAACTACATACTCGTAGAATAGGGCTGTGCAAGTATGCATGCCTGAATTTTCTTCAAGCCTTTTAGTATAGCCAAGAAGTTATTAAATATAGAACTTAAAGCTAATTACGGTGAAAGCGTCAGGGTAGCCCGCGAAATTCAAATTTTCTTGTGAACTTGGAGGGTTGTATTGATGATTTTTTTATTATAATTTTGTAACTACATAGGTACATCTTACAGTCGCGAACGACATTTTTATCAATATACAACCTAGCATTGGCCTGCAAATTGCAAAAAACGCAAGAAAATTTGAATTTCACGGGATACCGGGCCACTGACTGCCTAACGACTGTGAAAGATCTACAAATGACAGCCGGGACCAACGGCTTAACGTGCTTTCCGAGGCGCGGAGGAAACTCGGTATGTAATGGGTGGTTACCCATCCAAGGTATCCTGCCTTTTCGCCGAAAATTGTTTGGCAGATTATCACTTGCCAACCAACGTTTCGCCGATGTTTCACTTTGACAACTACTTAACAATTAGCAAATTGTTGTATGACAACGTTTCATTTGGTAGAATTACTGTTCAGCTGATTATTATAATGACACAAATCGTTTGGGACATTTATCATTTGTCAAACATTTCACTAAGCCACACAGCTATTAGACGAAGGACGTTTTGTCAGTGTAACAGTTTCCTTTTCATACATTGCTATGATGATAAAAAATAAACAGGGGTAAATATAATGACCACCAAAAACAACTTTGTGACCACTAACATCTATCACCTAAAATATCAATTGATCACCGAATTTAGGAAATTGAGCACCAAATATTAATCAGGTGTTTGATGATAGTTTTGCCTAGGCCGACTAGATTATTTTTCTATAAACCATTCAGGGCATACTTAAAAAAAAAAATAATAAAAAAAAAATGATTATTTCAGACTAGTGCTGTCCATACTTTGTTAGTAGCAAACAAATTAAATATCTTAATACTAAGTTAGTAGCAATGTATGCAGGTAGTTTAGATATACAAATTAAAATTATTATAACTTAATAGGGTAAATTAAATTGAAAAAAAAAATACAAGATTAATTAATGACAGAACGTAATAAATTAAATTGAATTGAAACCAATGATGTCAAGTTACACAGAAACAGAATTACAAATTATATAAATTTAACAAATAGATTATAAATAATAAGATTAACAAATAATAAATTCATTAGACAACGTGTAGCCTGATAAGCCTTCCCACCACTGGCGATACTGGTCGATCCGCAATCATCTTTAGGATTCCGTTGCTACTACCTCGAATTTGCGAATTAGTGATGCTGACTTTTTGCGCATTATAGCATAAAAATCGTCAACCCTCGCGTCAGCAAACATGCCTGAAGCGGGTTAATACACGAGTGTCACCAACGCCTGAACCAGGTTGGTAATCTCAATAACATAACCATCCAATGGATCAAAGGACACAGCGATTCCCGCGGCAACGACGCGGCGGATGAACTCGCTAGAAGGGGATCGAGCATGGCAGCGGTGGGACCAGAACCTATCGCACCACTCCCTTTCGGTTACCTACGCACACTGGTAAGGAAACGAACTAGTGAAATACACCACAAGCTGTGGCTTGACCACGGCGAGTGTAGGCAAGCCAAGGAGGCACTTCCTGCCATCGACGGCCGCTTCACCAAACGCGCGCTTAGGCTAACCAAGCCACAGGTGCGTACAATTACAGCCGCCATCACCGGTCACGGCTCTTTTAACAAACACCTCTTTGTCATAGGAGTCACAGACAGCCCCCTGTGCCGCGCATGCATGGAGGAAGACGAGACAGCAGCCCACGTGCTTCTACACTGCCCAGTGGTTGCAACATATAGGGCAAAGTACTTCGGTCGTCCAGGTACTCTCCGCGAGATTGTCGGCAACATCGGGGCGCTGCTGGCCTTCTTTGGGGAGCTGGGATGGATCGAGTGAAGTTCCCACCCGTACGCAAAATACGCGCCTCGCCGTGGAATTGCGGACATCAGCCCGTTATACAATACAATACAATACAATACATGCCTGAAGCACTACAAAAACGAGGTAGCCGCACCAAAATCCTAAAGGCGTTGTTATATTGCACTCTGAGAGCATTGTAGGGCCGCTGCGTGTAGTTGGCCCATAAGGCGCTGGTGTAAAAGCTTTGGCAATAGGCTCTAAACAATGTTACCTTTACCTGTGCTGTACAACGCGCAAACCTATGCACCAACATATTATGTCGCACCGACAATGCTCTCCGCTCTCTCTCAATATCCGCGTCATCATGTAGGGTTTCGGTCACAACATGCCCTAGATACCTAAACTGAGAGACCCGATTCAAAGATACTCCGTTAAGGTACACCGGTGGTATATATTCAGGTTCGTTAATCTTATCTCTGAAAAGCATATACTCACTCTTTCTATCGTTGTATTTTAAACCGTGACTCTCAGCATAGGCTTCACACATACCTAGTAGTTTCCTTAGGCCACCAACAGATGGACTCAACAACACCATATCGTCTGCGTAACTGATGTTATTGACGCAAACGTTATCTATGTGACATCCGACATGGCTGTTACTGAGCTCATCAATCAGTTGATTGACGTACAGATTAAAGAGTCTTGGAGAGGTAAGCCCCCCCTGCCTCACACCACAATCAAGTTTGTATTCATCAGAATATTCATTCCCCCACTTGACAAAGTTTTTCTGTTGTTTATACCAGAAAGAAAAAATATTAATGAGTTCAGCAGGGGCCCCGACCTCCCCAAGCTTAGACCATAGTCTATTATAATCGACTAAGTCGAAGGCCTTCGATAGGTCCAGAAAGCACGCATAAATGGGAGTTTTTCTATCAACATAATAGGCGACTGTATGTAAAGGTAAAAGTTGTCAACGGAAAGTGCCATTTTGACTTTAGTCAAAATGGCACTTTCCGTTGACAACTTTTCACGAAATCCAAACTGAGCATCATGAAGCTTAACATACTTGCTTAGCTGAACATCTAAAAGACCATCGAAGACCTTCGCCATCACAGTAGCCAGGGAGATAGGCCTATAATTACATTGATCAGTCACGTCACCAGTGCGATTCTTTGCTATAGGCACCACAACAGTTTCAGTCATCTTAGGTGGTAAGTACGAGTGACGAACGCAGAAAGTAAACAGCATAGCCAACACTCTAAACAAATGTGTTCCTGCGTGCTGCAGGTGTTCAATGCTGAGTCCGTCACTGCCCGGAGATTTACCACGTTTCATGTTATCGATAATACTCTTAACATCCTGAGCAGAAAACCCAATTGGGTTCTCACAGGCAGCCACGGTCTCAACCTTGGGCACAGCAACATTGCTGGTAAGTGGAGCCTCAACTTTGAAATGCTTTTTAAAGAGGTTAGCTATACCTTTAGGCCCACTACACCCGCCTACACTCTCTGGCAAACTGACCCTACCATTCATCCTCTTAGTAGTTTTCCAGAACGCTCTAAAATCTTTAACTTTAACGTGGGAGGCTAATACATCCATTTTAAGTTGGTCTTGGTGGTTTTGACAAAATTTCAGTCTAGATTTGAATGCTTTACGAGTAAGATACATCTCGTCATGTGCAGGCCCGCTTTCCGGCTTACCATGTACTAAATACTTTTGATACGCAGTGATTCAACCAGCGCTTACAATGGTGTGCATCACTATAGAACGTGTGGGTATCCGACGACCTACCAAGTTTATCTATGTCAGCGCAAATCCATTTATTATCATCACAAAAATCCAATAACTCGTCACAAAAAGGAGCTGACGGGTGAGCATTGAAGTCACCCAAAATAAAAACCGATTCCACGTTATTTTGTTCCACAATAGCACTAATTTCGCCTAGGCAATTTGTAAACAAAGGTAGGTGGTCAGACTGGTCGGTAGGCATATACACACATATAACTACAACTTCACGATTGTTACCTGTATTCGCTCTAATTGCCGTAATACGATCACTTTCACTATGCACAACTGTCACATTTTTAAACACACTTTTACGCCAAAGGATAGCGACCCCACCGAACGGTCTACCTCGCCGCACTCCGGATGATAAGTCCATCGCCGATTTTCCGGTATAACTAAAGTTATCATCGATGCTGCCGAGGAAAGGCAGGTCCTGCGCCACCAGCCAGGTCTCCTGAAGTGCTATCAAGTCAGCACGCTTACACAATGACCGCACACAATCTACACTCCTTTTCACATTTTTGCAATTAATGGTAACCAGTGTGCTGTTACGATTATGTTCCATTCTCATTTTGATCAGTAGTGCTGTATACTTTTAAGTTGGCAGAATTTTATTTGGCATTGTTCAAATTCCGCATAATTTCGTTTAGAATCATGTTTATTTAGAGCGTCGATTGTTTGATAAAATTTCACTTCGCATACGAGTACTATGAAGATGGCAGAATTTCACTTGGAATAATTTTATTTGGCATTATTGCCATTTCCATAAAATAGCATTTTTAACCTTAATATAAATTAAAAGTCAATATGTTGTGCTAGAAAAGTTAGTGAGAGAAACGAATCGCTCCAAAACCAACTCCACGTAGTCTTGTCTGCCCTACCCCTAGAGTGTAATTTGAAATAGCGTAGGCGCGGAGGGGCGAGGCGGGCCGCGAATTGCGGAACAGGTGGTTGTAACTCTCGCCGCAGCGGCTGAGACTGGCCGGCTTCGCCGAAGCTGCGGTGGTGAGCGTTAAACCCATCTGCGACGATAAGCTCGCGTGGGACAGCCAGAGCCCCGCAGCGCCGGAGCTGTGACGTGCCTGCTGCATGTTGCATACTGCATGCTTGCTTGCATGGTGCATAATTGCTGCATGCTTGTTTGCATGCTGTATGCTTGCTGCATGCATGCTGTATACTTGTTTGCATGCTGCATGCCTACTGCATGCATGGTATGTGCTTGTTTAGAAGATTACATGTCTTCTACATGCATGGTGTATGCTTGCTACACGATGTATGCTCGTTTGCATGTTTGCCTGCTTCTAACAGGGAAATAAAAACCAAGTGCTCACAATAAACTGATTTTATGAATTTTCTTTGATATGATAGACGAGTCTTTCCATTATTATGCATATGAAATGTGTACCAAAAGACGATTCTAACTGTAAACTTTCTGAGATATGATAGTTCTGCCTTTAGATGACTATCGATATGAAATCTATGCCAAAAGATGATTCTGACTGTGAAATTTCTGCGATAAGATGATTCTACTTTTAATTCTTATGCGTATGAAATTTATGCCTAAAAATGATTCTTACTTACAAAATTATGAGTTTTGAACGTATGAGAAATGAGTGTCTGCCAAACGATTTTCTGCGAAATGAAGCTTATGCTATCAGCTGGTATGCAAAATAATATTATGCCATAAAAAGTTCTGCTTTAAAGGGTAGACCCGTTTATTTTCCGTGTCAGTGGCCATCGGGCGTGCGTTCCTTCCCATGGGGATGGGGTTCTCGATTCAACCAAATGGTTTTAGCCCCAAATTGCGTATTGATCGGTCCAAGTACCTGTTCTTAGAGGTGGCTAAATGTTTATTTGATTTATTTTCTGGGTAGGACGTACTAACTTAACTGTCTTGTTAAAATATTGTTCAGCAGATTCTGATAATAGGAGTTTTTGGTTTGCTGGCAAAAGTAAAGGGATAACTTTACTTAATTTACTTACATACATTACCTATATGAGGCCCTAGTTCAGTTATCGGAACATTGTAGGTAGGTTATAATTGTCAGTAAAGTTAACAGAAAACACAATTTTCACCAAATTCTCCATTGTAAACACACTGGGTATTAATCACCTCATCACGAAGCCGTCAACCAAGCATTGTGTACATTAAACTAAGTAACTTTACGCAAAAAATATGGCTGGGAAACAACTTTTTTTTGAGGGTGAAAAATCACGTTTTGTGGTAGAACTCAATGTATAACGCACTCAAAACATTGTGCTGATGGATGGATTGAATAATACGGGGTTCCTGGAGGCATTTAAAGTAAAAATCTTCCAAAAAAAACTTCTCGATAAGTTGTAACTTTGACCCCCATTATCTCCGTAACTAGAAGGATTAAGAAACTCTGTGTGTTGTTAACTTTTCACGAATTTTGATATTATACATATACAAGGATATAGATTATTTCCTAGGGAAGGACATAGGTACAACATTTCCACGCAAACGAACTCGCGGGTAACAGCTCGTTTACATAACAACAAACAAACAAATAATTTCAAGTGCCACCAGCGCAGGCTGTTCTGTGGGTTCTCCATAGCACAGCATCATGCTGAGTGGTAACCTTTTTGTCGCACTCACGGCGTGCAATTTTTTTCATTTTTTGTCCGTTTTGTCTTGCAATTATTATAATGCTAATGTTGTTTTGTTAATTTTCGGTTTTAGTTTAAATGTTTGTGTTTGTATTAATGTGTTCTATGTTTAGGTACTTTATTAATATTGTATGCACGTCATGACTTTGCGACGAATAAATATTTTTTCTTTCTTTCAAGTTGGTTAGAACAAAAGCGAGCATAACTCAAAACAAGTTATTGTTTTGTTGTTACCATATTTATTAGAGTTTGAATAGTGATAGCTTAGTAGGGTTAACCCTATTACTGGATTCACTCAGAGATCTGAACACCCCGGATACTTTATGCAAAGTAAGCTGGATCTAAATCTCGTGGAGACATCGGTCAGGAAATATAATCACACCCACACGTCTGAGGAGAGAGATAATTGAATTGTAGGGACAATCGAGGACCGACTTTAATTGATAAGCCACTTTCCACTATTCGTATTTTAGCCGTGTAATGCATATCGGGTTTATAAAAATTTTTTTACTCATGAATGCATTAAAGTGCAAAATTGGAAAGTAGTCAAAGTGGCTTGTCCTCGACTCTACATGTTTTATCCGGTTTTCGCCATATAAAATAATCTGATATTGCTTGCAATCTTTCAAGTTATACGAACACCATTGAGCAGGCGGTTACAAAAAATTGTAGAAGAGAACTGTCTTCAAACATTCTGATAAGTCATTTCCACGTGGTGCTTGATTGTGATATAGAAAACCCGGCCAAGTGCGAGTCGGAATTGCACACAAAAGGTTTCGTTGCTACAAAAAATATAACAATAAATAACAATACCTATTTAACGCTCTCATGCATACATCATGAGGACATGAGGAGCACGTGGCAATATAATAACAGCCGCTCGGGCCGATCCTTATGCTAAGCCGTGCTTGCCTAGGTTGGTCTGTGGATGGGTGGGCAACCCTTACATACCGAGTTTCCTCCGTGCCTCGGAAAGAATTAAGCAGTTGGTCCCGCCTGTCATTTGTCCATCTTTGGCAGTCGTGACAGGTAGTCAGTGGCCCAAACAGTGTGACAGCCAGTCTTACCAAGTGGTATTACCCAGTATTAACTGGGTTGTGGAGGCCAAATAGGCAGTCGCTCCATGTAAAGTACTGGTATTCAGCTGCATCCGGTTAGACTGGAAGCTGACCCCAACATAGTTAAGAAAAGGCAGGCAGATGATTCATATATTATGTGTATTTATAGTTGTGTGATATTTCTGTTAATAGTATTTTATATATCCTTATCGTTCATCTTAGTATTCATTATTATTACTTCCAAATATACACCTACCACTGCTGGTATCGGTATGGTGAACAATGGTTGATTGGTAGAAAATGCTTAGGTCATATAGTCAGCCTCTGTACTTTGTGGTTAAAATGTTAAATACGTCAATTTACACTCAACAGGAAAACTAAATTTGATTTCAACGTTAATAAAACGCAAAATAACTATGAAAAGTCCCATAATATTATCTTAAAAACCAAATATCAAACATCTTGTTCAAACCAATTTTCGTTGAAAGTCTTTATACCTTATACACACCCACATTTTCTCTGGATAAAATTTTCAGGGATAAAGAAACTAATATAATCAAAATTTTACATCACTATTATGTAACGGTTCTTATAAGAAATCTACACTCCTGAACTGTATGGTGCCAACAGTCTTAACAGATAGGACGAATATAAGGGTTCAGTTTTTTGCTATTTGGTTACGGAACCCTATAAATCTCACTATGTGGGTTTGCGAGGTATTTTTAAGGCTTACTGCCAGACCTTTTATGCCTGTAATCGAGTCCGTTCAATTTTCTAATACGAGTCCCAATAAGGTAGACGACAAAATAAAAATAGTAAAGAATAGTCCGTCAGTCAGATTATCAAAAAACATTTTTTCTTTTGTTACATAAACCAAAATTTTCGAAGATACGACGCTTTTAAAATTCTCAATGCCTACGTCACGCCTTAGTATATTTTTTTGCGAGTTCTGATGTCACGAGTTTTGATGCGTTTTTATCATTGTCAACAAAAACAAAAAATACGTGTCCATTATTTTCCAATAATGGACACGTATAAATAATAACTGACGGAATAAATAGAGTTGCAATTTTTTGATAATGTCGTCATGTAATCCTTAGGATGATGTTGGGGTTGCTTCACTTTTACAGTGTATCAGGTACCTAAGTGTGTTTGCTAAGGGCGGCTTGCTTTACTGCAATAGTGTCCTGCGCGCGAAACTGCACACCAGTCTTCTTAATTACCCTCCCACCTTTTGGAAAATGGAAAGTGGGCATTGTTCTTTCAGAAAGTATTTTTTAGGTTAGCTCAAAAAAAATCATTCACATGTAGGGACATGTGAAGTGGGGATGAATTTTTTTTTCGTCGTCAACCCCATCGTGTGGGGTATCGTTGAATAGGTTGTTGTGTCGACAATTCAAAAGTGCCTGTAACCTGTACTTGAAATAATGCTTTGATTTTAGGTCTTTTATAATGAACCCCTAGGTTGGTAATACTTTTTTTCGTTTGAATGCTCCATTTACGAAATATTCAACTTTAAAGTGCAAAGGACATGGTTAAATGACTGCCCCAAGCATGTGTAGGAATCTCACATTAACTCGTAGTATTAAAAAAAATCATTCACAAATGATTTAGTGTTTAATCATTTCCTGGAACTTTCGTCAAGTGTTAAACATAAATAAAATAATTGCTTTTTCGATTTACTTGAGTCAAAGGGAAATAACACTACTGCAAGCTAGAGCTCTTTTTTTTTTTATGGGAAATCATCAAATGACTTCTCCCACTCTGGGCGGAGCGGGAGGGAGTGTCAGACTTTTACTGACTAAAACCCATCCATGTTCCTTCCTCGCCCTTTATGTTCCGGGGCCGCGGTATCTCTTTCGAACAGGCCCGCAACCCCGGCAGGCTTCGGCCCTTGCGGGCCCCTCTCTTATGCTGACATCTCTTTGAGGCGCGCGTGGAACACGAACGCGCCGTCGACACGGCCTGTCGTCACTAGACGGACGGACGGCTAGCTAGCCCATAGCTAACCGTCCACAGGCCCGGACAAGCTAGAGCCCTCCGGTCATATTGTTTTTCCAGAATGTCAAATAAAACTGTACTTACTTATATCGATTTTTGATAACAGGTATCAAAACTATTTATTTTCTGAAGCTAAGGCGTCAATTCGGTGTCCTGTTGAGTTGCTTGGTATTATGTTTTCACTGGGTTTGATTCGGAAAATGGGGTTGTTTTTAAAGTGACAATCGACTTTACTCAATTCCACTTTTCTTTAATCAAAATCAAATAAAAATAACTGAAAGCTTCGGACTGTGCTTCTTCGTTTATTCTTTTTACTTATTTGGGGTCATGGGAAAACCCATGGGGTTAAGCATAATCTACAAATCGCCACCTGCTGCGATGTACTCCTTATAAATGTTTTATCAATATACAGGGTCACTGGTAATTCGACGTATTCCTTGCAGGACGTTATAGTAGGGTTATAATGCAAGAAATTAAGCAACCAAATGTTCTACCGAAAGTATCGTTTACTTTGATTTTCCGCATACCTTTTACATTTTTCCTTTTTAACTAAATCATAAACATTTTTCATAATGTAGTCCATAACTTTTCAATAAGATTTATACCATTTTAGAGAGCTGATAAGACAAGGATATTTTTCTAGTATTTTGTACATCTGGCGTAGTATTATTTTTTTTCACTATATAACATCTTTTTAAAACGGAATGGCAAAAAATTACAAAAAAAAAATGTGTCATTAGTGATATTTGCTAAAGGTTTAGGATTTTTGATTGAACTTTTAATTAAGTATTCAGAAAAGTCAGCTATGTTAATAACTTAAATTTCAGTACATTTGCGCCGTAAATCGTTTTTAAATTGGCTTTAAATGCTTCTGGGTTTTTTATAAAAAAAAAATCTTGCATTATAATATAACCCTACTACAATGTCCTGCAAAGAATACGTCGAATCACCAGTAACCCTGTATATAAAAATCAATCGGGCTCACCTATCCAAACCAAATGTTTAGGCTTTGTTCGGACTATTTAGTAGATGGTTTATGTGAAGTTTCCACAAAATCGGTCGAGCGGTTCTTCACGCAGACGAAGATGCGCGCGTCAGCTAGTTGTAAATAAAACGCAAAAAATATGTAGAATGTAATGTTTTTATTAATCACATTGTTCGTATTCGTATGCTATACATATTATATAATATACATATTTTACTTTTGTGTGTTTATATCTTTAATTAATCACATTGTTCATAAGCTATATATTTTAATTTTGTGAGTAATAAAGAATAAGAACAAGAATTGTTCCGGTAGATTCAGTAAGTTAGTAAAACTTACACGTTTATATAGATAAACAAGTTCCCGTCACCATTAGCTACAGCTATATTATGTGAACCGTTGGCATTTGGAGCTATGTTAATAGAACTTGGTAGTGCGTTTCCTGCAATTGTTTTAAGCATTTCTATTAATTTTTCGTAGAGTCCTCTCTCATTTGTATTAATTGTTGAATTTGAAATGTTGACAGGGTTACAGGACTGGCTGGCTGAGTGGTTGGTTGTTGATTCTCCATTGCCCCACCTATTATGCCTGTGGGGCCTGTGGGGCCTGGAGGACGACCACGAGTGATTTGGTCTTTTTGAAGTCGTAGCAACAACAGCAGTAGGTGTTGTAGTCGTGGTATTCCGGGGATATTTATCAGTATCAGTTGTGCTCCTGGTATACCAGGGATATACGGGAGGTGTTGCAGTCGTGGTATCCCGGGGATATTTATCAGCATCAGTTGTGCTCGTGGGTCGTGTAGTTGTTGTCCAGGTATACCAAGTATTATATTGCTCAGCCGAAGTTGTTGGTTTTCTCCCGCTCCACCAATTATGAATGACGGGCCAGGGCTTGTCGACGAACGACGAAGACGGCCACCACTGATTTGATCTTTTTGGAGTCTTAGCAGCATCAATGGTTGCAGTTTTTCCGTATGAGTACGGGTTATATGATTTTTTTTTACTCGTAGTAGTACCGTTTTTGTATATCCTCCAGTAAATTGGTCTCGTTGTAGTGGTAGCAGTAGCAGTTTCTGCGGTTGTAGCAGCTTCTGGAGAACTTGTCTCGGGGATGTGAGCTGTTAATATTCCGTTTTCTAAAGTAACAAATCCAACCCCGCCACTGTACGAGCCGTGTCGTATTTCTGCAGTCGTAGGTTTAGAGTCCCCAGCTGTTCTGTTGTACCAGGAATTCAGTGTTGTATTTGTTACATTTCCAGAAGATTCTCGTTCAGTTGCTATGCTATACGAGTCATTCGTTTCTGTGTGAGTGGTTGGTTTATCACCATCAGTTGTAAGCAACATTGTTGTGTTATCTTCCACGCCAGGTGGTACGGAAGAGCTGTAATTATTCTCGACTGCAAATGATTCCGATGCATTTTTGCTTCTGTAAAAAATCTGTATATTACTACTATATTATATATTTATACCTGTGTGTCTTTGGGTTAAAAACTCGTTGTTAGTTCTAGATTTGTGCCAAAAGTTAAACTTCTCTAAATTAAGTACACAAAATTCCTTAAACATAACCCAACCCATTAGGTCGAGGTAAGCCTTGACTTAACAACTGCTAACAACTTTAAAAAATACAGATAGTTTAAGAAACACCAAAGAATAAGTAAAAAAGATAGACGTGCTTAAAAGATCCAAAAGTCTTAAGAGTGTTTGTTTCTTCTCATTGAGAGGAGGCCGTGTCCCAGCAGTGGGAACATTGTAGGCTGATGTATTTGTTAGTTACTTTCTAATAGTATGGGATCCATCTAACATCCCATCAATCGGTGGGATAGGCGATTTTCACACGATACCGCTGCTCCTCAGCACGGTCGCGCGGTGTCCTGTGTTAGGGCTAACACATTTCATACAGCCAATGCAACGTGAGTTCACCGCCGGACAGCGCAGACGAACAGTGTCCTGTGAGAATCCCCTCTTTTGCGTTGCCGTGGAATTAGGGTTGAACCTAATCTGAGAGCATCTGGAATCTAATAAATTATAATAAAGTCGATCACGATCACTTACACGCTAGTATTCGTATCCGGTGGCGATGTAGTGGGCCGGTTAAAATGATCCCAATAGTCGTCACTGGTCACTGGTGTTGAAAACGATTCGGTATTGTACAACTGAAATAAAGAACAAAAAACATTGTTATTTTCGAATGACATAATTATATTCGTCAATGGCACCATCATCATCATCATTATTCCTCATTCCTTTGCCCTTATCCCAATTCATTTGGGGTCATCACAGGACGTCTTCCTCTTCCACAATCTATTTTTCGTCATCTCACATCGATCCTTTGCTCAAACGTGTTGTTTTTGTAGTTTGTCGCCAGTCACAGTGGCTACAATCGTTGTTATTTGTTTTACAAATGCGGATCATAAAGCACTATAGTCAACACCAACAATGTATACGACTGTCCCTTTAAACTTATTTTGAAATCAGTCTATTATATCACCGGACTATTGGGACGTAGACAATTTTTGTATACGGTCGAACGGCCCGCGTTCCATTCGTTTTGCTAAATTAACTTACAAAAATAATTACAAACAAGTAGGTACAAATTGACTGTCAAATTCCAAATTTATTTATTTAAGTACTCTAAACACATAAATATCCTTACAGGCTAGACCCAATGCGATATTATATAAGTACACTTAAAATTTAAACTTTTTAAACAAATTCTATTCTTGTAAATCCACCCAAAGCACAACAGAATATATCCAAGTCCTCAGCAATGAGGTTGATGGTACGGAGCGCGCTCGTGAGCGGCGCCTCGCGCAGCAAGTTTAACGCGAGCCGTGAGCACGGGGTGTTGTGTCTAATGTGGTCGGATTCAGAATAGCGGTAGTTTTTAAATTGTTGTGGTATCCTACACCTACCACAAGAAGGAAAAACAAACCCAGCTATAATTGGAATCCTGATGTAAAGTTTTTTTCGCAAAAAAAACTGGTAACGCTGTTTCTTATCAAAAATGGATATAATTTTACTTGGTCTATTTTATAATTGATAACACTTCATACCATAGTATATTTATATGAAAGCGGTTTTATTGTCGGAGGGTCCTAATTTCGTTATTACGACCAATTTCGATGTAGCGCTATCCGCTTCGCTCGCTCCGCTCGGGCGTAGTTGGTCACAGTTCTAACTTTTTTTTAACGGTGAATAACGCCTACGTTATTGTTCCGCTGCCATCCACAGAATACATCCAACGCCACACGTCTCCGAAAACATACACTATATACAATGAAGTTCTTGAGTGCATTGAGTTTCTGCTTGAATACTCGTGCTGAAATGTCGCGACAATCACTATTATCATCATCATCATCATTTCAGCCGAAAGATATTGACATAGACATAGACATACGGCTGGACATAGCCCCAAGTGTCGCCACATTTAGATCATAAAATGATATCCATCCTCTCCTTGGCAAAATATCAGCAGGTAGTAATGCATCATACGCACGATGAGTTTTCCTGACACGCTGAATCAAATTATCGCAAGAGTCAAGACTCTAAATTCTCACCAGCGACCATAATGGCAACTTCGTTCAACGTCAACAAAATGTGTAGAAAAGTATGTATTTAACTAAGTTTAAACTACGATAGTGTCCTTTTCGCCGATGATATTTCTGTCATCGTACCAAATAAAAATAAAAATTCAACACATGAAAACAAAATAAGAGAAGCTGTACAGACTGTTATAAATTGGCTTGAATCTAACAACTTATGTGTAAATATTTCAAAAACAAAATTTATTAAATTTAGTACATACACATGCAAACCCTCTAATAGTATTAACATTAAAATAAATAATAAAATTATAGAAGAAACAGGAAATATTAAATTTTTAGCTATAACTCTCGATAAATTTTGTAACTGGAAACCACACATATACAGCGTATGCAGTAAACTCAATAGATTTGTGTATGCGTTACGGAAACTTCGAATTGTTTCAGATGAAAAAACTGCTCGTATAGCATACAGTGGATACGTTGAATCCATTTTAAGATACGGACTAATAATGTGGGGCAATTCAACAGACTATGAGAAGGCGTTTATGGTACAAAAAAATGTATTCGAGCCATTTGCGGTGTGGACCCACTAGAATCTTGTAGACCTTTATTTAAAAGACTTAGGCTTTTGACCTTAACCGGTATGTATTTGTTTGAGGTATCGGTGTTTGTAAGGAAACATTGTGATTTTTTTAAATTCAAAGGTGACAATTACACTAAACAGAGGCCAAGAGATCCAACAAAAATTATGATACCATTTTGCAATACAACACTAATTAAAAAGAATGTGTTTCATATGTGTATTTCTATTTTTAATAAATTACCCAGAAGTATTAGAGAACTCCCTTTTAAATATTTTAGAAGTAAATTGCGCAAATGGTTGACAAAAAATTGTTTTTACAGTTTACAAGAATTTCTGCAACACAAAATTTAAAGATAATATAAGTATTAATTTCGGGTGCAATATATTATGTGTTAAGATTTTTCTATTTTAAGATATAGGTACTTAATTTAGTTTCATTGTGCAATATGTGTTAAGGTTTCTTTTTTTTACATTTTATTTTTATTTAATAATTATTTTACTTTACTTTTAATAAGCTTAAAATGAAAATGCTTATAAATACGCATTATAAAATAATGTAAAATTATATTTGCATGCCCTAAAAAGGCAAAATATGGTTTGTGCCTAAACCACCGAATTGTAACAACTGGTAACACCTATATTTTAAGCAAATAAATTATTCTTATTCTTAAAATCTTACAGCTTTCAAAAAAATATGTAGTTACAAATACAAAAAGTAAAAACTGGTTGGGGATCGAATAAAATCGACCAATGAAAAATCGAAATAAATCACAAAAAGTAAACTATCACTCGTGGTTCGAACCTGCGATCAGTAGTGGTTCACAGGTGGCCTTGAATCTATTGGGACATCTGTTCCACTGACAGTTCGACTAAAATAGCTATTCACATGCATGCGGTAAAACAATTGAAGACTATGGACATACTGATTTAATTTCTTTTTTTACTAGCCGATGCCCGCGGCTTCGCCCGCGTCAAATTATATACTAAAACCTTCCTCTTGAATCACTCTATCTATTAAAAAAAAAAACAAAATCCGTTGCGTAGTTTTAAAAATCTAAGCATACAATGAGCAGACAGACGCAGCGGGAGACTTTGTTTTATAATAGCTGGTGAAATATCAATTTTTATTTTCATACAAACCTTGTCCTGGAAATTACGAACACAACAAAAAAAGAATCGACTAAATCGGCCAAATCGAAGCCAGCCGTTCTCAAGTGATGTTAAGTCATATATTTGGGTGCTGCATTTTTATATATGTCACCGTAAAATTGTCAAATACGTTATATTGTAACTACGTACTACATTGTTGCTATTTCCGGGTGCAGGGTTTAAAGGAACCTAACTAACCTAACGGGGGGGTGCCCCAAGTCCCGATTATGGGGGCAGATATACTTCCGTATGTTCAGTTGACAATATTTCGAGAGTTTACAATATCGCTAGAGCTACACGTTAGATTGTAATCTCTGTGGCGATATTGTAAACTCTCGAAATATTGTCAAACGAACATACTGCTTACAATAAAACGCATTATTTTTCGTGAAATGCATGCGATGGTAGTCAACTCACGCGGCGTGGAGGGAAGGAGGGGTCCTCCTTCCCAATGGTACCACTCTCATGAAAAGATAATGTACCATTCCTGAGAAATACCGATTAATATAACCTTACCTTAAAACACTTTATATTCCCCTAAAAACCGTAGTCGACGGAGCCCCGCTCCGCGGGGGTAATATTTCCTAGTGCAGGGTTTAAAGGAACCTAACTAACCTAACGGGGGGGTGCCCTAAGTCCCGATTATGGGGGCAGCGATACTTCCGTATGTTCAGTTGACAATATTTCGAGAGTTTACAATATCGCCACAGAGATTACAATCTAACGTGTTTGACAATTTTACAAAAGAAGTGTAGTGTAGATAAAAAATAGATATATAGATGTCTATCATGTTTATAAACCGAAAAATAAATATTATGAAAAATCACTCACCAATACAGAAAATAATATTAAACGAACGACAAACATTTTGCTGGTTTTTGTCACATGCAGTGTGTTGTGTTGTATGTTGAATAGAGGTAACAATTGATACAAAGTTAGCTGAATAAGTCCGCGTGCTTCTTATATAGGTGAGATAAAAAAAAATCCCTGTTTTCCTGTTTTTAGTAACTCAAACTAGTTACTAAAAACAGGAAAACCGGGATTTTTTGCGGGATGTTTTCATGCGTTAATTAAATTAACACGTGTCGATAAGAATACATTCTTATCTTTCAAATAATTAAATAAATCATACTATTGCGTACATTTTTGAGGTTCTGTATTAATAAAAAAAAAAACACTATTTACGTAAAATTTTAAATAATAACACATTATATTTTTAAATAAATATAACAGTAACTACGTGCAGTTTTGATTCAATCTATGTCATGTTCAAACATGTTTTGGACTTGAATTAGATAATCTATGTTTCTGGTGATTGGACATAAATACAGCGGTACATATTTATACGTTACTTAAATAGGATGAAAAAAACTGTGTGTATTATATGAACAAAAAAAACTGCGAAACCAAGTTCATCATCATCTGCCTAGCCTTTTCCAAACTATGTTGGTGTTGGTTTCCAGTCTAACCGGATGCAGCTGAATACCAGTAGTTTACATGGAGCGTCTGCCTATCTGACCTCCAGAACCCAGTTAATACTGGGTAATACGATACCCTTTGGTAAGACTGGTTGTCAAACTTTTTAGGCCACTGACTACCTGCAACGACTGTCAAAGATCTGCAAATGACAGCCGGGACCAAGAAAACAACCTGTTAAGTAATAGGTGTGCTGAAGTTAAGAAAATCAATAGAATACATGAACAGAAATAATGGGGAATTAGATTTTTAAATAGATCCAACTCACGGTCTACAGTCTGCATTAAAAATAGTGTCAGAATAGTCTATCATTGATTTCATAATTGACAAGTTTTGACAAGTTTGGTAATCTACTAATATAATGGAGTCATTATGACTTTCCAATGGTCAACCACTGACACTCCATAGAAAGAAATGTCATAGAATGGTAATCTCGCACATAATGATATAATTTAGTAATAGATTTCGAAAACCATTTTCACTAACAGGTTTTATAATAATGGCAATACGACTATGTCAATAAAACACCATTCTATTACGAGGCCATTGACCGACCATTATGAATTTAACAGATTACGAACTCTTAGCAAAAGGACAATGGAATGAGAATGGGATCGTGTTAGAAGGGCGAATTTGTAAAAATGGCCCAAGCAGACTTGGGCCCCCGATCTGTAGTTTCAACCACTAAAAGTATTGTTTTAATATTTCTTCAGTGGGTAAAAGAAATAGAGCAACAGGAAGTAACATCAAAGTCATACTTCTAATATCATCTGCTATCTTCTTCTTATATCATTCTCATTAGGAGCGGTTCTACGAGCCCACATGGTCTTACATGGTGTTACTACTACTGTCTGTACGGGACCAACGTGGAAAGCAGACTCGAACTTGACAAAAATTGGTAAACAATAGTTTCCATACCCAACAATTGTGCGTTATCAGGTAAATACCTATTTCGCATAATTATAGTTTTGTTCTTACTTCCCTATTGACAGGTTATTCTATCAGTTGCGCCATAAATATGTATATGTCAGCGTCACATTGTAAAAACCGTTAGATTATAATGTAACTAGCGAGATTCTAAACTCTCAAAAGATTGTCAAACGAACATACTGCTCACAATATGATTATTTTTTGGTAGATTATAATCTAACGAAGTGTAATAGTAAATGAAAATAAGGAAATGAATGAAAATAAGTAATATTGTGAAATGTATGCGACGGAAGTCAACTCGCGCGGTTTGGAGGAGGGGAAGCCTGGAAGGGGGCTTACCCCTGCCCCATGGTACCACGCTCATGAAAAGATAATGTACCATTCCTGAGAAATACCGGTTAATATAACCTAACCTCGAAACACTTTATATTCCCCTAAAAGGCGTAGTCGACGCAGCCCCGCTACGCGGGGTTCCTATTTCTGTCTGCAGGGTTTAAAGGAACCTAACTAACCTAACGTGGAGGTGCCAATTATGGGAGAAGAGATACTTCCGACGCATGAATTTCACAATATTACGGTTTCATTTCGATAGATTATAATCTACCGAAAAGTAATGCATCTGATTGAAAGCAGTAGGTTCTGTTGACAATATTTCGACAGTTTACCATCTCGCTAGTTAGACCGATTACAACATAACGGTTTTTACAATTTCACGGTAACATATATATATAAGTCGTATATAACGAGTGCCTTAAAACTGTTATATAAAACTGAAACGTCCCCTGTGGGTCGTTTTATCTTATTTAATGCCGCCACGACTCAATCATGAAATCAATTTGATTTCTCACAGAGTGCTCTTGCGGAACAACAGCCTCTAATAACTTTTGAATCTTGAGTACTTGTTCCAATTGTAATAAATGCTGGATGAGTAGACTCTTATGAATTTGATGGGCAGGGCTTTTTAATTTGTTTACTCACCATGTACCGGACTCTGTGTTTCTCACATTCATTCCTTCAGTCTTCACCAGGACATCGGTCCCCTTCGTAGTATTGCTGGACATTAACAAAGCGCCATCTAGTGTCACACTAAGCAAGGCTTACATACTTTTTTGTTTGTAATTACATACTTTTATACATATAAACATCCATGACTCGTAGTACCTTCCAATGCTGCACCTTCCAGTACGTGGTCGCCATTCTAGAACCTTCTGGCACAGCCATTCAATCGCTGGCAATGTTTCCTGTCCACTACCACTGATATTTTTGTCAGTTCTTGGGGATTGGTGTCAGTAACCGTATCTTGGTTCTCAAAGAAGCTCGGGTAGGGTTGATCTTTAGGTTAAGCCGCACTTTCCAAAGTCAGTCCGCATGGATTGGTGACCATTCATTACATACTGAGTTTATTCTGTGCCTCGGAAAGCACGCCAAGCCGTTCGTCCTGGCTGTCATTTGTGAATCTTTGACAGTCTTTACAGGTAGTCAGTGGCCCGAAAGTATGACAACCAGTATCAAGTGGTATCGAAGAGAATGTTTAGTTATAACAGTGACACTGTTCACCAGAGATGACCGTTGTGCATGTTTGAAAAAGTTGTATACATGTCCACCAGCGGTGGCAACAGTGAATTATTTTAATAATCATTTTCACTGGACACCCCCGCCCCGGGGACAGTGGGACATATTTTAATAGTTGTGATACTGTCCACCCGGGGACAAGCAAGCGGTGGAATAAACGGGTATTACTCAGAACTAAGTGGGTTGTGGAGGCCAGATAGGTCATCTCTCCATGTAAATACTGGTATTCAGCTGCATCCGGTTAGACTGGAACTTCAACATAGTTGGGAAGTATGGTCAGGTCCTATATTAAATCAAGCTATTTTTTGTCGTGTTGTAGTCTAGTATTATTCGCTCCCGGTGTTAAAATAAAACAAATATATTTTGCACACGTTTTCAGCTTAATAACGATAATTGGCAGGATGTAGATTACAGTTTATGTCTTCCGTTCGTTCGGCCATTGTGGTCAGAATTTGTATGGAAAATACCTATATTGTATGAGGTGTAATTAACCAGGCAGGCCATAGTCGACGACTTAACTGACGATAAACGAATAGCCAATAATTTTAACAAGCTTTTCTGTCAACCTGCACCCGCGAAGCAACATAGTTTCATAACAAAGGTCACTCAGGACGAAAGATGTATAACAATATCTGTACAGGACATAGCTGATGTTGTGAAACAAACAGCCGGCGGTAAATCGCCAGGGTTGGACGGATTGACCATCGAACACATACGATACGGAGGACTGGGGTTGTACCATGCACTTTCGATTCTTTTCACTGCCATCTTGAAATCTGGGTATGTGCCGAAGGCCCTTACGGACACAGTTATTGTTCCCATTTGTAAGAACCGAAGAAAGAACATCTCCAGTGCTAGTAATTATCGCCCCATTGCACTTGCTAATATATTATAGCCAGATTGTTGGAGAAGATATTACATAAACAAGCTGCACCATTCATTAAATCTTCGGACTGCCAATACGGCTTCAAAAGCCTCGTATCTACCAGTACTGCTATCTATGTACTCAAACAGGTTGTGGGATATTACAAGAGTAGAAATACTTCCGTAATAGCCTGTTACCTAGACCTCAGCAAAGCTTTCGACTGCGTTGACCATGGTCTGCTGTGGCAAAAGCTGTCAGACCGTGAAGTTCCCAGCGAGGTAGTGCGGGTACTGAAGAACTGGTCTCAGCAGCAGGAAAATCGTGTCCGATGGAAGAACGAGCTATCGATGCCCTCTGGCCTTAGGTGCGGAGTGAGACAAGGCGGAAGCCTTTCCCCAGCCCTTTTCAACGTCTACATGGATGGGCTAGCCGATAAACTCAATCAAAAAGGTGTAGGCTGTTCGATCAACGGGACCCTGGTCAATCATATTTCATATGCTGATGATATGGTTATTCTGGCTCCGTCGATATCAGCCATGCGGAAGCTGTTGCCAGTATGTGAAAATTATGCCACAGACCACAACATGATGTACAGCCCAGACAAGTCAGTGTACATGGTGTTCGATAGCCCAAACAATTGGCGGGATCTGCCGCCACTTCAACTGTGTGGCACGGCACTTGAGCAAGTAAACGAAGTTAAATACTTGGGTCACATAATAACTGCAGACCTCTCTGACCACGCCGATATAGAAAGACAGCGACGAGCGATATCGGTGCGCGGCAACATGCTCGCTAGGCGGTTTAGCCGCTGTAGCGACGTGGTGAAGGCCCAGCTATTTACCAGCTACTGCACAAGCGTCTACACAGTCGAGATGTGGACAAACTACACCAAGGCTGCACTGAGCGATATGCGAGTGCAGTATAATGACGCGTGGCGTGCGATGTTTCGACTGCCTCGGTGGTGCAGCGCGAGCGCCATGTTCGCCGCGGGCCGCGCGCCCGGCTGGCAGGCGCTGCTTAGGAGCCGCTCGGCCGCCGCACGTACCGCCATACATAGATCGGCCAATTCCTTGGTGGCCGCGGTACGAGAATGGTACCACAGCCCCCTACATATAAGGTGGCAGTCCTACCACACGCCGATCACGTAGTTCGCTTCATCTGAGGCGCGTGTGTGTGTATATTTATCTGTGTTTTGTTTATTTTATTTTATGTGTAGGTATGTGTCTTGTATGTGGATTTTACATCTGGTAAATAAAAAAAAAAAAAAAAAAGAATAGTATTATCAAAGAAGTTTTTAATTAAGCTCAATTATACATATAATAAGAATTAGATAACATCCGGCGTGACATGAACCCGCTTTGTAAAGATTTACAATACAAATAGAGATTCGCATAAACTGGTTTACAAAACAGCGGTGCGTACTGTAACCTGTGTGGCCTTGCATGTAGGTAGTACTGATAACAGGTATCAAAACGATTTATTTTCTGAAGCTAAGGCGTCAATTCGGTGTCCTGTTGAGTTGCTTGGTATTATGTTTTCACTGGATTTGATTCGGAAAATGGGGTTGTTTTTAAAGTGAGAATCGACTTTACTCAATTCCACTTTTCTTTAATCAAAATCAAATAAAAATAACTGAAAGCTTCGGACTGTGCTTCTTCGTTTATTCTATTTACTTATTTGGGGTCATGGGAAAACCCATGGGGTTAAGCATAATTTACAAATCGCCACCTGCTGCGATGTACTCCTTAAAAATGTTTTATCAATATACAGGGTTACTGGTAATTCGACGCATTCCTTGCAGGACGTTATGTAGGGTTATAATGCAAGAAATTAAGCGACCAAAATATGTTCTACCGAAAGTATCGTTTACTTTGATTTTCCGCATACCTTTTACATTTTTCCTTTTTAACTAAATCATAAACATTTTTCATAATGTAGTCCATAACTTTTCAATAAGATTTATACCATTTTAGAGAGCTGATAAGACAAGGATATTTTTCTAGTATTTTGTACATCTGGCGTAGTATTATTTTTTTTCACTATATAACATCTTTTTAAAACGGAATGGCAAAAAATTACAAAAAAAAAATTGTGTCATTAGTGATATTTGCTAAAGGTTTAGGATTTTTGATTGAACTTTTAATTAAGTATTCAGAAAAGTCAGCTATGTTAATAACTTAAATTTCAGTACATTTGCGCCGTAAATCGTTTTTAAATTGGCTTTATGCACTAATCTGGGATTTTTCATAAAAAAAAATCTTGCATTATAACCCTACTATACAACGTCCTGCAAAGAATGCGTCGAATTACCAGTAACCCTGTATATAAAAATCAATCGGGCTCACCTATCCAAACCAAATGTTTAGGCTTGGTTTATGTGAAGTTTCCACAAAATCGGTCGAGCGGTTCTTCACGCAGACGAAGATGCGCGGGTCAGCTAGTTGTAAATAAAACGCAAAAAATATGTAGAATGTAATGTTTTTATTAATCACATTGTTCGTATTCGTATGCTATACATATTATATAATATACATATTTTACTTTTGTGTGTATATATCTTTAATTAATCACATTGTTCCTATATATTTTAATTTTGTGAGTAATAAAGAATAAGAACAAGAATTGTTCCGGTAGATTCAGTAAGTTAGTAAAACTTACTCGTTTATATAGATAAACAAGTTCCCGTCACCATTAGCTACAGCTATATGTGAACCGTTGGCATTTGGAGCTATGTTAATAGAACTTGGTAGTGCGTTTCCTGCAATTGTCTTAAGCATTTCTATTAATTTTTCGTAGAGTCCTCTCTCATTTGTATTAATTGTTGAATTTGAAATGTTGACAGGGTTACAGGACTGGCTGGCTGAGTGGTTGGTTGTTGATTCTCCATTGCCCCACCTATTATGCCTGTGGGGCCTGTGGGGCCTGGAGGACGACCACGAGTGATTTGGTTTTTTTGAAGTCGTAACAACATCAGCAGTAGGTGTTGTAGTATCGGGGATCCGGGAATATTTATCAGCATCAGTTGTGCTCCTGGTATACCAGGGATATACGGGAGGTGTTGTAGTCGTGGTATACCAGTGGTATTTATCAGCATCAGTTGTGGTCCTGGTATACCAGGGATATACAGGTGGTGTTGTAGTCGTGGTATACCAGTGGTATTTATCAGCATCAGTTGTGCTCCTGGTATACCAGGGATATACGGGAGGTGTTGTAGTCGTGGTATACCAGTGGTATTTATCAGCATCAGTTGTGGTCCTGGTATACCAGGGATATACAGGAGGTGTTGCAGTCGTGTTATACCAGTGGTATTTATCAGCATCAGTTGTGCTGCTGGTATACCAGGGATATACAGGAGGTGTTGTAGTCGTGGTATACCAGTGGTATTTATCAGCATCAGTTGTGCTCCTGGTATACCAGGGATATACGAGAGGTGTTGTAGTCGTGGTATACCAGTGGTATTTATCAGCATCAGTTGTGCTCCTGGTATACCAGGGATAAACGGGAGGTGTTGTAGTCGTGGTATACCAGTGGTATTTATCAGCATCAGTTGTGGTCCTGGTATACCAGGGATATACAGGAGGTGTTGTAGTCGTGGTATACCAGTGGTATTTATCAGCATCAGTTGTGCTCCTGGTATACCAGGGATATACGGGAGGTGTTGTAGTCGTGGTATACCAGTGGTATTTATCAGCATCAGTTGTGGTCCTGGTATACCAGGGATATACAGGAGGTGTTGTAGTCGTGGTATACCAGTGGTATTTATCAGCATCAGTTGTGCTCCTGGTATACCAGGGATATACGGGAGGTGTTGAAGTCGTGGTATACCAGTGGTATTTATCAGCATCAGTTGTGCTCCTGGTATACCAGGGATATACGAGAGGTGTTGTAGTCGTGGTATACCAGTGGTATTTATCAGCATCAGTTGTGCTCCTGGTATACCAGGGATATACGAGAGGTGTTGTAGTCGTGGTATACCAGTGGTATTTATCAGCATCAGTTGTGCTCCTGGTATACCAGGGATATACGAGAGGTGTTGTAGTCGTGGTATACCAGTGGTATTTATCAGCATCAGTTGTGCCCCTGGTATACCAGGGATACACGGGAGGTGTTGTAGTGCTGGTAACCCGGGGATATTTATCAGCATCAGTTGTGCCCCTGGTATACCAGGGATATACGAGAGGTGTTGTAGTCGTGGTATCCCGGGGATATTTATCAGCATCAGTCGCGCTCGTGGGTTGTGTAGTTGTTGTCCAGGAATACCAAGCATTATATTGCTCAGCCGAAGTTGTTGGTTCTCCCCCGCTCCACCAATTAGGAATGACGGGCCAGGGCTTGTAAGACTTCCACCACTGATTTAATCTTTTTGGAGTCTTAGCAACATCAATGGTTGCAGTTTTTCCGTATGAGTCTAAGTACGGGTTATATGATTTTTTTTTACTCGTAGTAGTACCGTTTTTGTATATCCTCCAGTAAATTGGTCTTGTTGTAGTGGTAGCAGTAGCAGTTTCTGCGATTGTAGCAGCTTCTGGAGAACTTGTCTCGGGGATGTGAGCTGTTAATATTCCGTTTTCTATAGTAACAAATCCAACCCCGCCACTGTACGAACCGTGTCGTATTTCTGCAGTCGTAGGTTTAGAGTCCCCAGCTGTTCTGTTGTACCAGGAATTCAATATTGTATTTGTTACATTTCCAGAAGAATCTCGTTCAGTTGCTATGCTATACGAGCCATTCGTTTCTGTGTGAGTGGTTGGTTTATAATCACCATCAGTTGTAAGCAACATTGTTGTGTTATCTTCCACGCCAGGTGGTACGGAAGAGCTGTAATTATTCTCGACTGCAAATGATTCCGACGCATTTTTGCTTCTGTAAAAAAATCTGTATATTACTACTATATTATATATTTATAACTGTGTATCTTTGAGTTAAAAACTCGTTGTTGATCTGGATTTGTGCCAAAAGTTAAACTTCTCTAAATTAAGTACACAAAATTCCTTAAACATAACCCAACCCATTAGGTCGAGGTAAGCCTTGACTTAACAACTGCTAACAACTTTAAAAAATACAGATAGTTTAAGAAACACCAAAGAGTAAGTAAAAGATAGACGTGCTTAAAAGATCTAAAAGTCTTAAGAGTGTTTGTTTCTTCTCATTAAGAGGAGGCCGTGTCCCAGCAGTGGGAACATTGTAGGCTGATGTATTTGTTAGTTACTTTCTAATAGTATGGGATCCATCTAACATCCCATCAATCGGTGGGATAGGCGATTTTCGCACGATACCGCTGCTCCTCAGCACGGTCGCGCGGTGTCCTGTGTTAGGGCTAACACATTTCATACAGCCAATGCAACGTGAGTTTACCGCCGGACAGCGCAGACGAGCAGTGTCCTGTGAGAATCCCCTCTTTTGCGTTGCCGTGGAATTAGGGTTGAACCTAATCTGAGAGCATCTGGAATCTAATAAATTATAATAAAGTCGATCACGATCACTTACACGCTAGTATTCGTATCCGGTGGCGATGCAGTGGGCCGGTTAAAATGATCCCAATAGTCGTCACTGGTCACTGGTGTTGAAAACGATTCGGTATTGTACAACTGAAATAAAGAACAAAATCATTGTTATTTTCAAATGACATCATTATATCCGTCAATGGCACCATCATCATCATCATTATTCCTCATTCCTTTGCCCTTATCCCAATTCGTTTGGGGTCGTCACAGGAAGTCTTCCTCTTCCACACTCTATTTTTCGTCATCTAACATCGATCCTTTGCTCAAACGTGTTGTTTTTGTAGTTTTTCGCCAGTCGCAGTGGCTGCAATCGTTGTTATTTGTTTTACAAATGCGGATTATAAATCACTATTGTCTACAACAACAATGTATACGACTGTCCCTTTAAACTTATTTTGAAATCAGTCTATTATATCACCGGACTATTGGGACGTAGACAATTTTTGTAGACGACCCGCGGTCCATTCGTTTTGCCAAATTAACTTACAAAAATAATTACAAACAAGTAGGTACAAATTGACTGTCAAATTCCAAATTTATTTATTTACTCTAAGCACATAAATATCCTTACAGGCTAGACCCAATGCGATATTATATAAGTTCACTTAAAATTTAAACAGTACAATTGTTTTTAAATATAGCAAATTCTATTGATAGCTATTCTTGTAAATTCACCCAAAGCACAACAGAATATATCCAAGTCCTCAGCAATGAGGTTGATGGTACGGAGCGCGCTCGTGAGCGGCGCCTCGCGCAGCAAGTTTAACGCGAGCCGTGAGCACGGGGTGTTGTGTCTAATGTGGTCGGATTCAGAATAGCGGTAGTTTTTAAATTGTTGTGTTATCCTACACCTACCACAAGAAGGAAAAACAAACCCAGCTATAATTGGAATCCTGATGTAAAGTTTTTTTTGTAAAAAACCTGGTAACGCTGTTACTTATCAAAAATGGATATAATTTTACTTGGTCTATTTTATAATTGATAACACTTCATACCATAGTATATTTATATGAAAGCGGTTTTATAATTGTCAGAGGGTCCTAATTTCGTTATTGCGACCAATTTCGATGTAGCGCTATCCGCTACGCTCGCTCCGCTCGGGCGTAGTTGGTCACAGTTCTAACTTTTTTTTACCGGTGAATAACGCCAACGTTATTGTTCCGCTGCCATCCACAGAATACATCCAACGCCACACGTCTCCGAAAACATACACTACAATGAAGTTCTTGAGTGCATTGAGTTTCTGCTTGAATACTCGTGCTGAAATGTCGCGACGATCACTATTATCATCATCATCATCATTTCAGCCGAAAGATATTGACATAGACATAGACATACGGCTGGACATAGCCCCAAGTGTCGCCACATTTAGATCATAAAATGATATTCATCCTCTCCTTGGCAAAATATCAGCAGGTAGTTAGTGCATCATACGCACGATGAGTTTTCCTGACACGCTGAATCAAATTATCGCAAGAGTCAAGACTCTAAATTCTCACCAGCGACCATAATGGCAACTTCGTTCAACGTCAACAAAATGTGTAGAAAAGTATGTATTTAACTAAGTTTAAACTACGATAGTGTCCTTTTCGCCGATGATATTTCTGTCATCGTACCAAATAAAAATAAAAATTCAACACATGAAAACAAAATAAGAGAAGCTGTACAGACTGTTATAAATTGGCTTGAATCTAACAACTTATGTGTAAATATTTCAAAAACAAAATTTATTAAATTTTGTACATACAAATGCAAACCCTCTAATAGTATTAACATTAAAATAAATAATAAAATTATAGAAGAAACAGGAAATATTAAATTTTTAGCTATAACTCTCGATAAATTTTGTAACTGGAAACCACACATATACAGCGTATGCAGTAAACTCAATAGATTTGTGTATGCGTTACGGAAACTTCGAATTGTTTCAGATGAAAAAACTGCTCGTATAGCATACAGTGGATACGTTGAATCCATTTTAAGATACGGACTAATAATGTGGGGCAATTCAACAGACTATGAGAAGGCGTTTATGGTACAAAAAAAATGTATTCGAGCCATTTGCGGTGTGGACCCACTAGAATATTGTAGACCTTTATTTAAAAGACTTAGGCTTTTGACCTTAACCGGTATGTATTTGTTTGAGGTATCGGTGTTTGTAAGGAAACATAGTGAATTTTTTAAATTCAAAGGTGACAATTACACTAAACAGAGGCCAAGAGATCCAACAAAAATTATGATACCATTTTGCAATACAACACTAATTAAAAAGAATGTGTTTCATATGTGTATTTCTATTTTTAATAAATTACCCAGAAGTATTAGAGAACTACCTTTTAAATATTTTAGAAGTAAATTGCGCAAATGGTTGACAGAAAATTGTTTTTACAGTTTACAAGAATTTCTGCAACACAAAATTTAAAGATAATATAAGTATTAATTTCGGGTGCAATATATTATGTGTTAAGATTTTTTCTATTTTAAGATATAGGTACTTAATAGTTTCATTGTGCAATATGTGTTAAGGTTTCTTTTTTTTTACATTTTATTTTTATTGAATAATTATTTTACTTTACTTTTAATACGCTTAAAATGAAAATACTTATAAATACGCATTATAAAATAATGTAAAATTATATTTGCATGCCCTAAAAAGGCAAAATATGGTTTGTGCCTAAACCACCGACTTGTAACAACTGGTAACACCTGTATTTTAAGCAAATAAATTATTCTTATTCTTATTCTTAAAATCTTACAACTTTCAAAAAAATATGTAGTTACAAATACAAAAAGTAAAAACTGGTTGGGGATCGAATAAAATCGACCAATGAAAAATCGAAATAAATCACAAAAAGTAATCTATCACTCGTGGTTCGAACCTGCGATCAGTAGTGGTTCACAGGTGGATCTATTAGGACATCTGTTCCACTGACAGTTCGACTAAAATAGCTATTGACATGCATGCGGTAAAACAATTGAAGACTATGGACATACTGATTTAATTTCGTTTTTTTACTAGCCGATGCCCGCGGCTTCGCCCGCGTCAATTTATATACTAAAACCTTCCTCTTGAATCACTCTATCTATTAAAAAAAAAAAACAAAATCCGTTGCGTAGTTTTAAAAATCTAAGCATACAATGAGCAGACAGACGGACACTTTGTTTTATAATATCTGGTGAAATATCAATTTTTATTTTCATACAAACCTTGTCCTGGAAATTACGAACACAACAAAAAAAGAATCGACTTAATCGGCCAAATCGAAGCCAGCCGTTCTCAAGTGATGTTAAGTCATATATTTGGGTGCTGCATTTTTATATATGTCACCGTAAAATTGTCAAATACGTTATATTGTAACTACGTACTACATTGTTGCTATTTCCGGGTGCAGGGTTTAAAAGAACCTAACTAACCTAACGGGGGGGTGCCCCAAGTCCCGATTATGGGGGCAGATATACTTCCGTATGTTCAGTTGACAATATTTCGAGAGTTTACAATATCGCTAGAGCTACACGTTAGATTGTAATCTCTGTGGCGATATTGTAAACTCTCGAAATATTGTCAAACGAACATACTGCTTACAATAAAACGCATTATTTTTCGTGAAATGCATGCGATGGTAGTCAACTCACGCGGCGTGGAGGGAAGGAGGGGTCCCCCTTCCCAATGGTACCACTCTCATGAAAAGATAATGTACCATTCCTGAGAAATACCAATTAATATAACCTTACCTTAAAACACTTTATATTCCCCTAAAAACCGTAGTCGACGGAGCCCCGCTCCGAGGGGGTAATATTTCCGAGTGCAGGGTTTAAAGGAACCTAACTAACCTAACGGGGGGGTGTCCTAAGTCCCGATTATGGGGGCAGCGATACTTCCGTATGTTCAGTTGACAATATTTCGAGAGTTTACAATATCGCCACAGAGATTACAATCTAACGTGTTTGACAATTTTACAAAAGAAGTGTAGTGTAGATAAAAGATAGAAATATAGATGACTATCATGTTTATAAACCGAAAAATAAATATTATGAAAAATCACTCACCAATACAGAAAATAATAATAAACGAACGACAAACATTTTGCTGGTTTTTGTCACATGCAGTGTGTTGTGTGGTATGTTGAATAGAGGTAACAATTGATACAAAGTTAGCTGAATAAGTCCGCGTGCTTCTTATATAGGTGAGATAAAAAAAATCCCGGTTTTCCTGTTTTTAGTAACTCAAACTAGTTACTAAAAACAGGAAAACCGGGATTTTTTTGCGGGATGTTTTCATGCGTTAATTAACACGTGTCGATAAGAATACATTCTTATCTTTCAAATAATTAAATAAATCATACTATTGCGTACATTTTTGAGGTTCTGTATTAATAAAAAAAAAAACACTATTTACGTAAAATTTTAAATAATAACACATTATATTTTTAAATAAATATAACAGTAACTACGTGCAGTTTTGATTCAATCTATGTCATGTTCAAACATGTTTTGGACTTGAATTAGATAATCTATGTTTCTGGTGATTGGACATAAATACAGCGGTACATATTTATACGTTACTTAAATAGGATGAAAAAACTGTGTGTATTATATGAAAAAAAAACTGCGAAACCAAGTTCATCATCATCTGCCTAGCCTTTTCCAAACTATGTTGGGGTCGGCTTCCAGTCTAACCGGATGCAGCTGAATACCAGTAGTTTACATGGAGCGTCTGCCTATCTGACCTCCACAACCCAGTTAATACTGGGTAATACGATACCCTCTGATAAGACTGGTTGTCAAACTTTTTAGGCCACTGACTACCTGCAACGACTGTCAAAGATCTGCAAATGACAGCCGGGACCAAGAAAAAAACCTGTTAAGTAATAGGTGTGCTGAAGTTAAGAAAATCAATAGAATACATGAACAGAAATAATGGGGAATTAGATTTTTAAATAGATCCAACTCACGGTCTACAGTTTGCATTAAAAATAGTGTCAGAATAGTCTATCATTGATTTCATAATTGACAAGTTTTGACAAGTTTGGTAATCTACTAATATAATGGAGTCATTATAACTTTCCAATGGTCAACCACTGACACTCCATAGAAAGAAATGTCATAGAATGGTAATCTCGCACATAATGATAAAATTTAGTAATAGATTTCGAAAACCATTTTCACTAACAGGTTTTATAATAATGGCAATACGACTATGTCAATAAAACACCATTCTATTACGAGGCCATTGACCGACCATTATGAATTTAACAGATTACGAACTCTTAGCAAAAGGACAATGGAATGAGAATGGGATCGTGTTAGAAGGGCGAATTTGTAAAAATGGCCCAAGCAGACTTGGGCCCCCGATCTGTAGTTTCAACCACTAAAAATATTGTTTTAATATTTCTTCAGTGGGTAAAAGAAATAGAGCAACAGGAAGTAACATCAAAGTCATACTTCTAATATCATCTGCTATCTTCTTCTTATATCATTCTCATTAGGAGCGGTTGTACGAGCCCACATGGTCTTACATGGTCTTACTACTACTGTCTGTACGGGACCAACGTGGAAAGCAGACTCGAACTTGACAAAAATTGGTAAACAATAGTTTCCATACCCAACAATTGTGCGTTATCAGGTAAATACCTATTTCGCATAATTAGAGTTTTGTTCTTACTTCCCTATTGACAGGTTATTCTATCAGTTGCGCCATAAATATGTATATGTCAGCGTCACATTGTAAAAACCGTTAGATTATAATGTAACTAGCGAGATTCTAAACTCTCAAAAGATTGTCAAACGAACATACTGCTCACAATATGATTATTTTTTGGTAGATTATAATCTAACGAAGTGTAATAGTAAATGAAAATAAGGAAATGAATGAAAATAAGTAATATTGTGAAATGTATGCGACGGAAGTCAACTCGCGCGGTTTGGAGGAGGGGAAGCGAAGGGGGCTTACCCCTGCCCCATGGTACCACGCTCATGAAAAGATAATGTACCATTCCTGAGAAATACCGGTTAATATAACCTAACCTCGAAACACTTTATATTCCCCTAAAAGGCGTAGTCGACGCAGCCCCGCTACGCGGGGTTCCTATTTCTGTCTGCAGGGTTTAAAGGAACCTAACTAACCTAAATAAACACGTCTAAAACCAATATTATATTATTTAAAACAACTGCGCGTAGCAAAGATATTATGGATATTGAACTGGATAAAGTTAGAATTGAGCTTGTCAAGGCAGTAAAGTTTTTAGGAGTTTATATCGACGATTTTTTAAATTGGAAGAAAGAATTAGCAGCATTGGACTCATCAATATCATCTGCTTGCTATGCCTTAAGAACTCTTAGGGATGAAGTGAGCATAAATCATTTAAAAATGGTATATTATGCGCTGATTGAGTCCAAACTGAGGTATAGCGTACAGTTTTGGGGAAATAGCTACCACTACAATTGGCATAGGGCTTTCGTTCTCCAAAAAAGAGCGATTCGAACCATTGTCCGCATCGCTCAACAAGATTCCTGTCGATCATACTTTAAAGAACTTGGCATACTCACAGTGCCTAGCCTTTATGTGGTGGTACTGTTAAACACCTTTAAAAAATATATTTATGACTACGAAACAGACGAGGGCAGGTTGGTTAGGGAAAAAACGCGTAGGCAAGACTTTGCAAACAAAATCACCCCTGCTCTTGGCATAGTCAAAAATAGTCCACAATATCAGGCAGTTAAAATATTTAATAAATTACCGCTAGAGCTTAAAAGCATACTCTACACAGGCGCATTCAAGGGAAGGCTCAAGGCATTTCTACTAGATAGATGCCTTTATTCAATAGATGAAATGTAAATGATTTTGACATGAAATGAATTTAAATGTAATCTGTTTTTTAATGTTTTTAATGTTTTTATTTTTATGGATTTTGTGTGTATTTAATTTTGTTTTTTGTTGTATATTTATCTATTTTTTATGTATCAATTCAGACACAGTGTAAATTGTTATTGAATAAATGAAAATGAAAAAAAAAAACCTAACGTGGAGGTGCCAATTATGGGAGAAGAGATACTTCCGACGCATGAATTTCACAATATTACGGTTTCATTTCGATAGATTATAATCTACCGAAAAGTAATGCATCTGATTGAAAGCAGTAGGTTCTGTTGACAATATTTCGACAGTTTACCATCTCGCTAGTTAGACCGATTACAACATAACGGTTTTTACAATTTCACGGTAACATATATATATAAGTCGTATATAACGAGTGCCTTAAAACTGTTATATAAAACTGAAACGTCCCCTGTGGGTCGTTTTATCTTATTTAATGCCGCCACGACTCAATCATGAAATCAATTTGATTTCTCACAGAGTGCTCTTGCGGAACAACAGCCTCTAATAACTTTTGAATCTTGAGTACTTGTTCCAATTGTAATAAATGCTGGATGAGTAGACTCTTATGAATTTGATGGGCAGGGCTTTTTAATTTGTTTACTCACCATGTACCGGACTCTGTGTTTCTCACATTCATTCCTTCAGTCTTCACCAGGACATCGGTCCCCTTCGTAGTACCTATTGCTGGACATTAACAAAGCGCCATCTAGTGCCACACTAAGCAAGGCTTGTGTTGTGGACACCAGATAGTTGATATACTACATACATACTTTTTTGTTTGTAATTACATACTTTTATACATATAAACATCCATGACTCGTAGTACCTTCCAATGCTGCACCTTCCAGTACGTGGTCGCCATTCTAGAACCTTCTGGCACAGCCATTCAATCGCTGGCAATGTTTCCTGTCCACTACCACTGATATTTTTGTCAGTTCTTGGGGCTGTGTCAGTAACCGTATCTTGGTTCTCAAAGAAGCTCGGGTAGGGTTGATCTTTAGGTTAAGCCGCACTTTCCAAAGTCAGTCCGCGTGGATTGGTGACCATTCATTACATACTGAGTTCATTCTGTGCCTCGGAAAGCACGCCAAGCCGTTCGTCCTGGCTGTCATTTGTGAATCTTTGACAGTCTTTACAGGTAGTCAGTGGCCCGAAAGTATGACAACCAGTATCAAGTGGTATCGAAGAGAATGTTTAGTTATAATAGTGACACTGTTCACCAGAGATGACCGTTGTGCATGTTTGAAAAAGTTGTAGACATGCCCACCAGCGGTGGCAACAGTGAATTATTTTAATAATCATTTTCACTGGACACCCCCGCCCCGGGGACAGTGGGACATATTTTAATAGTTGTGATACTGTCCACCCGGGGACAAGCAAGCGGTGGAATAAACGGGTATTACTCAGAACTAAGTGGGTTGTGGAGGCCAGATAGGTCATCTCTCCATGTAAATACTGGTATTCAGCTGCATCCGGTTAGACTGGAAATTCAACATAGTTGGGAAGTATGGTCAGGTCCTATATTAAATCAAGCTATTTTTTGTCGTGTTGTAGTCTAGTATTATTCGCTCCCGGTGTTAAAATAAAATAAATATATTTTTCTCAAAAATGGTATGTAATGTTGACATAACATCTCTAAAAAGTATCCAGAAAGTGAACTCTACCGGAGACTATTCACAACTGTCCGGTAAGAAGCGAGATTTTAAATTTGGAATCTCCTACTGTCCAGTAAGTAAGTAGGTATGTAATTTACTTACTGGACACTTGGTCATCCTTCATCCCTTTTTTTTTTATGGCTTCGCACGGTTTAGGTGATCCTCTTTAGATCTGCTTAGAAAAAAAAAACATAGTACCTACCAGACACAGATTAGAGTTTAGCCATTATAACATGGTTAGAGGGAGGCTCCAAATATACAGGGTGGAATTTTGTAATGCCACCTGGAGGGAAAGTACTCTTAATACTGCAGATAGAAAATTTTACTCAAAGGAAACATTCCTTTATTTTTGAATAGAAAGCAAACTGCATTCAAAGATTTTCGAAAATTCTCTTCTCACCCGGGAATCGAACCGGCTAAAATCTGAAAAAATTATACCCTGTACTTTTATTGCATCGATCGTTAGGGTCAATTATAAGGATGAAATCTCTCTAACAAACATGATAAATTAAATGAAAGGAAAACCAGGAAATCTGGAGTTACAAATTCAATGAGTCAAGTTAAAGCTCTTTAACTAACATCCATCTTTTGTAATGCAGACTCCTTTGCGACATACTCGTAGCTGCGTGTATGTGGTAATTTAAATAAGGAATGTTAGATTAAAATTTGAAAATTAGATTGTCATAGTAAGATTTTAAGTTTTTTTTTTTTTTTTTTTTAAGATTTCCTGGTTTTCCTTTCATTTAATTTATCATGTTTGTTAGAGAGATTTCATCCTTATAATTGACCCTAACGATCGATGCAATAAAAGTACAGGGTATATTTTTTTCAGATTTTAGCCGGTTCGATTCCCGGGTGAGAAGAGTATTTTCGAAAATCTTTGAATGCAGTTTGCTTTCTATACAAAAATAAAGGAATGTTTCCTTTGAGGAAAATTTTCTATCTGCAGTATTAAGAGTACTTTCCCTCCAGGTGGCATTACAAAATTCCACCCTGTATATCTATCTCTTTTTGGTATGACATTTTATGAGATACATAATATATTTTGGAGCCTTAAACATCCATTTTATTGTCTGTGACACTTTTTTTTTTTTTTTTTTTTATGGATCTGTGACACATAACGCGACGCAGAAAAAGTATGCACGTTGCGTTTTGTACTTAGTAATGTTGTAGAAGTATAGTGTGGGATTTTATGTTCGTATTTAGTCATTTCAGTTTATAAATCATGTTGGATTAAAACTTTCCATTCTAAAATTAACATGGAGTTTCAAAAACAATAATTTACATTTTTTACTAAAACATTCATGTAATGTAAAAATAGAACAATGTTTAAAACTAAACGCAAACTTTGTAGTAAAAAAAACAACGACTGGCGGGATTTCACATTCAATTGCGACAATTGTGTTTTAATTTACCGCGTGAATTTAAATAATCCCAAAAAATGAATTCAAGCGAATCTGATTCGGAAATAGATGGCACTCCTCCTGATTTAAAAGCTGAGGCCAAATTAGCAAAAGAAAATTTACTTCCGCCAAAATCCAAGGAGCGATACATGAAAAATTATGAAAAATTTATGAAGTGGAAGGCAGAAAAACAAGCCAACAGTTGGTCTGAAAATGTATTCTTGGCATATTTCAGCTTTCTTCGCCAAACAATGCAGCCGACAAGTTTATGGGCTGTGTATTCTATGCTTCGATGTGTAGTGCAAAATAAACACGATGTAAACATTAAGAATTATTCCAATTTAATAACTTGGTTGAAAAGACAATCGACTGGCTACAAAGGAAAAAAATCGAATGTATTTACCAGCCAAAACATACAGAAGTTTATAAATGAAGCACCCGATGAAGTTTATTTAGCAGTGAAGGTAATATTTATTTTGTTTACTTATTTAATTTAACTTGTTGTGATGTACGAGTAAGTGGTCTGTTAGTCGGTTGCAATAATATAAATATGCTATTAAATCTGGTTCCAAATAACATAAACTTATTTTTATATTCTCGATTTAAATAGTTTTTTTTTTGTTTTTAGGTTATTACTATAATGGGAATTAATGGCGCCTGCCGATGTATGGAGCTCTGTAATATTAAAAACAGTGACGTGGAATACCATAATGAAATAATTTCGGTAAAAGTACGAGAAACAAAAACAAAAATTGATCGCTCTTTTGTTATACACAAGGAGTCAGCTCATATTGTAAGGAAATATCATGACCTGCGCCCTGAAAATATGAAAAGTGATAATTTTTTTATCAATTATAGAAACGGGACATGCTTGCGGCAAAACATCGGTCGTCATAAGATTGCCGCAATACCTAAACAAATAGCAGAATATTTGAATTTACCAAATCCAGAGAGCTATACTGGCCATTGTTTCCGGAGGTCGTCTGCTACCCTTCTTGCTGACTCTGGAGCCAATCTCACGACAATAAAACGACACGGGGGGTGGAAATCGGACCGAGTTGCAGAAGGATACATAGAAGAGTCATTAGAAAATAAAAGTGAAATTACAAGCAATATAAATAAAAAAATTAAATTGAATACTCAAAACACATCATCTTCCACCTCCCCGCAGCCGTCTACATCGCGTCAACAGCAGCTAAGCCTGGCTCCGCAGCCATCTACCTCTCGCCAAGAACCGACCACTATTCCCCTGCCCGTAACATCATCGCAAGCATCCACCTTCCCAAACAACCAAATTAATGTCTCACAGACATTTACTGCCAGCCAAGAGTCCGTTAATCAAGATGTACAACAAACAAATATAAATGCCCCCGGTAAATCGATCACAATATCTATCAGTAATTGCCCTAATATGAATGTAACCTTCAATATTAATTAAACGAATTTGTTGTTAAACTTTCTTTCATTTTTGAGAAAAGCATTATACAAACCTCAACCAGTAAGAAAGCCATCCTGGCCTCGTATATAACCGGACCTCACCTGCGGTTCGGTCCGGTTAACTCATACTCGGCCAGGAAGGCTTACTTACTGGATTCTGCTGTAATGTACTATTGCACACGTTTTCAGCTTAATAACGATAATTGGCAGGATCTGGGGGCACGGCAGTGCCCCCGCCAAGTCGAGCGCGAAGCAAACACTGCCGTACCATCCTTTACTGGAACCATTTCGCCGCATTTTCAGGCCCCTATTTGAGAATCTCTGGATAAGACCAGAACTCAGAAATTTTCGTCACCCAGTAAGCTATAATCACGTACTTAAAATCCAAAATTTCAAGTCTGTAGGTCATTTATTTCCGAAGTTAAGCGAAAGCAAAGTTTCGCATTTATGACACTCACTCACTCACTCACTCATGATCATCAAAATAGAACTAGTACTTCCCATAAACTCAGAGAGCTGAAATTTGGTACAGAGTTAGGGTTTAATGGCCACATAAAGGGAAAACTATAAAAACTAGGATAATCGAAGATCTGGAGTACCTGGTGACCCTGAGTAGAAAACACAAGAGCCCAACCAAACTATTAGAGATATCGACATACCGCCTTTACAAAAAATATTCAACTTGATGGGCCGCTTCATTTGATGTCAAAAATCGAAGGTCTGAAGTATCTGATGAAGAACCTTCAGCTGGTCTCAGCTGTATTAGAGATTAGCTTCTGCCCGCGACTTCGTTCGCGTGAACCAAATAAACAAACAAACTCTTCTGCTTTATAATATTAGTATAGTAATAGATATGGTAATGCCCCCTTCTAATATTGGTACATAAAAAAAATCGACTGTCATTGCAAAAATCCAGCGTAGTGGGACACATCTTCTAATTTAATCTAGCTTATAGCGTCCCACTGCTGGGCGAATGCCTCCCTTTCTGCTTTTAATTATTATTATTTATTTGCCAGACTACAAAGAGGTCCACCGTGTTAGTAACAATATAACTTAGCCTATGTTAGTTTTAATACAAATATAAATAGAATTAAAGGAAAACTCTGGATAATAGAGTATAAGTATAAAAGTATACAAGAAGAAATAGTCGAACGATTAAATAAAATAAATAAATTACACTGAAATATTAATTTCGCATAGAGGGGAGGCCTGTGTCCCAGCAGTGGGAATATTAATAGGCTGATGATGATGATGATGATGATCAAAATATAATGTATTGGACTAAGAGTGGCGGTGATACCCGCACACGTCGCTAGATGGCGCTGACTGTATTTTAAAACGCGCTTATGTGTGTTTTTCCGATAACCTTATATGGCGAAGTGGCAGCCGGCCGCGTTACAGTCGTTTACGACATTCTTCTACTGCGCGTGAAAATGTTTGCTAGGGATTAGCAGGGATTATTTGCGTTTCGTTGATTTCGCTTATTATTTCGTGAGGTTTGCTAAGGTTAGAAGGTTGTTATTATAACAATTCGAAGATTTGAATAGGTTAGGAATTTTATGAAGACACAGTACTTCGAAAATTCGCTAGTAATTTGATTCACGAATTATTGCCTATTAAGTGAAAATTTATGATCATACCCCGGGAATACGTGTACAGAGAACAATTCCCAATCTGTGTGGCATATGCCCTAACAATTCACAAGAGCCAAGGTCTAAGTATGAAAAATGCCCTCATGGACATTGGCACCTCCATATTCTCTTGTGGCCAAGCCTACGTGGCGCTTTCACGAGTAACCAATCTTCATGGGGTGCACCTCAAAGCTCAAGCTTCAGCGATCACCGAATACAACCGCGCCGATCTTTCAGAAATTAAACCGTCTAAAATAATAAATAATAAACGCGAATGGGCAATACGAAAAACTGTTGCTACTGTACAAGAATCTGAACCGGAAAAAAAAGAAAGACTTGTAATAATAAAAAAAGTACTCCTAAAAAAACTGTCAAATAAGAAAATCTAATAAAATAAATCAATATGCATGCCCACGTTTCTACAAAAAGAATTGAAATCCCACCAAAAACATTCTGTAAAAAACTAGCCAAGTCTCGATGTAGCTGCTTGTTTATCTCTAAAAAGTAATGAAATCTAGACAAAGTCGTGGCAAATGTAAGGTTCCTTGCTGCGATTTCTTTATTATTATAGTTAATGTTGTGTGACTTGGCCGTTGAACATTCTTTATACGTTATTGGGTACAAGTCAATTTTGTAGTTACAACAGATATAACATTACGTGTAAACAAAATTAATGTTCAACGGCCAAGTCACACAACATTAACTATAATAATAAAGAAATCGCAGCAAGGAACCTTACATTTGCCACGACTTTGTCTAGATTTCATTACTTTTTAGAGATAAACAAGCAGCTACATCGAGACTTGGCTAGTTTTTTACAGAATGTTTTTGGTGGGATGTAGATTACAGTTTATGTCTTCCGTTCGTTCGGCCATTGTGGTCAGAATTTGTATGGAAAATACCTATATTGTATGAGGTGTAATTAACCAGGCAGGCCATAGTCGACGGCTTAACTGACGATAAACGAATAGCCAATAATTTTAACAAGCTTTTCTGTCAACCTGCACCCGCGAAGCAACATAGTTTCATAACAAAGGTCACTCAGGACGAAAGATGTATAACAATATCTGTACAGGACATAGCTGATGTTGTGAAACAAACAGCCGGCGGTAAATCGCCAGGGTTGGACGGATTGACCATCGAACACATACGATACGGAGGACTGGGGTTGTACCATGCACTATCGATTCTTTTCACTGCCATCTTGAAATCTGGGTATGTGCCGAAGGCCCTTACGGACACAGTTATTGTTCCCATTTGTAAGAACCGAAGAAAGAACATCTCCAGTGCTAGTAATTATCGCCCCATTGCACTTGCTAATATATTATAGCCAGATTGTTGGAGAAGATATTACATAAACAAGCTGCACCATTCATTAAATCTTCGGACTGCCAATACGGCTTCAAAAGCCTCGTATCTACCAGTACTGCTATCTATGTACTCAAACAGGTTGTGGGATATTACAAGAGTAGAAATACTTCCGTAATAGCCTGTTACCTAGACCTCAGCAAAGCTTTCGACTGCGTTGACCATGGTCTGCTGTGGCAAAAGCTGTCAGACCGTGAAGTTCCCAGCGAGGTAGTGCGGGTACTGAAGAACTGGTCTCAGCAGCAGGAAAATCGTGTCCGATGGAAGAACGAGCTATCGATGCCCTCTGGCCTTAGGTGCGGAGTGAGACAAGGCGGAAGCCTTTCCCCAGCCCTTTTCAACGTCTACATGGATGGGCTAGCCGATAAACTCAATCAAAAAGGTGTAGGCTGTTCGATCAACGGGACCCTGGTCAATCATATTTCATATGCTGATGATATGGTTATTCTGGCTCCGTCGATATCAGCCATGCGGAAGCTGTTGGCTGTATGTGAAAATTATGCCACAGACCACAACATGATGTACAGCCCAGACAAGTCAGTGTACATGGTGTTCGATAGCCCAAACAATTAACGTTAATATTTATCCGTGGTGCTAGGCAACTGGGCCTATCCCAGTTGTAAACGTCCCTTTGTGCCTATTGGCCTTGTTTCGTTCTGTCTCCTGCTGATATGGAGGGAAGTGGAAATTACAGTTTTTTTCCTACTCCTCCGCTATACTTTCTGATTAATTTCGTTGCGGGATCCAAGACAGTTAAATTCATTCTCTGGGACTTCGTCGAGCTTCATTGTCTCGGCGCTTTTCTGGTGGTCGCCACTGTTGATTCTGGCTTTCAGGAGTTACAGTGGTATGGGCGTGTGTGGCGGGCTTGTCCCAAAAAAAAAAAAAAAAAGCCCAAACAATTGGCGGGATCTGCCGCCACTTCAACTGTGTGGCACGGCACTTGAGCAAGTAAACGAAGTTAAATACTTGGGTCACATAATAACTGCAGACCTCTCTGACCACGCCGATATAGAAAGACAGCGACGAGCGATATCGGTGCGCGGCAACATGCTCGCTAGGCGGTTTAGCCGCTGTAGCGACGTGGTGAAGGCCCAGCTATTTACCAGCTACTGCACAAGCGTCTACACAGTCGAGATGTGGACAAACTACACCAAGGCTGCACTGAGCGATATGCGAGTGCAGTATAATGACGCGTGGCGTGCGATGTTTCGACTGCCTCGGTGGTGCAGCGCGAGCGCCATGTTCGCCGCGGCCCGCGCGCCCGGCTGGCAGGCGCTGCTTAGGAGCCGCTCGGCCGCCGCACGTACCGCCATACATAGATCGGCCAATTCCTTGGTGGCCGCGGTACGAGAATGGTACCACAGCCCCCTACATATAAGGTGGCAGTCCTACCACACGCCGATCACGTAGTTCGCTTCATCTGAGGCGCGTCTGTGTGTATATTTATCTGTGTTTTGTTTATTTTATTTTATGTGTAGGTATGTGTCTTGTATGTGGATTTTACATCTGGTAAAAAAAAAAAAAAAAAGAATAGTATTATCAAAGAAGTTTTTAATTAAGCTCAATTATACATATAATAAGAATTAGATAACATCCGGCGTGACATGATCCCGCTTTGTAAAGATTTACAATACAAATAGAGATTCGCATAAACTGGTTTACAAAACAGCGGTGCGTACTGTAACCTGTGTGGCCTTGCATGTAGGTAGTACTGATAACAGGTATCAAAACGATTTATTTTCTGAAGCTAAGGCGTCAATTCGGTGTCCTGTTGAGTTGCTTGGTATTTAATTTCACTGGATTTGATTCGGAAAATGGGGTTGTTTTTAAAGTGACAATCGACTTTACTCAATTCCACTTTTCTTTAATCAAAATCAAATAAAAATAACTGAAAGCTTCGGACTGTGCTTCTTCGTTTATTCTTTTTACTTATTTGGGGTCATGGGAAAACCCATGGGGTTAAGCGTAATCTACAAATCGCCACCTGCTGCGATGATGTACTCCTTATAAATGTTTTATCAATATACAGGGTTACTGGTAACCCTTCGGCCGCATTCGAAACCAAGGTTCGAAACTGGTTTCTAAATAAGAATATTGTTTCTTCTTTCGAAACTAGTTTCGATATAAGAATTATATTTCGTATCTCGAAACTTGTTTCGACAAAAGAATTATATTTCTTCATTCGAAACCGACAAATGAAAATCAAAACCTCTTTAGAATTAATAATCTATAAATTATAATAATATTATATATATAATATAATATTATATAATATAATTATATAATATTATATAATTTATATAATATTATATAAATTATTATAATATATAATGGATTCCACTAGGCAATCCATGCATATGTTTTTTTTAACTGAGCTATTAGCGTTACTTTTTAGGAAGTTACAAATATATAAACAGTGTGAGTGTCAAATAAAATAATTTTATGAAACTATTTGGAAATAAAATCCGGTGCGTTTCCATACACTTATATTTAATTGAAATAATTTAACAAGTAAGACTTAATAATGCAGTGAAAAGGGGGCGATAATTTCAACGCAATGGCCAACGGAGATTTCTTTCTTTTGTAGTTGCTGGATTGCTAATTTAATTTCTTCATCTATTTCCATGTAGTGTTTGTTCTTTTTTGTAGTTTTCTTGCTTACACTTGTTTCATTTTTTAAAACATCCAGGACTTGAGCTAATGTTGGATTCGTACGCCCAATAAATCTGTTTATTTTGGAATGCCATCCCTCCAAGTGGTTTGTTGTTCTTATTTCTTCTGTACTGCAGCAGCAAAGTTTGGCAAAATCGTTGTGTTCAAACCATTGCTTTTTAAAATATTTGTTAAATTTTTGTACTTCTATGGCGACTGGGCTTTTATTCATTACATATTTATAACCTTTATTAATATACTCTTGTGGTAAGCGTGCTAAACCAGCACAGCGGGCTACGTGTCTCTTTTTGACGCTTGATTTTAAACCCAGGTTTTTTGCCTTTCGGAATAATGCCCTGTTGTAATGGAAGTAGCTTAACTTTATTTTGATCAACGGAAAGACATCTCTAATACCTTGCATTGCTGCTTTTTCAAAATCCAAAGTAACCTTCTGAGGTTTAAATGATGGAATCTGCGATTTAATTAATCTGTACAATATTTCGTAGGTTTTTCTATTTTTGTTTTCAAGAAAGGCAAAAATTAAAGGGGTTACTGAATGAGTGTCTTTATCATAACCGTGTATCGAATATAACTGTTTGAAACATCGTGGGCAAGACTTAAAGGTACCGTCGCAGTAAATGTGTTTGTAATTTGTGATTTTTTGTCTAGAACTTTTTGTGCAAAATAATAAAATTCGATTGCCTTCATCAATGAAATCAGCTAAGAGCATATTTTTTTGGTACAATTACTTCGCTGGGTAATGTAAATCTTTGTTTTGTAACACCCAATACTTTGTTCCGTTCGTTGTATAGTCCGCTTTTAATATTATTAAAATTTGGCAATTTATTGATCAAACCAACTCCTTCATTTTCCATTTCAGATTTCATATCGTCATATTGTTTTTTTTATTGAGACAAAATTAGTACTTACTTTTTGTTTTAAAGTATCCATTTTTTTAAGAAATTCTGTATTTATAATGTCCCCTTTGCAATGTATCTCGTGTTGGTTTTGTTTTATAACTTCATTCTTAGAATTAATAGTAAAGTTGCCATTACATCCAAAATTTTCATTCTCGCAATAAAAAAATGTGTTGCCGGATTTGTAGATTTTTTTTCTATGGTACTTACGTCCCTGATATAGAGCTGCCACACCTCCTCTTTTTGTGCTTATAAACTCAACTTGTGTTGTATTCATGGCAAATATTGTTAACACCGAATCTAGTCAAAAAATGCTATTCATTTTTAAATTTCCTCGTTGCACTTACCTATAGTACCTACATGACAATATTATGTCATTCTAGTTAATTTTAAAATCATTTGCTTATGTGTAAGCGGCCAGCAATATTTTTTATAGATTATTAATTCTAAAGAGGTTTTGATTTTCATTTTCATTTTTTTTTTATATATAATATTATTATAATTTATAGATTATTAATTCTAAAGAGGTTTTGATTTTCATTTGTCGGTTTCGAATGAAGAAATATAATTCTTTTGTCGAAACAAGTTTCGAGATACGAAATATAATTCTTATATCGAAACTAGTTTCGAAAGAAGAAACAATATTCTTATTTAGAAACCAGTTTCGAACCTTGGTTTCGAATGCGGCCGAAGGGACTGGTAATTCGACGTATTCCTTGCAGGACGTTATAGTAGGGTTATAATGCAAGAAATTAAGCAACCAAATGTTCTACCGAAAGTATCGTTTACTTTGATTTTCCGCATACCTTTTACATTTTTCCTTTTTAACTAAATCATAAACATTTTTCATAATGTAGTCCATAACTTTTCAATAAGATTTATACCATTTAAGAGAGCTGATAAGACAAGGATATTTTTCTAGTATTTTGTACATCTGGCGTAGTATTATTTTTTTTCACTATATAACATCTTTTTAAAACGAAATGGCAAAAAATTACAAAAAAAAAAATTGTGTCATTAGTGATATTTGCTAAAGGTTTAGGATTTTTTGAACTTTTAATTAAGTATTCAGAAAAGTCAGCTATGTTAATAACTTAAATTTCAGTACATTTGCGCCGTAAATCGTTTTTAAATCGTTTTTAAATTGGCTTTAAATGCTTTAATCTGGGATTTTTCATAAAAAAAAATCTTGCATTATAACCCTACTATACAACGTCCTGCAAAGAATGCGTCGAATTACCAGTAACCCTGTATATAAAAATCAATCGGGCTCACCTATCCAAACCAAATGTTTAGGCTTGGTTTATGTGAAGTTTCCACAAAATCGGTCGAGCGGTTCTTCACGCAGACGAAGATGCGCGGGTCAGCTAGTTGTAAATAAAACGCAAAAAATATGTAGAATGTAATGTTTTTATTAATCACATTGTTCGTATTCGTATGCTATACATATTATATAATATACATATTTTACTTTTGTGTGTATATATCTTTAATTAATCACATTGTTCATAAGCTATATATTTTAATTTTGTGAGTAATAAAGAATAAGAACAAGAATTGTTCCGGTAGATTCAGTAAGTTAGTAAAACTTACTCGTTTATATAGATAAACAAGTTCCCGTCACCATTAGCTACAGCTATATTATGTGAACCGTTGGCATTTGGAGCTATGTTAATAGAACTTGGTAGTGCGTTTCCTGCAATTGTTTTAAGCATTTCTATTAATTTTTCGTAGAGTCCTCTCTCATTTGTATTAATTGTTGAATTTGAAATGTTGACAGGGTTACAGGACTGGCTGGCTGAGTGGTTGGTTGTTGATTCTCCATTGCCCCACCTATTATGCCTGTGGGGCCTGTGGGGCCTGGAGGACGACCACGAGTGATTTGGTCTTTTTGAAGTCGTAGCAACAACAGCAGTAGGTGTTGTAGTCGTGGTATTCCGGGGATATTTATCAGTATCAGTTGTGCTCCTGGTATACCAGGGATATACGGGAGGTGTTGCAGTCGTGGTATCCCGGGGATATTTATCAGCATCAGTTGTGCTCGTGGGTCGTGTAGTTGTTGTCCAGGTATACCAAGTATTATATTGCTCAGCCGAAGTTGTTGGTTTTCTCCCGCTCCACCAATTATGAATGACGGGCCAGGGCTTGTCGACGAACGACGAAGACGGCCACCACTGATTTGATCTTTTTGGAGTCTTAGCAGCATCAATGGTTGCAGTTTTTCCGTATGAGTACGGGTTATATGATTTTGTTTTACTCGTAGTAGTACCGTTTTTGTATATCCTCCAGTAAATTGGTCTCGTTGTAGTGGTAGCAGTAGCAGTTTCTGCGGTTGTAGCAGCTTCTGGAGAACTTGTCTCGGGGATGTGAGCTGTTAATATTCCGTTTTCTAAAGTAACAAATCCAACCCCGCCACTGTACGAGCCGTGTCGTATTTCTGCAGTCGTAGGTTTAGAGTCCCCAGCTGTTCTGTAGTACCAGGAATTCAGTGTTGTATTTGTTACATTTCCAGAAGATTCTCGTTCAGTTGCTATGCTATACGAGTCATTCGTTTCTGTGTGAGTGGTTGGTTTATCACCATCAGTTGTAAGCAACATTGTTGTGTTATCTTCCACGCCAGGTGGTACGGAAGAGCTGTAATTATTCTCGACTGCAAATGATTCCGATGCATTTTTGCTTCTGTAAAAAATCTGTATATTACTACTATATTATATATTTATACCTGTGTGTCTTTGGGTTAAAAACTCGTTGTTAGTTCTAGATTTGTGCCAAAAGTTAAACTTCTCTAAATTAAGTACACAAAATTCCTTAAACATAACCCAACCCATTAGGTCGAGGTAAGCCTTGACTTAACAACTGCTAACAACTTTAAAAAATACAGATAGTTTAAGAAACACCATAGAATAAGTAAAAAAGATAGACGTGCTTAAAGATCCAAAAGTCTTAAGAGTGTTTGTTTCTTCTCATTGAGAGGAGGCCGTGTCCCAGCAGTGGGAACATTGTAGGCTGATGTATTTGTTAGTTACTTTCTAATAGTATGGGATCCATCTAACATCCCATCAATCGGTGGGATAGGCGATTTTCACACGATACCGCTGCTCCTCAGCACGGTCGCGCGGTGTCCTGTGTTAGGGCTAACACATTTCATACAGCCAATGCAACGTGAGTTCACCGCCGGACAGCGCAGACGAGCAGTGTCCTGTGAGAATCCCCTCTTTTGCGTTGCCGTGGAATTAGGGTTGAACCTAATCTGAGAGCATCTGGAATCTAATAAATTATAATAAAGTCGATCACGATCACTTACACGCTAGTATTCGTATCCGGTGGCGATGTAGTGGGCCGGTTAAAATGATCCCAATAGTCGTCACTGGTCACTGGTGTTGAAAACGATTCGGTATTGTACAACTGAAATAAAGAACAAAAAACATTGTTATTTTCAAATGACATCATAATATTCGTCAATGGCACCATCATCATCATCATTATTCCTCATTCCTTTGCCCTTATCCCAATTCATTTGGGGTCATCACAGGACGTCTTCCTCTTCCACACTCTATTTTTCGTCATCTCATCACACAGTTTTTTTCTTGTCATATCATTCTTAATGCAGTCCATCCATCGATCCTTTGCTCAAACGTGTTGTTTTTGTAGTTTGTCGCCAGTCACAGTGGCTACAATCGTTGTTATTTGTTTTACAAATGCGGATCATAAAGCACTATAGTCAACACCAACAATGTATACGACTGTCCCTTTAAACTTATTTTGAAATCAGTCTATTATATCACCGGACTATTGGGACGTAGACAATTTTTGTATACGGTCGAACGGCCCGCGTTCCATTCGTTTTGCTAAATTAACTTACAAAAATAATTACAAACAAGTAGGTACAAATTGACTGTCCAAATTCCAAATTTATTTATTTACTCTAAACACATAAATATCCTTACAGGCTACACCCAATGCGATATTATATAAGTACACTTAAAATTTAAACTTTTTAAACAAATTCTATTGGTAGCTATTCTTGTAAATCCACCCAAAGCACAACAGAATATATCCAAGTCCTCAGCAATGAGGTTGATGGTACGGAGCGCGCTCGTGAGCGGCGCCTCGCGCCGCGAGCCGTGAGCACGGGGTGTTGTGTCTAATGTGGTCGGATTCAGAATAGCGGTAGTTTTTAAATTGTTGTGGTATCCTACACCTACCACAAGAAGGAAAAACAAACCCAGCTATAATTGGAATCCTGATGTAAAGTTTTTTTCGTAAAAAAACTGGTAACGCTGTTTCTTATCAAAAATGGATATAATTTTACTTGGTCTATTTTATAATTGATAACACTTCATACCATAGTATATTTATATGAAAGCGGTTTTATAATTGTCGGAGGGTCCTAATTTCGTTATTGCGACCAATTTCGATGTCGCGCTATCCGCTACGCTCGCTCCGCTCGGGCGTAGTTGGTCACAGTTCTAACTTTTTTTTATCGGTGAATAACGCCAACGTTATTGTTCCGCTGCCATCCACAGAATACATCCAACGCCACACGTCTGTGAAACATACACTACAATGAAGTTCTTGAGTGCATTGAGTTTCTGTTTGAATACTCGTGCTGAAATGTCGCGACGATCACTATTATCATCATCATCATCATTTCAGCCGAAAGATATTGACATAGACATAGACATACGGCTGGACATAGCCCCAAGTGTCGCCACATTTAGATCATAAAATGATATCCATCCTCTCCTTGGCAAAATATCAGCAGGTAGTAATGCATCATACGCACGATGAGTTTTCCTGACACGCTGAATCAAATTATCGCAAGAGTAAAGACTCTAAATTCTCACCAGCGACCATAATGGCAACTTCGTTCAACGTCAACAAAATGTGTAGAAAAGTATGTATTTAACTAAGTTTAAACTACGATAGTGTCCTTTTCGCCGATGATATTTCTGTCATCGATCGTACCAAATAAAAATAAAAATTCAACACATGAAAACAAAATGAGAGAAGCTGTACAGACTGTTATAAATTGGCTTGAATCTAACAACTTATGTGTAAATATTTCAAAAACAAAATTTATTAAATTTAGTACATACAAATGCAAACCCTCTAATAGTATTAACATTAAAATAAATAATAAAAATATAGAAGAAACAGGAAATATTAAATTTTTAGCTATAACTCTCGATAAATTTTGTAACTGGAAACCACACATATACAGCGTATGCAGTAAACTCAATAGATTTGTGTATGCGTTACGGAAACTTCGAATTGTTTCAGATAAAAAAACTGCTCGTATAGCATACAGTGGATACGTTGAATCCATTTTAAGATACGGACTAATAATGTGGGGCAATTCAACAGACTATGAGAAGGCGTTTATGGTACAAAAAAAATGTATTCGAGCCATTTGCGGTGTGGACCCACTAGAATCTTGTAGACCTTTATTTAAAAGACATTTAAATGTATTTGTTTGAGGTATCGGTGTTTGTAAGGAAACATAGTGAATTTTTTAAATTCAAAGGTGACAATTACACTAAACAGAGGCCAAGAGATCCAACAAAAATTATGATACCATTTTGCAATACAACACTAATTAAAAAGAATGTGTTTCATATGTGTATTTCTATTTTTAATAAATTACCCAGAAGTATTAGAGAACTCCCTTTTAAATATTTTAGAAGTAAATTGCGCAAATGGTTGACAGAAAATTGTTTTTACAGTTTACAAGAATTTCTGCAACACAAAATTTAAAGATAATATAAGTATTAATTTCGGGTGCAATATATTATGTGTTAAGATTTTTTCTATTTTAAGATATAGGTTCTTAATAGTTTCATTGTGCAATATGTGTTAAGGTTTCTTTTTTTTTACATTTTATTTTTATTTAATAATTATTTTACTTTACTTTTAATAAGCTTAAAATGAAAATACTTATAAATACGCATTATAAAATAATGTAAAATTATATTTGCATGCCCTAAAAAGGCAAAATATGGTTTGTGCCTAAACCACCGACTTGTAACAACTGGTAACACCTGTATTTTAAGCAAATAAATTATTCTTATTCTTATTCTTAAAATCTTACAGCTTTCAAAAAAATATGTAGTTACAAATACTTACAAAAAGTAAAAACTGGTTGGGGATCGAATAAAATCGACCAATGAAAAATCGAAATAAATCACAAAAAGTAATCTATCACTCGTGGTTCGAACCTGCGATCGGTAGTGGTTCACAGGTGGCCTTGAATCTATTAGGACATCTGTTCCACTGACAGTTCGACTAAAATAGCTATTGACATGCATGCGGTAAAACAATTGAAGACTATGGACATACTGATTTCCTTCCTTTTGAATCACTCTATCAATTAAAAAAAAAAACAAAATCCGTTGCGTAGTTTTAAAAATCTAAGCATACAATGAGCAGACAGACGCAGCGGGAGACTTTGTTTTATAATATCTGGTGAAATATCAATTTTTATTTTCATACAAACCTTGTCCTGGAAATTACGAACACAACAAAAAAAGAATCGACTAAATCGGCCAAATCGAATCCAGCCGTTCTCAAGTGATGTTAAGTCATATATTTGGGTGCTGCATTTTTATATATGTCACCGTAAAATTGTCAAATACGTTATATTGTAACTACGTACTACATTGTTGCTATTTCCGGGTGCAGGGTTTAAAGGAACCTAACTAACCTAACGGGGGGGTGCCCCAAGTCCCGATTATGGGGGCAGATATACTTCCGTATGTTCAGTTGACAATATTTCGAGAGTTTACAATATCGCTAGAGCTACACGTTAGATTGTAATCTCTGTGGCGATATTGTAAACTCTCGAAATATTGTCAAACGAACATACTGCTTACAATAAAACGCATTAGTTTTCGTGAAATGCATGCGATGGTAGTCAACTCACGCGGCGTGGAGGGAAGGAGGGGTCCCCCTTCCCAATGGTACCACTCTCATGAAAAGATAATGTACCATTCCTGAGAAATACCGATTAATATAACCTTACCTTAAAACACTTTATATTCCCCTAAAAACCGTAGTCGACGGAGCCCCGCTCCGCGGGGGTAATATTTCCGAGTGCAGGGTTTAAAGGAACCTAACTAACCTAACGGGGGGGTGCCCTAAGTCCCGATTATGGGGGCAGCGATACTTCCGTATGTTCAGTTGACAATATTTCGAGAGTTTACAATATCGCCACAGAGATTACAATCTAACGTGTTTGACAATTTTACAAAAGAAGTGTAGTGTAGATAAAAGATAGATATATAGATGACTATCATGTTTATAAACCGAAAAATAAATATTATGAAAAATCACTCACCAATACAGAAAATAATAATAAACGAACGACAAACATTTTGCTGGTTTTTGTCACATGCAGTGTGTTGTGTTGTATGTTGAATAGAGGTAACAATTGATACAAAGTTAGCTGAATAAGTCCACGTGCTTCTTATATAGGTGAGATAAAAAAAAATCCCGGTTTTCCTGTTTTAAGTAACTCAAACTAGTTACTAAAAACAGGAAAACCGGGATTTTTTTGCGGGATGTTTTCGTGCGTTAATTAACACGTGTCGATAAGAATACATTCTTATCTTTCAAATATTTAAATAAATCATACTATTGCGTACATTTTTGAGGTTCTGTATTAATAAAAAAAAAACACTATTTACGTAAAATTTTAAATAATAACACATTATATTTTTAAATAAATATAACAGTAACTACGTACAGTTTTGATTCAATCTATGTCATGTTCAAACATGTTTTGGACTTGAGATAATCTATGTTTCTGGTGATTGGACATAAATACAGCGGTACATATTTATACGTTACTTAAATAGGATGAAAAAACTGTGTATATTATTTGAAAAAAAATACTGCGAAACCAAGTTCATCATCATCTGCCTAGCCTTTTCCAAACTATGTTGGGGTCGGCTTCCAGTCTAACCGGATGCAGCTGAATACCAGTAGTTTACATGGAGCATCTGCCTATCTGACCTCCACAACCCAGTTAATACTGGGTAATACGATACCCTCTGGTAAGACTGGTTGTCAAACTTTTTAGGCCACTGACTACCTGCAACGACTGTCAAAGATCTGCAAATGACAGCCGGGACCAAGAAAAAAACCTGTTAAGTAATGGGTGTGCTGAAGTTAAGAAAATCAATAGAATACATGAACAGAAATAATGGGGAATTAGATTTTTAAATAGATCCAACTCACGGTCTACAGTCTGCATTAAAAATAGTGTCAGAATAGTCTATCATTGATTTCATAATTGACAAGTTTTGACAAGTTTGGTAATCTAATAATATAATGGAATCATTATGACTTTCCAATGGTCAACCACTGACACTCCATAGAAAGAAATGTTATAGAATGGTAATCTCGCACATAATGATAAAATTTAGTAATAGATTTCGAAAACCATTTTCGTTAACAGGTTTTATAATAATGGCAATACGACTATGTCAATAAAACACCATTCTATTACGAGGCCATCGACCGACCATTATGAATTTAACAGATTACGAACTCTTAGCAAAAGGACAATGGAATGAGAATGGGATCGTGTTAGAAGGGCGAATTTGTAAAAATGGCCCAAGCAGACTTGGGCCCCCGATCTGTAGTTTCAACCACTAAAAGTATTGTTTTAATATTTCTTCAGTGGGTAAAAGAAATAGAGCAACAGGAAGTAACATCAAAGTCATTTCTAATATCATCTGCTATCTTCTTCTTATATCATTCTCATTAGGAGCGGTTGTACGAGACCACATGCTCTTACATGGTGTTACTACTACTGTCTGTACGGGACCAACGTGGAAAGCAGACTCGAACTTGACAAAAATTGGTAAACAATAGTTTCCATACCCAACAATTGTGCGTTATCAGGTAAATACCTATTTCGCATAATTAGAGTTTTGTTCTTACTTCCCTATTGACAGGTTATTCTACCAGTTGCGCCATAAATATGTATATGTCAGCGTCACATTGTAAAAACCGTTAGATTATAATGTAACTAGCGAGATTCTAAACTCTCGAAAGATTGTCAAACGAACATACTGCTCACAATATGATTATTTTTGGTAGATTATAATCTAACGAAGTGTAATAGTAAATGAAAATAAGGAAATGAATGAAAATAAGTAATATTGTGAAATGTATGCGACGGAAGTCAATTCGCGCGGTTTGGAGGAGGGGAGGGAAGGGGGCTTACCCCTGCCCCATGGTACCACGCTCATGAAAAGATAATGTACCATTCCTGAGAAATACCGGTTAATATAACCTAACCTCGAAACACTTTATATTCCCCTAAAAGGCGTAGTTGACGCAGCCCCGCTACGCGGGGTTCCTATTTCTGTCTGCAGGGTTTAAAGGAACCTAACTAACCTAACGTGGAGGTGCCAATTATGGGAGCAGAGATACTTCCGACGCATGAATTTCACAATATTACGGTTTCATTTCGATAGATTATAATCTAAGTACCGAAAAGTAATGCATCTGATTGAAAGCAGTAGGTTCTGTTGACAATATTTCGACAGTTTACCATCTCGCTAGTTAGACCGATTATTAACATAACGGTTTTTACAATTTCACGGTAACATATTTATATATATGTCACCGTAAAATTGTCAAATACGTTATTTTATTTTATTTGGAACAACAAACAATTACATAATAAAGCTTACAGACAGAAAACTTAAATCTAACAATTATGCAATCAGCAGCGTTATTCACAGAATACAAATCAAAATATTAAATTTACGCTTCAAAGAGAAGTTAAAAGTAACAAAGATATAGGTCAACATTAAACAGTGATTTTAAACTTTTAAATAACGAAAAGTGAGTCCTTCAATAATTCTAAGAGTGAGAAGACAAGATGTCTAATTCTTTGATTGCCTTGTGAGTCGAGTTTCTGAATCCTCTACGTGTTGCACAGAACAAATCGATGTCAAGAAAGTGTTTATTATAATTGTCAACAAGACGCCGCAACGGTGCTCGAACACCAGCATTTGTTCGACATGCTCTCACTGCAAACAACGGCTGCTTACGCACTGCACGTAAATGTACTCTTCTGGGAACTAAATAACAAATTCTGTTGCAAATATCAGAACAGTCATAAGTGTTCCTGCAGAGATCGTACAGGAGCACGGTCTCCAGGAACATCCGCCGGCCAGTAAGGCTTAGAAGATTATATTTCCCCAGTAAATCGGCATATGACGCAGAAGAGTGAAAGCATCTGTAAGTCATAGTTCTTAAAAATTTCTTTTGCACCATTTCTAGGCAGTTAGAATATTTAACGTATAGGGGATTCCACACCGCAACTGCATACTCTATTTGAGATCTAATTAAGGCCTTGTAAAGATAAAGGTAGGTCTGAGGGCGCACGAATTCAGTGGATGATCGCATAACAAATCCGTACATGCGCCAAGCCTTGTTAACAATTGTATTAATGTGTACATCAAGATGAAGCTTGTCATCAAAAATGACACCCAGGTCGCGAACCATGGTAACTCTATTTAAAGCGACATTATTTAGAGAGTACTGATATCTGAAAATGTTTTTGTTTTTGGTGATGCTCAAATAACAACATTTAGGCACGCTAAGTTTAAGCTTATTACACACGCAGTATTCGGACAGTCTTTTTAAGTCACTTTGCAAAGCAAGACAATCGCTTGTGTTTTTAATTGGCCTAAATATTTTTAAATCATCTGCATATAAAAGAAATTTTGAGTTTTGGAAACATTTGCTTATGTCGTTAATGAACAAAATAAATAGAAGGGGTCCTAAAATCGATCCTTGAGGAACACCTGATGTCACTGGTATAGAAAATGATTGATAACCATTAATCACCACGCGCTGCGTCCTTTTGGAAACATACGACGAAAACCACCTCAACAGATTCCCACGTATGCCATTAAATGCAATTTTGCGCAATAGCAGCTCATGGTCGACCTTATCGAACGCCTTCTGGAAATCAGTATAGACTGAATCTACTTGAATACCAGCATCCATATCATTAAAAATGTATTCTGAATACGCTACAAGATTCGTTACTGTAGATCTTCTTTTGACAAATCCGTGTTGTTGTGGAATAATAACATTATGAAGCAACGGATAAAGTACACTATGTACAAGCTTTTCAAAGAGTTTCGATAAGGCCGACAATATTGATATTGGACGATAGTTCTCGACGTCATTTGCAGGGCCAGACTTGTGTACCGGTGTTACGTGAGCTCGCTTCCAAGAATCAGGAAAGATTCCTTGTGACAGGGATCTATTAAAAATAATTTGTAGAGTAACGCATATGTTCTTAGCAGTATTTCTGAGAAATATCGCAGGAAGTGCATCGGGACCAGGCCCTTTTGAGGTATCCAAAGTTTCCAGGTATCTCAATACCTGCTGAACTGAGAATTGAATATTGTCCAAAGCAGTACAGTCCTCAGAATAATCTGCGCTTGAGCTAAAATTAGTTGACAAAGTAGAAGGTTCATAGACAGACTTAAAATACATAGAGAAGAGATTGCAGATTTCACTAGGATTGTTCGAAGACTGATTTTTGAAACGCACAGTAGAAGGAATTCCTTTGGATAACTTACGGTTTGAGATGAACTTCCAGAAATAATTAACATTTTGTTTAATACTATCCTCAACAGTGTTGATGTACCGATCATAACATTTTTTGCACTCAACGTGAAATCGGGATCTGAAAAGCGAAAACTGTTCATAGTCTGACAAATTTTTGTATTGTTTCCACTTTACCCAAGCTCTACACTTGTTCTTAAAAATATGTATGAGAGCCGGTGAGAACCAAACTGGGAACCTCGATGACTTTACTGATGTTAAAGGAATATGTGTTTTAATAACATTAAAAATGATATTGTAGAAGACCTCTAGTGATTCGTCTACAGAGCAGTTACGTAGAGAAGACTCCCAGTTTATTTCCGATAAATCCTGGTTAATAGCGTCATAATTAGCCTTAAAATAGTTAAATCTTTTAATTGTATTACGTTTCATATTACGTTATATTATAATATCTATAGCGATATTGTGAAATCTCGAAATATTGTCAAATGAACATGCGGAAGTATGTCTGCCCCCATAATCGGGACTTGGGGCACCCCCCCCGTTAGGTTAGTTAGGTTCCTTTAAACCCTGCACCCGGAAATAGGGGCCCCGCGAAGCGGGGCTCCGTCGACTACGCTTTTTAGGGGAATATAAAGTGTTTTAAGGTTAGGTTATAATAATCGGTATTTCTCAGGCATGGTACAATATTTTTTCATGAGAGTTGTACCACTGGGCAAGGGGGACCCCTCCTTCGCTCCACACCGCGTGAGTTGACTACCATCGCATGCATTTCACGAAAAATAATGCGTTTTGTTGTTAGCAGTATGTTCATTTGACAATATTTCGAGATTTTACAATATCGCTAGAGATATTACAATATAACGTATTTGACAATTTTACGGTGACATATATAAGTCGTATATAACGAGTGCCTTAAAACTGTTATATAAAACTGAAACGTCCCCTGTGGGTTGTTTTATCTTATTTAATGCCGCCACGACTCAGTCATGAAATCAATTTGATTTCTCACAGAGTTCTCTTGCGGAACAACAGCCTCTAATAACTTTTGAATCTTGAGTACTTGTTCCAATTGTAATAAATGCTGGATGAGTAGACTCTTATGAATTTGATGGGCAGGGCTTTTTAATTTGTTTACTCACCATGTACCGGACTCTGTGTTTCTCACATTCATTCCTTCAGTCTTCACCAGGACATCGGTCCCCTTCGTAGTACCTATTGCTGGACATTAACAAAGCGCCATCTAGTGCCACACTAAGCAAGGCTTGTGTTGTGGACACCAGATAGTTGATATACTACATACATACTTTTTTGTTTGTAATTACATACTTTTATACATATAAACATCCATGACTCGTAGTACCTTCCAATGCTGCACCTTCCAGTACGTGGTCGCCATTCTAGAACCTTCTGGCACAGCCATTCAATCGCTGGCAATGTTTCCTGTCCACTACCACTGATATTTTTGTCAGTTCTTGGGGCTGTGTCAGTAACCGTATCTTGGTTCTCAAAGAAGCTCGGGTAGGGTTGATCTTTAGGTTAAGCCGCACTTTCCAAAGTCAGTCCGCGTGGATTGGTGACCATTCATTACATACTGAGTTTATTCCGTGCCTCGGAAAGCACGCCAAGCCGTTCGTCCTGGCTGTCATTTGTGAATCTTTGACAGTCTTTACAGGTAGTCAGTGGCCCGAAAGTATGACAACCAGTATCAAGTGGTATCGAAGAGAATGTTTAGTTATAATAGTGACACTGTTCACCAGAGATGACCGTTGTGCATGTTTGAAAAAGTTGTATACATGTCCACCAGCGGTGGCAACAGTGAATTATTTTAATAATCTTTTCCACTGGACACCCCCGGGGACAATGGGACATATTTTAATAGTTGTGATACTGTCCACCCGGGGACAAGCAAGCGGTGGAATAAACGGGTATTACTCAGAACTAAGTGGGTTGTGGAGGTCAGATAGGTCATCTCTCCATGTAAATACTGGTATTCAGCTGCATCCGGTTAGAGAGACTGGAACTTCAACATAGTTGGGAAGTATGGTCAGGTCCTATATTAAATCAAGCTATTTTTTGTCGTGTTGTAGTCTAGTATTATTCGCTCCCGGTGTTAAAATAAAACAAATATATTTTGCACACGTTTTCAGCTTAATAACGATAATTGGCAGGATGTAGATTACAGTTTATGTCTTCCGTTCGTTCGGCCATTGTGGTCAGAATTTGTATGGAAAATACCTATATTGTATGAGGTGTAATTAACCAGGCAGGCCATAGTCGACGGCTTAACTGACGATAAACGAATAGCCAATAATTTTAACAAGCTTTTCTGTCAACCTGCACCCGCGAAGCAACATAGTTTCATAACAAAGGTCACTCAGGACGAAAGATGTATAACAATATCTGTACAGGACATAGCTGATGTTGTGAAACAAACAGCCGGCGGTAAATCGCCAGGGTTGGACGGATTGACCATCGAACACATACGATACGGAGGACTGGGGTTGTACCATGCACTATCGATTCTTTTCACTGCCATCTTGAAATCTGGGTATGTGCCGAAGGCCCTTACGGACACAGTTATTGTTCCCATTTGTAAGAACCGAAGAAAGAACATCTCCAGTGCTAGTAATTATCGCCCCATTGCACTTGCTAATATATTATAGCCAGATTGTTGGAGAAGATATTACATAAACAAGCTGCACCATTCATTAAATCTTCGGACTGCCAATACGGCTTCAAAAGCCTCGTATCTACCAGTACTGCTATCTATGTACTCAAACAGGTTGTGGGATATTACAAGAGTAGAAATACTTCCGTAATAGCCTGTTACCTAGATCTCAGCAAAGCTTTCGACTGCGTTGACCATGGTCTGCTGTGGCAAAAGCTGTCAGACCGTGAAGTTCCCAGCGAGGTAGTGCGGGTACTGAAGAACTGGTCACAGCAGCAGGAAAATCGTGTCCGATGGAAGAACGAGCTATCGATGCCCTCTGGCCTTAGGTGCGGAGTGAGACAAGGCGGAAGCCTTTCCCCAGCCCTTTTCAACGTCTACATGGATTGGCTAGCCGATAAACTCAATCAAAAAGGTGTAGGCTGTTCGATCAATGGGACCCTGGTCAATCATATTTCATATGCTGATGATATGGTTATTCTGGCTCCGTCGATATCAGCCATGCGGAAACTGTTGGCAGTATGTGAAAATTATGCCACAGACCACAACATGATGTACAGCCCAGACAAGTCAGTGTACATGGTGTTCGATAGCCCAAACAATTGGCGGGATCTGCCGCCACTTCAACTGTGTGGCACGGCACTTGAGCAAGTAAACGAAGTTAAATACTTGGGTCACATAATAACTGCAGACCTCTCTGACCACGCCGATATAGAAAGACAGCGACGAGCGATATCGGTGCGCGGCAACATGCTCGCTAGGCGGTTTAGCCGCTGTAGCGACGTGGTGAAGGCCCAGCTATTTACCAGCTACTGCACAAGCGTCTACACAGTCGAGATGTAGACAAACTACACCAAGGCTGCACTGAGCGATATGCGAGTGCAGTATAATGACGCGTGGCGTGCGATGTTTCGACTGCCTCGGTGGTGCAGCGCGAGCGCCATGTTCGCCGCGGGCCGCGCGCCCGGCTGGCAGGCGCTGCTTAGGAGCCGCTCGGCCGCCGCACGTACCGCCATACATAGATCGGCCAATTCCTTGGTGGCCGCGGTACGAGAATGGTACCACAGCCCCCTACATATAAGGTGGCAGTCCTACCACACGCCGATCACGTAGTTCGCTTCATCTGAGGCGCGTGTGTGTGTATATTTATCTGTGTTTTGTTTATTTTATTTTATGTGTAGGTATGTGTCTTGTATGTGGATTTTATATCTGGTAAATAAAAAAAAAAAAAAAAAAAAAGAATAGTATTATCAAAGAAGTTTTTAATTAAGCTCAATTATACATATAATAAGAATTAGATAACATCCGGCGTGACATGAACCCGCTTTGTAAAGATTTACAATACAAATAGAGATTCGCATAAACTGGTTTACAAAACAGCGGTGCGTACTGTAACCTGTGTGGCCTTGCATGTAGGCATGTAGGTAGTACTGATAACAGGTATCAAAACGATTTATTTTCTGAAGCTAAGGCGTCAATTCGGTGTCCTGTTGAGTTGCTTGGTATTATGTTTTCACTGGATTTGATTCGGAAAATGGGGTTGTTTTTAAAGTGAGAATCGACTTTACTCAATTCCACTTTTCTTTAATCAAAATCAAATAAAAATAACTGAAAGCTTCGGACTGTGCTTCTTCGTTTATTCTTTTTACTTATTTGGGGTCATGGGAAAACCCATGGGGTTAAGCATAATTTACAAATCGCCACCTGCTGCGATGTACTCCTTAAAAATGTTTTATCAATATACAGGGTTACTGGTAATTCGACGTATTCCTTGCAGGACGTTATAGTAGGGTTATAATGCAAGAAATTAAGCGACCAAATGTTCTACCGAAAGTGTCGTTTACTTTGATTTTCCGCATACCTTTTACATTTTTCCTTTTTAACTAAATCATAAACATTTTTCATAATGTAGTCCATAACTTTTCAATAAGATTTATACCATTTTAGAGAGCTGATAAGACAAGGATATTTTTCTAGTATTTTGTACATCTGGCGTAGTATTATTTTTTTTCACTATGTCGGATCCGGTCATTGGTATGGACACGGGAATGAATCAAAGCGCGCCAGTGGTGACATCACGCGACCTAGAGACCAGTCTACCCCCGCCATGGCGTGCTTCTACAGAGTCCTGACGTTAACAGATCACCGCGAGGACGACATTTCTGGGTCGGATCGCAGCGGAGTTCAGACGTCTTGAAACTGTATCCGATTCATTGTGCCCAGTGTTACTCGTATAGTGTGAAAGTGTAATGTCAAGTAATTCGTTAGTTTACTCAGTGTAGATATGTTTGAAAAGAGTAACCATGGAGTTTCTTGCCGGTTCTTCTCCATGGAAACAAACAACCCGAACCGAGCACCTGACAATAAACAAAGTATCGCATTTAGTGAGTTTTCATAGCACGAAACCCGTCTTCTGCCCACATAATGCTCGAGCCTAACGAAATAAGTCCTGGCAAACCCGACAACTATATAACATCTTTTTAAAACGGAATGGCAAAAAATTACAAAAAAAAAAATTGTGTCATTAGTGATATTTGCTAAAGGTTTAGGATTTTTTGAACTTTTAATTAAGTATTCAGAAAAGTCAGCTATGTTAATAACTTAAATTTCAGTACATTTGCGCCGTAAATCGTTTTTAAATTGGCTTTATGCTTTAATCTGGGATTTTTCATTAAAAAAAATCTTGCATTATAACCCTACTATACAACGTCCTGCAAAGAATGCGTCGAATTACCAGTAACCCTGTATATAAAAATCAATCGGGCTCACCTATCCAAACCAAATGTTTAGGCTTGGTTTATGTGAAGTTTCCACAAAATCGGTCGAGCGGTTCTTCACGCAGACGAAGATGCGCGGGTCAGCTAGTTGTAAATAAAACGCAAAAAATATGTAGAACGTAATGTTTTTATTAATCACATTGTTCGTATTCGTATGCTATACATATTATATAATATACATATTTTACTTTTGTGTGTATATATCTTTAATTAATCACATTGTTCATAAGCTGTATATTTTAATTTTGTGAGAAATAAAGAATAAGAACAAGAATTGTTCCGGTAGATTCAGTAAGTTAGTAAAACTTACTCGTTTATATAGATAAACAAGTTCCCGTCACCATTAGCTACAGCTATATGTGAACCGTTGGCATTTGGAGCTATGTTAATAGAACTTGGTAGTGCGTTTCCTGCAATTGTCTTAAGCATTTCTATTAATTTTTCGTAGAGTCCTCTCTCATTTGTATTAATTGTTGAATTTGAAATGTTGACAGGGTTACAGGACTGGCTGGCTGAGTGGTTGGTTGTTGATTCTCCACTGCCCCACCTATTATGCCTGTGGGGCCTGTGGGGCCTGGAGGACGACCACGAGTGATTTGGTCTTTTTGAAGTCGTAACAACATCAGCAGTAGGTGTTGTAGTATCGGGGATCCGGGAATATTTATCAGCATCAGTTGTGCTCCTGGTATACCAGGGATATACGGGAGGTGTTGTAGTCGTGGTATACCAGTGGTATTTATCAGCATCAGTTGTGGTCCTGGTATACCAGGGATATACAGGAGGTGTTGTAGTCGTGGTATACCAGTGGTATTTATCAGCATCAGTTGTGCTCCTGGTATACCAGGGATATACGGGAGGTGTTGTAGTCGTGGTATACCAGTGGTATTTATCAGCATCAGTTGTGGTCCTGGTATACCAGGGATATACAGGAGGTGTTGCAGTCGTGTTATACCAGTGGTATTTATCAGCATCAGTTGTGCTGCTGGTATACCAGGGATATACAGGAGGTGTTGTAGTCGTGGTATACCAGTGGTATTTATCAGCATCAGTTGTGCTCCTGGTATACCAGGGATATACGAGAGGTGTTGTAGTCGTGGTATACCAGTGGTATTTATCAGCATCAGTTGTGCTCCTGGTATACCAGGGATATACGGGAGGTGTTGTAGTCGTGGTATACCAGTGGTATTTATCAGCATCAGTTGTGGTCCTGGTATACCAGGGATATACAGGAGGTGTTGTAGTCGTGGTATACCAGTGGTATTTATCAGCATCAGTTGTGCTCCTGGTATACCAGGGATATACGGGAGGTGTTGTAGTCGTGGTATACCAGTGGTATTTATCAGCATCAGTTGTGGTCCTGGTATACCAGGGATATACAGGAGGTTTTATAGTCGTGGTATACCAGTGGTATTTATCAGCATCAGTTGTGCTCCTGGTATACCAGGGATATACGGGAGGTGTTGAAGTCGTGGTATACCAGTGGTATTTATCAGCATCAGTTGTGCTCCTGGTATACCAGGGATATACGAGAGGTGTTGTAGTCGTGGTATACCAGTGGTATTTATCAGCATCAGTTGTGCTCCTGGTATACCAGGGATATACGAGAGGTGTTGTAGTCGTGGTATACCAGTGATATTTATCAGCATCAGTTGTGCTCCTGGTATACCAGGGATATACGAGAGGTGTTGTAGTCGTGGTATACCAGTGGTATTTATCAGCATCAGTTGTGCCCCTGGTATACCAGGGATACACGGGAGGTGTTGTAGTGTTGGTAACCCGGGGATATTTATCAGCATCAGTTGTGCCTCTGGTATACCAGGGATATACGAGAGGTGTTGTAGTCGTGGTATCCCGGGGATATTTATCAGCATCAGTCGCGCTCGTGGGTTGTGTAGTTGTTGTCCAGGAATACCAAGCATTATATTGCTCAGCCGAAGTTGTTGGTTCTCCCCCGCTCCACCAATTAGGAATGACGGGCCAGGGCTTGTAAGACTTCCACCACTGATTTAATCTTTTTGGAGTCTTAGCAACATCAATGGTTGCAGTTTTTCCGTATGAGTCTAAGTACGGGTTATATGATTTTTTTTTACTCGTAGTAGTACCGTTTTTGTATATCCTCCAGTAAATTGGTCTTGTTGTAGTGGTAGCAGTAGCAGTTTCTGCGGTTGTAGCAGCTTCTGGAGAACTTGTCTCGGGGATGTGAGCTGTTAATATTCCGTTTTCTATAGTAACAAATCCAACCCCGCCACTGTACGAACCGTGTCGTATTTCTGCAGTCGTAGGTTTAGAGTCCCCAGCTGTTCTGTTGTACCAGGAATTCAGTATTGTATTTGTTACATTTCCAGAAGAATCTCGTTCAGTTGCTATGCTATACGAGCCATTCGTTTCTGTGTGAGTGGTTGGTTTATAATCACCATCAGTTGTAAGCAACATTGTTGTGTTATCTTCCACGCCAGGTGGTACGGAAGAGCTGTAATTATTCTCGACTGCAAATGATTCCGACGCATTTTTGCTTCTGTAAAAAAATCTGTATATTACTACTATATTATATATTTATAACTGTGTATCTTTGAGTTAAAAACTCGTTGTTGTTCTGGATTTGTGCCAAAAGTTAAACTTCTCTAAATTAAGTACACAAAATTCCTTAAACATAACCCAACCCATTAGGTCGAGGTAAGCCTTGACTTAACAACTGCTAACAACTTTAAAAAATACAGATAGTTTAAGAAACACCAAAGAGTAAGTAAAAGATAGACGTGCTTAAAAGATCTAAAAGTCTTAAGAGTGTTTGTTTCTTCTCATTGAGAGGAGGCCGTGTCCCAGCAGTGGGAACATTGTAGGCTGATGTATTTGTTAGTTACTTTCTAATAGTATGGGATCCATCTAACATCCCATCAATCGGTGGGATAGGCGATTTTCGCACGATACCGCTGCTCCTCAGCACGGTCGCGCGGTGTCCTGTGTTAGGGCTAACACATTTCATACAGCCAATGCAACGTGAGTTTACCGCCGGACAGCGCAGACGAGCAGTGTCCTGTGAGAATCCCCTCTTTTGCGTTGCCGTGGAATTAGGGTTGAACCTAATCTGAGAGCATCTGGAATCTAATAAATTATAATAAAGTCGATCACGATCACTTACACGCTAGTATTCGTATCCGGTGGCGATGCAGTGGGCCGGTTAAAATGATCCCAATAGTCGTCACTGGTCACTGGTGTTGAAAACGATTCGGTATTGTACAACTGAAATAAAGAACAAAAAACATTGTTATTTTCAAATTACATCATTATATTCGTCAATGGCACCATCATCATCATCATTATTCCTCATTCCTTTGCCCTTATCCCAATTCGTTTGGGGTCGTCACAGTAAGTCTTCCTCTTCCACACTCTATTTTTCGTCATCTCACATCGATCCTTTGCTCAAACGTGTTGTTTTTGTAGTTTTTCGCCAGTCGCAGTGGCTGCAATCGTTGTTATTTGTTTTACAAATGCGGATTATAAATCACTATTGTCTACAACAACAATGTATACGACTGTCCCTTTAAACTTATTTTGAAATCAGTCTATTATATCACCGGACTATTGGGACGTAGACAATTTTTGTAGACGACCCGCGGTCCATTCGTTTTGCCAAATTAACTTACAAAAATAATTACAAACAAGTAGGTACAAATTGACTGTCAAATTCCAAATTTATTTATTTACTCTAAGCACATAAATATCCTTACAGGCTAGACCCAATGCGATATTATATAAGTTCACTTAAAATTTAAACAGTACAATTGTTTTTAAATATAGCAAATTCTATTGATAGCTATTCTTGTAAATTCACCCAAAGCACAACAGAATATATCCAAGTCCTCAGCAATGAGGTTGATGGTACGGAGCGCGCTCGTGAGCGGCGCCTCGCGCAGCAAGTTTAACGCGAGCCGTGAGCACGGGGTGTTGTGTCTAATGTGATCGGATTCAGAATAGCGGTAGTTTTTAAATTGTTGTGTTATCCTACACCTACCACAAGAAGGAAAAACAAACCCAGCTATAATTGGAATCCTGATGTAAAGTTTTTTTCGTAAAAAACCTGGTAACGCTGTTACTTATCAAAAATGGATATAATTTTACTTGGTCTATTTTATAATTGATAACACTTCATACCATAGTATATTTATATGAAAGCGGTTTTATAATTGTCAGAGGGTCCTAATTTCGTTATTGCGACCAATTTCGATGTAGCGCTATCCGCTACGCTCGCTCCGCTCGGGCGTAGTTGGTCACAGTTCTAACTTTTTTTTACCGGTGAATAACGCCAACGTTATTGTTCCGCTGCCATCCACAGAATACATCCAACGCCACACGTCTCCGAAAACATACACTACAATGAAGTTCTTGAGTGCATTGAGTTTCTGCTTGAATACTCGTGCTGAAATGTCGCGACGATCACTATTATCATCATCATCATCATTTCAGCCGAAAGATATTGACATAGACATAGACATACGGCTGGACATAGCCCCAAGTGTCGCCACATTTAGATCATAAAATGATATTCATCCTCTCCTTGGCAAAATATCAGCAGGTAGTAGTGCATCATACGCACGATGAGTTTTCCTGACACGCTGAATCAAATTATCGCAAGAGTCAAGACTCTAAATTCTCACCAGCGACCATAATGGCAACTCCGTTCAACGTCAACAAAATGTGTAGAAAAGTATGTATTTAACTAAGTTTAAACTACGATAGTGTCCTTTTCGCCGATGATATTTCTGTCATCGTACCAAATAAAAATAAAAATTCAACACATGAAAACAAAATAAGAGAAGCTGTACAGACTGTTATAAATTGGCTTGAATCTAACAACTTATGTGTAAATATTTCAAAAACAAAATTTATTAAATTTTGTACATACAAATGCAAACCCTCTAATAGTATTAACATTAAAATAAATAATAAAATTATAGAAGAAACAGGAAATATTAAATTTTTAGCTATAACTCTCGATAAATTTTGTAACTGGAAACCACACATATACAGCGTATGCAGTAAACTCAATAGATTTGTGTATGCGTTACGGAAACTTCGAATTGTTTCAGATGAAAAAACTGCTCGTATAGCATACAGTGGATACGTTGAATCCATTTTAAGATACGGACTAATAATGTGGGGCAATTCAACAGACTATGAGAAGGCGTACATGGTACAAAAAAAATGTATTCGAGCCATTTGCGGTGTGGACCCACTAGAATCTTGTAGACCTTTATTTAAAAGACTTAGGCTTTTGACCTTAACCGGTATGTATTTGTTTGAGGTATCGGTGTTTGTAAGGAAACATAGTGAATTTTTTAAATTCAAAGGTGACAATTACACTAAACAGAGGCCAAGAGATCCAACAAAAATTATGACACCATTTTGCAATACAACACTAATTAAAAAGAATGTGTTTCATATGTGTATTTCTATTTTTAATAAATTACCCAGAAGTATTAGAGAACTCCCTTTTAAATATTTTAGAAGTAAATTGCGCAAATGGTTGACAGAAAATTGTTTTTACAGTTTACAAGAATTTCTGCAACACAAAATTTAAAGATAATTTAAGTATTAATTTCGGGTGCAATATATTATGTGTTAAGATTTTTTCTATTTTAAGATATAGGTACTTAATAGTTTCATTGTGCAATATGTGTTAAGGTTTCTTTTTTTTACATTTTATTTTTATTTAATAATTATTTTACTTTACTTTTAATAAGCTTAAAATGAAAATACTTATAAATACGCATTATAAAATAATGTAAAATTATATTTGCATGCCCTAAAAAGGCAAAATATGGTTTGTGCCTAAACCACCGACTTGTAACAACTGGTTACACCTGTATTTTAAGCAAATAAATTATTCTTATTCTTAAAATCTTACAGCTTTCAAAAAAATATATAGTTACAAATACAAAAAGTAAAAACTGGTTGGGGATCGAATAAAATCGACCAATGAAAAATCGAAATAAATCACAAAAACTAATCTAACACTCGTGGTTTGAACCTGCGATCAGTGGTGGTTCACAGGTGGCCTTGAATCTATTAGGATATCTGTTCCACTGACAGTTTGACTAAAATAGCTATTCACATGCATGCGGTAAAACAATTGAAGACTATGGACATACTGATTTAATTTCGTTTTTTTACTAGCCGATGCCCGCGGCTTCGCCCGCGTCAAATTATATACTAAAACTTTCCTCTTGAATCACTCTATCTATTAAAAAAAAAACAAAATCCGTTGCGTAGTTTTAAAAATCTAAGCATACAATGAGCAGACAGACGCAGCGGGAGACTTTGTTTTATAATATCTGGTGAAATATCAATTTTTATTTTCATACAAACCTTGTCCTGGAAATTACGAACACAACAAAAAAAGAATCGACTAAAAATCGAAGCCAGCCGTTCTCAAGTGATGTTAAGTCATATATTTGGGTGCTGCATTTTTATATATGTCACCGTAAAATTGTCAAATACGTTATATTGTAACTACGTACTACATTGTTGCTATTTCCGGGTGCAGGGTTTAAAGGAACCTAACTAACCTAACGGGGGGGTGCCCCAAGTCCCGATTATGGTGGCAGATATAATTCCGTATGTTCAGTTAACATTATTTCGAGAGTTTACAATATCGCTAGAGAGTAACGCGTTACATTGTAATGTCTCTAGCGATATTGTAAACTCTCGAAATATTGTCAAACGAACATACTGCTTACAATAAAACGCATTATTTTTCGTGAAATGCATGCGATGGTAGTCAACTCACGCGGCGTGGAGGGAAGGAGGGGTCCCCCTTCCCAATGGTACCACTCTCATGAAAAGATAATGGTGCCGATTCTGTTGTGCACAAACTAAACTTAATTTAGGCTATTACTATCTTTTTCTCACCAATAAAACGAGAAAGAGACGGACGTAATTTAGAGCTGTCAAATTTAATTCGAACTAATATTTCCATACTAATGAAGGGTGCACGTAAAAACATGTCGACTAATAACACGGTGAAGCGCAAGGCATAAACTAGTTTGACATTTCTAACTTAGTGCATAGCTATAGCCGTCCTTTTCTCGCCCTGCCTTTTAGTAAAAGATAGCAATAGTCTAAATTAAGTTTAGTTTGTGCACAACAGAATCGACACCAATGTACCATTCCTGAGAAATACCGATTAATATAACCTTACCTTAAAACACTTTATATTCCCCTAAAAACCGTAGTCAACGGAGCCCCGCTACGCGGGGGTAATATTTCCGAGTGCAGGGTTTAAAGGAACCTAACTAACCTAACGGGGGGGTGCCCTAAGTCCCGATTATGGGGGCAGCGATACTTCCGTATGTTCAGTTGACAATATTTCGAAAGTTTACAATATCGCCACAGAGATTACAATCTAACGTGTTTGACAATTTTACAAAAGAAGTGTAGTGTAGATAAAAGATAGATATATAGATGACTATCATGTTTATAAACCGAAAAATAAATATTATGAAAAATCACTCACCAATACAGAAAATAATAATAAACGAACGACAAACATTTTGCTGGTTTTTGTCACATGCAGTGTGTTGTGTGGTATGTTGAATAGAGGTAACAATTGATACAAAGTTAGCTGAATAAGTCCGCGTGCTTCTTATATAGGTGAGATAAAAAAATCCCGGTTTTCCTGTTTTTAGTAACTAGTTTGGTTTTCATACGTTAATTAACACGTGTCGATAAGAATACATTCTTATCTTTCAAATAATTAAATAAACAATACTATTGCATACATTTTAAAGGTTCTGTATTAAAAAAAAAAACACTATTTACGTAAATTTTAAATAATAATAGATTACATTATATTTTTAAATAAATATAGCAGTATCTACGTACAGTTTTGATTCAATCTATGTTATGTTCAAACATGTTTTTGGACTTGAATTAGATAATCTATGTTTCTGGTGATTGGACATAAATAGTAACACATAAAATAATTATAGCGGTACATACTCGTATTTATACGTAACTTAAATATGATGAAAAAACTGTGTAGTATTTGAAAAAAAAAAACTGCGAAACCAAGTTCATCATCATCTGCTTAGCCTTTTCCCAACTATGTTGGGGTCGGCTTCCAGTCTAACCGAATGCAGCTGAATACCAGTATTTTACATGACGCGTCTGCCTATCTGACCTCCACAACCCAGTTAGTACAGGGTAATACGATACCCTCTGGTAAGACTGGTTGTCAAACTTTTTAGGCCACTGACTACCTGCAACGACTGTCAAAGATCTGCAAATGACAGCCGGGACCAAGCACAGAAAAAAACCTGTTATGTAATGGGTGTGCTGAAGTTAAGAAAATCAATAGAATATATCAACAGAAATAATGGGGAATTAGATTTTTAAATAGATCCAACTCACGGTCTACAGTCTGCATTAAAAATAGTGTCAGAATAGTCTATCATTGATTTCATAATTGACAAGTTTTGACAAGTTTGGTAATCTACTAATATAATGGAGTCATTATGACTTTCCAATGGTCAACCACTGACACTTCATAGAAAGAAATGTCATAGAATGGTAATCTCGCACATAATGATATAATTTAGTAATAGATTTCGAAAACCATTTTCACTACTTAACAGGTTTTATAATAATGGCAATACGACTATGTCAATAAAACACCATTCTGTTACGAGGCCATTGACCGAACATAATGAATTTAACAGATTACTAACTTTTAGCAAAAGGACAGTGGAATGAGAATGGGATCGTGTTGGAAGGGCGAATTTGTAAAAATGGCCCAAGCAGCCTTGGGCCCCCGATCTGTAGTTTCAACCACTAAAAGTATTGTTTTAATATTTCTTCAGTGGGTAAAAGAAATAGAGCAACAGGAAGTAACATCAAAGTCATACTTCTAATATCATCTGCTATCTTCTTCTTATATCATTCTCATTAGGAGCGGTTGTACGAGCCCACATGGTCTTACATGGTGTTACTACTACTGTCTGTACGGGACCAACGTGGAAAGCAGACTCGAACTTGACAAAAATTGGTAAACAATAGTTTCCATACCCAACAATTTTGCGTTATCAGGTAAATACCTATTTCGCATAATTAGAGTTTTGTTCTTACTTCCCTATTGACAGGTTATTCTACCAGTTGCGCCATAAATAATTATGATGTCAGCGTCACATTGTAAAAACCGTTAGATTATAATGTAACTAGCGAGATTCTAAACTCTCGAAAGATTGTCAAACGAACATACTGCTCACAATATGATTATTTTTTGGTAGATTATAATCTAACGAAGTGTAGTAAATGAAAATAAGGAAATGAATGAAAGTAAGTAATATTGTGAAATGTATGCGGCGGAAGTCAACTCGCGCGGTTTGGAGGAGGGGGAGGGAAGGGGCTTACCCCTGCCCCATGGTACCACGCTCATGAAAAGATAATGTACTATTCCTGAGAAATACCGGTTAATATAACCTAACCTCGAAACACTTTATATTCCCCTAAAAGGCGTATTCGACGCAACCCCGCTACGCGGGGTTCCTATTTCTGTCTGCAGGGTTTAAAGGAACCTAACTAACCTAACGTGGAGGTGCCAATTATGGGAGCAGAGATACTTCCGACGCATGAATTTCACAATATTACGGTTTCATTTCGATAGATTATAATCTACCAAAAAGTAATGCATCTGATTGAAAGCAGTAGGTTCTGTTGACAATATTTCGACAGTTTACCATCTCGCTAGTTAGACCGATTACAACATAACGGTTTTTACAATTTCACAACACATATATATATAAGTCGTATATAACGAGTGCCTTAAAACTGTTATATAAAACTGAAACGTCCCCTGTGGGTCGTTTTATCTTTTTTAATGCCGCCACGACTCAATCATGAAATCAATTTGATTTCTCAGAGTGCTCTTGCGGAACAACAGCCTCTAATAACTTTTGAATCTTGAGTACTTGTTCCAATTGTAATAAATGCTGGATGAGTAGACTCTTATGAATTTGATGGGCAGGGCTTTTTAATTTGTTTACTCACCATGTACCGGACTCTGTGTTTCTCACATTCATTCCTTCAGTCTTCACCAGGACATCGGTCCCCTTCGTAGTATTGCTGGACATTAACAAAGCGCCATCTAGTGTCACACTAAGCAAGGCTTACATACTTTTTTGTTTGTAATTACATACTTTTATACATATAAACATCCATGACTCGTAGTACCTTCCAATGCTGCACCTTCCAGTACGTGGTCGCCATTCTAGAACCTTCTGGCACAGCCATTCAATCGCTGGCAATGTTTCCTGTCCACTACCACTGATATTTTTGTCAGTTCTTGGGGCTGTGTCAGTAACCGTATCTTGGTTCTCAAAGAAGCTCGGGTAGGGTTGATCTTTAGGTTAAGCCGCACTTTCCAAAGTCAGTCCGCGTGGATTGGTGACCATTCATTACATACTGAGTTTATTCTGTGCCTCGGAAAGCACGCCAAGCCGTTCGTCCTGGCTGTCATTTGTGAATCTTTGACAGTCTTTACAGGTAGTCAGTGGCCCGAAAGTATGACAACCAGTATCAAGTGGTATCGAAGAGAATGTTTAGTTATAATAGTGACACTGTTCACCAGAGATGACCGTTGTGCATGTTTGAAAAAGTTGTATACATGTCCACCAGCGGTGGCAACAGTGAATTATTTTAATAATCATTTTCACTGGACACCCCCGCCCCGGGGACAGTGGGACATATTTTAATAGTTGTGATACTGTCCACCCGGGGACAAGCAAGCGGTGGAATAAACGGGTATTACTCAGAACTAAGTGGGTTGTGGAGGCCAGATAGGTCATCTCTCCATGTAAATACTGGTATTCCGCTGCATCCGGTTAGACTGGAACTTCAACATAGTTGGGAATTATGGTCCTATATTAAATCAAGCTATATTTTGTGGTGTTGTAGTCTAGTATTATTCGCTCCCGGTGTTAAAATAAAACAAATATATTTTGCACACGTTTTCAGCTTAATAGCGATAATTGGCAGGATGTGGATTACAGTTTATGAAAATACCTATATTGTATGAGGTGTAATTAACCAGGCAGGCCATAGTATTATCAAAGAAGTTTTTAATTAAGCTCAATTATACATATAATAAGAATTAGATAACATCCGGCGTGACATGATCCCGCTTTGTAAAGATTTACAATACAAATAGAGATTCGCATAAACTGGTTTACAAAACAGCGGTGCGTACCTGTAACCTGTGTGGCCTTGCATGTAGGTAGTACTAACCAGTCCCATAACAGCTAGCTATAAGGTAATCTTATTCAGCTTATTTATTTAGTACTGCATAAACCATTAACACTAAATTAAATAATCCTTTTATTTGGTCTTCTCAGAGAATCACAAACATTCTAACATTATCGTTTTCCATTCATTAGCAAAGAAGTCCAATCCAATAGGTTGGTCTCCACGAGCGCGTTAAGCATGCATCATAAGTATATGCGCTATAGGGGAAGTGGAGCCGAGCTACAGTGCGACTAAATGGGACATAAAACAATGTTATGTTTTCTAGAACGTTTACAATTATTAGGAACAAATAATTGACAGTTTCGCAAGTGAGTGAACAAGTGAACAGTTTAAATAATGTCGTAGGTAGGTAGGTACTTCTGCCGGGGTTGCGGGACTGTTCGAAAGAGATACCGGGGCCCCGGAAAGTAAAGGGCGAGGAAGGAACATGGATGGGTTTTAGTCAGTAAGAGTCTGCTACTCCCTCCCGCTCCGCCCAGAGTGGGAGAAGTCATTTGATGATTTCCCATCATAAAAAAAAGGTAGGTAGGTACTTGATCCAAGCGATCCCCGTTAAACCTTATTCAAAATTATTCAGAATATTAAATTATTCAGAAACTCAAATAGAATTAAATCAAATCTCTGGTAAAGTTTCGTTCCAGTTATCCGGGACTACTGATACTCTGAAGTTTTATTAAAGACGTATTCTTCGTGGTGTAACCAACCATTTGTTTTACTTTCATGAAAGACAAATATTGAACTATGCTGACATTAAGCCGACTTCTGCGCAGGGCAGTCTCGACAGAGATAACGACAAAATCGCTAGCTTTCGATCGCTGATTACTAACGAATAATTTCGGTTGCAATAATGATGCTTGCCAGTAATGAAAGTCTCTACATCCCAGATGCGTTTCTCGTAAGCATAATAATCGAAAGTTAGCGATTTTGTCGTTATCTCTGTCGAGACTCGGCAGTCTTGGGCCGGCGCCCAGGACGAGAGCGTCACGCAACTATTTGCACCAGTTCGAAAACCTTCTTACGAGTTCATTTAAGGAACAAGACCGCATGTTCCTTCATAGCCCTTTATGTTCCGGGGATACGGTATCTCTTTCGATCTAGACCATACCTGAGAACCTTCTAGTTACGGAGATATTGGGCCAATCGATCGCTTTAGTTCGTCTTCCGCCATTGTATCGAGCGCACGTACCGGTGCGCACCGCGAGCGCCGCCGACCTCAGACTATACACTGTTAAATAACTCTTTTAATTACCTACCCGCTGCCCTTGTCCCATGTTACTTGTCAACCGTCACGCAATTATTTACACCATTTTCCTTCGTATCATTCCCCACACAGTCCATCCATCGTTTTTTTGATCTCCCTCTCTAACTCTATTGATCAATATCCATTTTCTTCATTCTTTAGTTTTAATACAGTTAAATGAAGGGTCCTATCTCTTCGAAATCGGAAACTAGGGCTGTGAAGGAGAGATAGGCAGTCGCTAAAAGAAAGAATAGTATTCAGCTGCAATCGGTTTGACTGAAAGCCGATCCCAACATAATTATGTAGTTGCAAAAAGGCTGGGCTGAGCTTGGGTCTCCGCAAGACTGAACGAAATGATGTCTTGTTTTAAAATCGTTTATTTTTTAAATGTTTCTATTATTGAATCTTTCTAAGGACTACAAAGCACTGGTTCTCCTCGTCATTGCGATCATTTTTTTGTTCTACACCATACCTGGGAACCTTCTAGTTACGGAGATATTGGGGGTCAAAGTTCCAACTTTTTGACAATTTTTTTTTTAAATACAAGTATTAATTGGCAGATTTTTACTTTAAATACCTCTACCCCATACCATTCAATCCATTCCATCATCACAATGTTTTAAGTGCGATACATTGAGTTCTACCACAAAACATGATTTTTCACCCCAAAAAAAGACGTTTCCTAGCAGTAATTTTTTCGTAAAGTTACTTAGTTAGATGTACAGAATGCTTGGTTGATGGCTTCGTAATGAGGTTGTTTACACCCTGTACATGTAGTAAATTAATAAGCTATTGTAGATCTTGTTGATTGTAAAGTCATTTCACCTCATAACAAATCATCATCATCATTTTCCTGATTTATTGGGGGTCGCCGCAACATATCTTCTTCTTCCATATATTTCACACAGCCACATTCAAAATCATTGCCTTTCATTCATTCCTTTTCTGGCCCAAATTTCTGATCCATACAAGACAGCCAAGCGGGCTACATTGCTCGCAGAACGGATATGGTCGATGGGGCCGAAAAATTCTAGACTGGCGACCGCGAAGCAGAAGACGTTGCGTTGGATGACCTCGCACTAGGTGGACCGATGACCTGGTGAAGGTTGCGGGAGTCCGTTGGATCCGAGTCACACGGGACCGGTCAATGTGGCGACACTTGGGGGAGGCCTATGGTCAGCAGAGGACGTCATTTGGCTAAAATGACGATGGCCTAACCATGAATTTATAAGTCTTCCCCATCAGTTTAAGGGTAATGCGGGCGTCGCGTATTTGCATCTTCATTTAAATTATATGAAAACGCACATAAACTCACACCTATTTAATATTACGCAACATACAGCACATGCACACAGCATGCATGCTACTGTATGCACGTCACCTTGCGACGAATAAATATTTTTTCTTTTTTTTTCGTTACAAACTTGCTATGTGAAAATCATAAGCACTCAATCCAATTTTCGATTAAGGTCTAAACAAATGTTGTTAAGCTTCCTTCAAATACAGGAGAGCGTCTAACAACCTTCAATTTAAACACAAAATTACTTTATTGAATTAGACAGTTGAAAATACTTGTGAACGATGGCGTCCTTACACGCCCGAGGAGCGAAACCGTCTCGTTTCAACTTTTATGAAGTTCTTTAATGATCTCGAGATTTAAGATAAATAGAAGATTTTCAGAACAGATTGTGTGTTACAACTTTTTAGATTTAGGTTTTTTTGAAGTGATACATTTTGATATAACACTGACGGATTGTTCAGTAAATTATTATCCGTCATCGATTGCTGGTTCTGTGCAGATTACAGTTGGTTTATGAATTTCTAAATCCTGCCCGCGGGTTCGTGCACATCGAAGAATAAACCCTAGGACACTCATCACGAATGGTAAATTCAGATGTTGGGTAATCTCCAAAACCACTTATTCAATTTCAAAATTTCTTTCACTGCTATAATATACATTTCTTCAATGCTGAAGAATTTACGGATTTATTCATCATCATCTGCCGAGCCTTTTCCCAACTATGTTGGGGTCGGCTTCCAGTCTAACCGGATGCAGCTGAATACCAGTATTTTACATGGAGCGACTGCCTATCTGACCTCCGCAACTGAGTTATACTGGGTAATATGATACCACTTGGTACGACTGGTTGTCAGACTTTTTAAGCCACTGACTACCTGTAGCGACTGCCAAAGATGGACAATAGACAGCCGGGACCAACAGCTTAACGTGCTTTACGAGGCAAGGAGGAAACTTGGAATGTAAGGGTGGTCACCCATCCACAGAGCACCTAGGCAAGCACGGCTTAACCTAAAGATCGGCCCGAGTGACTGTTATTATTTAGCCACGAGCTTGTCGATAGATAAATTTACGGATTTAGTATCTTATAAATAAAGCACTCAAGATAACTAAACACTTGTGGATTGTTAAATTAAGAATATGAGCCACATAAAATTGATTTTAAATCATACGCATGTTCTAACATTCTGACATTTTGCCTACCTTCTTAAAATCATTTAAATATACACCCAATGAAGTCAGTTTGCACATCAGCTCTTCCATACTACCAGTCTAATAAAAGGTATAGTAATTAAGAGATAGTTGAGAGGTCAACTCGGACGTGCTCGGCGAATCGCGTCTCGAGGCGCAAGTAGTGGGTGGGGTGCGGAGTAAACTGTTTGCCTCGAAGTTTGCTAATTAAGTACTTAGCTGTACTGCGACGGTATTGGTCCGGGAGTCAGGTTTTCTGCATTAAGTTGAGATTCAGGAGATTAGAAACTTTGAAAAATCATGCAAGTAATTATGGATGATATTTGTTTGTTTTTACCTACTTCCATGCGTTTCCAGTTTTATGGCTTTATTAGTTGCTATCATTTATTGTAGCATTGATAACTTACTTCTTTTTTCCTGACTAGGCTAATGTAATGTAATGTAATTTCAGACCGAAATTCACTCATAATAATGAGCGAACTCTTTATTCATATTTCTTTTTTTGTCAAATTGTCATTCTTTTCGGTCTATGTAATACATTTCACCGAAAGCTTATTACCAAAACATGACAACGACGGGGGTCAGACGGAATCCATTTGTATATCTCGCGGTCGCCATAATTCATTCCTGAAATAAAAATCAAAACAGCCTCGTTTGCGGACCTCGACCGTGTAAAGCACATTCATGAGAAAAAATATTTACCTTACTATACTACATTTTCCTTCCTCCTCAGAAGAACGGCCGTTGGACGAGAATTTATTTACACCGATTCATTTATATGCTAATTTTGACTTAAAAATATTATGGAGATTATTTATTTTTAGTGTTATGAAGTGGAGCTGCATGATAACGTTTGGGAGTAGCATTTAGATTAAATTTTGAACAGTCCGTCCCAGTCAGAATTAAGATTAAATATTTTATGTGTAGTAGTTTATGCTGTATAATGTACTTAATAAACAAACACGTGTACATACTTAACATTACCTCAATTGCTTTGCAAACCAATGTTCCACCGACCTAATATTGGTGGCTCACCGTTGGCTAAAGGTATTTTGTTTCAACAAACAAACATCAAAGGTGGACGGTTAATATCAGTGCTTTGACGGGAGGGAGTTGGGTGGAGTCGGGAGTAGTCGGGAGGACTTGGGAGGATTCGGGCCCCGAATATTAAACACGACAGGTAGCGTGGGTAATAGGCATCTTTATAAAAGTTACCGTCTGTCGCTGTTATACTTGACCAAGCATATACCTATGTTGTTGGCTTCTCAAGATCACTGCAGGATAGAGTGAACAATTTAATCATTTGAAGGTGAGGTGTAAGCTAAGCAGCTAGTATTACGCTATTTGTGTAAATGGAAACGTCTCTTTTGTCACTAACCCTGCACACAAATACAAAGATCGAATTGCTGTGAAGAATGTCGTGATAGAAAATCCTGAATTATTTATTTCCTGCAAACTATACAGAACTCGGGGTATCTAGGATTAAATCCAAGACTCCACCGTTTAAAAATTTGCACTTATGACCAAGAGATTAAAGAACCAGGGTGTCTAAAATGGAAGCTTTAGCAGAACATAATATGAATCACATTAAATAATGAAATTCTTAAAATGGAAGTCCATTTTAAGAAATTATTTTTTTAAATGTGATTCATATTATGTTCTGCTAAACCGGCCATTAAAGGCCAGCAGGTGTTTGAAAAAAAAAATAACATAAAACACATAATCGCATCTGCCCAACCTTACCCCAAAAAATGTGGGTTCGACTTCCAGTCTAACCAGATGCAGCTGAATACCAGTATTTTACAAGGAAGAACTGCCTATAAATAAATATAGCTGTACATTACTCGCAGCACCATCTAGTGCCACACTAAGCAACGAAGCTTGTGTCGTGGACACCAGATAGAAATATTGATTGCCCTCTATAACCCAGTTGGTACCAAGTAATACGATACGTACTGGTTATCAGACTTTAGTGACTGTCAGATCTACAAATGACAGCCAAGACCAATGCTTTCCGAGGCACGGAGGAAACTCGGTTTGTAATGGGTGGTCACCCATCCAACGGACCGACCTTGGCAAGCTTAACCTTGAAAATCGACCCGTGCGGCTTTTATTATTTAGTCCTCCAAATGAAATGTAAAATCTTCATTTTGTTTAATTAGATTTTGTCTACCTACCTAAAAGGTCTCCAAAAAACGTACAAAAAAAACTTGTAAGGCAGAACAGTCATTTATTAAAATCTAGAGAAATGGAAGTTGTTCAGAAGTTCTGATAAATTCTCTCGCACAAAGCGAGAGTTGTCGTTAACAGGTGACAAAAGTATCCGCAAATTGCGGACACAATCGCACACAGGAGTGAAAAGAAAAAGTTGGAACTTTTAAAAGGTCAGCTAAATATTATAGGTATACTTTTAACGCTTGGATAAAGTAGATAGAACTTTTTAGAAATACAAATAGCTTTTAGTTTTGAATGTACTATATTACCTAGTAAGATATTAAAAGCTAAAGATTAACTTTAAACACCTCTACGACCCCCGTACTATTCAATCCATCCATCAGCACACTGTTTTAAGTGCGTTACATTGTGATCTACCACAAAACATGATTTTTCATTAAATAAAAAACTAATTTCCCAGTAATAATTTTTGCGTAAAGTAATTTAGTTTGATATACAGAATGCTTAGTTGACAGCTTCGTGATGAGGTGATTTACACCCTGTATGTCTGTCTTTTCGGTTTTAAATTCTATTCTTAAAGGGCCAGGCAGGCTGATGAAGGGTTTACAATTAAACCTGCATCAGTTTAATGCCTACCAATTGATGGTCTGAAGTAACTGATCCTTTCGGGGTCGCTCCAATTATCTCGAACCTAAGGATTACAAAGCTTTGATGTGTAGTGTAGTACGTAGCTACAGTCCTACATGATGATGCATGTATGTATCTCCCCGTAAAATTGTCAAACACGTTAGATTGTAATCTCTCTAGCGATATTGTAAACTCTCGAAATATTGTCAAACGAACATACTGCTTACAATAAAACGCATTATTATTCGTGAAATGCATGCGATGGTAGTCAACTCACGCGGTGTGGAGGCAAGGAGAGGTCCCCCTTAATTGCCCAATGGTACCACTCTCATGAAAAGATAATGTACCATTCCTGAGAAATACCGATTAATATAACCTAACCTTAAAACACTTTACATTCCCCTAAAAAGCGTAGTCAATGGAGCCCCGCTTCGCGGTGCCCCTATTTCCGAGTGCAGGGTTTAAAGGAACCTAACTAACCTAACGGGGGGGGGGTGCCCCAAGTCCCGATTATGGGGGCAGAGATACTTCCGTATATTCAGTTGACAATATTTCGAGAGTTTACAATATCGCTAGAGAGATTACAATCTAACGTGTTTGACAATTTTACGGTGACATGTACAACCTATCGTCTAAGGGCCTGATGATATTTTGTACTAACCAATGTCCGCGACTTCGCCCGCAATAGAAAGAGATAAAAAGTATCCTTGTTAATCCAAGTTATATACAATATTTGTGCCAAATTCATCCAAATCCGTTCAGTAGTTTTTGCGTGGAAGAGTAACAAACATCCAAGAGGATTGATGGGTATCCATACTTACAAACTTATATATAATATTAGTGAGAGAGACTCGGATCTTAATAATAACAGCAAAATAAATGGTATAGTCATTTTTAGATAAAGTTTCGCCATCTTTGGCAGTCGTTACAGGTACTTAGTCAGTGGCCCAAAATGTTTGACAACCAGTCTTACCAAGTGGTATCGTATTACCCAGTTTTTCCTGGATTTTGAAGGTCAGATAGGCAGTCGCTCCATGTAAAATACTGGTATTCAGATGCATCCGGTTAGACTGGAAGCCGACTCCAACATAGTTGGGAAAAGGCTAGGCCTGTATGGTCAAGACTTTTTGTCTTCATTCTCTTACCTTTTTCCCAATTTATTTGAGGTCGGCGCAGCATGTCTTCTTCTTCCATACTCCTCTATTACTCGTCATCTCTTGAATAACCTGCTATTTAAAAATATAAGTCATCAACGTATGTTTAAGAGCCTCAAATACAAGGAAAATTGTGATACTTATTTAGAACTGTGACGTTTAATAAATTTGTTATGCGTTCTGTGGTGGGGGATGCGCGTTGGAGGGAGCGCGTGGCGATGCACCGCGCTCAGTCTAGTCCGAGCAGCCTTAGCGACAGCACGCCTAACCCAGTAATATTGGAAACAGTGTTTTATTGTACAACCCTGAACAAAGACACAACCCTGATATACGGTGGCTTTACTCTAAACCCTAACTAGCGTACGAGTGGACACCGCAAGAACACTCCCGAGAGAAATAATCAAACTTTCTCGGGCGTATTATATTTTTTATTTTGTGACCATATTTAAACCATAATCACACATCAAATATCTTAGTTTAGATGTGTGATTATGGTTTAGATATGGCCACAAAAATTTTCTTGTATTTGATTGTAAAACTCTTTTAACACTCAAATCCAAGAAAAATTGTGATAGCCTCTTAAAACGTGTCTGTTGGAAATGTATTTAGTTTCATGTTTGTAGTTCTAGTCTATAACGTAATAGAATACTGTAGAAGTTTGTCTTCCGTCTATTAAACTGAATAGTTGAAGAACTTGTGGAGCTCGCTCTGGAAACTTAGTTATAGTAACAACGGCGCTTTATGCTCGTGTTGTATTGCGCGGTGGGGAAAGGCTACTGTTTTCTATAAAATAAGAGATAAACGCTGTTTCTTGAGAAATTTTACTCGTAACAAACTTTGGAAAAAAACTACATTAATAAGTCCTCCCAGGGCTACCTGGGTCTGAATCGGTCGGAGAGGCTTTTGCCCAGCAGTGGGGTGACGCAGGCTATCAGTACTGAGAAAAGAATTACGTATTACGAGTACCTACATCATACCCGACGACCCGTATGGCGCAGCGGTAGTGAAGCTGCCTTACGTTATTAATGATTGTGTGATGAGCACGGACATTTGTTTCCGAGTCATGGATGTTTATATGTATAATAAGTATGTATTTACAAACAAAAAGTATATAAATGTAGTATATCAACTGTCTGGTGACCACGACACAAGCCTTGCTTAGTGTGGCACTAGATGGAGCTGTGTGTAATGTCCAGCGATATTTATATTTATATCATACCGGAACCCGTTCCTAGGCTGTCATGTGTAGATCTGACAGTCGTTGCTGGTAGTCAGAAGCCCGAATGCTTGAACCCGTCTTACCTGGAGTCTTTGTGTTCCGTAGTAACTAGGCTTTGGAAGACAGATAGTCATTCCATGTCCAACCAACTGTTACTTGGATTGAAAACCGACTCCAGCATTGTTGAGCACCGGTTAGGCAGACGATGATTGATAAAACCTATGTACATTTTTTAAACTGTCAAAAAAATGTTTGTGTCTATACAAACATTTTTTTTTGTTATTTGTTTCATTTCTGGTGATACTCGTATTATACGAAAGCAAAATTGCACAACGAATTGAGCCCGCTTTTGACCTGGATCTCGCCTAGTTCGAATGCGATGTATAAGGTCTACGACGGAACAAGCGCACCGGGATGCCTGTCCATCTACGAGTATCTATACTTATAATAATAATAATAATATTATTATAAAGACATAAAATGTGTTTGTAAGTTTGTATGTAGGGGGTAATCTTCGGAACTGATGATCTAATCCTAAAAACTCTTTCATCGGCAGAAAGCTACATTGTTCATGAGTGCTATTGGCTATAAATGATATCTAAATCATGCACATTAGCCGAACTATCATATTTTTTGCGTACAAAGTCACGGCCGAAGTGCTACTACAGAATGATATTTTCAAGAGACACCAGACTGGTATTATTTAGGTAGTGCACCGCTATTAAAATGTCCAGGGTCAACAATCACATCGTCCCCATGTAATTTCATACATAATTGCATTGTGTGCCAAACGTCACGCTCACGCTTCTCTCGAGGGACTGCGCCCTTCGACCCCGGCACGTAAATCAACTAGCCTTTATCGATAGACGGGTTGCCGGCAGATTACATTCTAGCCAAGGGTGGCTCGGGTGTGGTAGCACTTCCAACAGTCAAATCTTTACTTTACCCGCTTATGTTCAGATAGTAGGTATTTTGATTTGCACATTACAGAGGCTGGAGGAGCTCGTGGAAAAATAATAACAGCCGCTCGGGTCGATATTTAGGTTTAGCCGTGCTTACCTAGGTTGGTCTGTGGATGGGTGACCACTAATACATACCGAGTTTCCTCCGTGCCTCGGAAAGCACGTTAAGCTGTTGGTCCCGGCTGTCATTTGTCTATCTTTGACAGTCAGTGGTCCAAAAAATCTGACAACCGGTCTTAGCAAGTGGTATCGTATGTCCCAGTATTAACTGGGGCTTATTCCTGAAATCCCCCCTAAAAGTCCCCCTAAGGGGGAAAAGTGGAATCTAAAAAGAAAAGTCTACAATTCCCCCCTGATAATCCCCCTTAGGGGGGAAAACTGGAATCGAAAAAATACTTGTTCCATAAATCCCCCCTGAAAATTCCCCCGAGGGGGAAAACTGGAATGTAAAAAAACAAGAGGTCTAGAATTCCCCCTTGATGTCCTTAAGCCTTAATTTGGCTAAGGAGTGCCTCTCTGCGACCGGTGCTGGGTGACGGGTGACGATTTGTTCGCCGGTGGTCGTTGTCAAAATATTTACCGCAGGCGGCGACAGATATTTTACTTAGATAACCTAGCATGCAGGAGCGAGCGAACCCAGCTTAGTAATAATTTTGTATTTATTTTTTTCTTGCAAGGTAAAAGAAGTCATTAATGGTCCGCTCCGCTTGCGGTGAAAACCGGGCTATAAGGAGGTGTAATTACTTTGTATGGGGTTGAGTACCGGTATGTTGTATTATATCTGTGGATAATGCATGGCACAGTGTGTTATTTTGCCCTAGTTTCGGACATACCATTTTAATTTGGGATGTTTTAGATAGCACTTTAAATTTGATGAAAACAGTTTTACTTTAAAATAGTAATACAACTATAACTTAATATTATTACTTTAATAAACATACACCTAACTGCAAAAATAATGGTTTACACTATAAATATGCTAAGCTTTAAAATTTATTGAATGAACTACAAAAATAATGGTTTGCAGTATAACTGTTGTCTATTACGCTCAACACATGGTCGGAAGGGGCAAAAAAAGGTGCGTTTATAATATATTCCCCTTTTTATTTTTATCTTGTTTCTAGTTTAAACCTTAACAACTCATTCTAGAAACCCCGTTTTGATATTTTCCTTCGTTTTGAAGCTACAACTATTATTGAAAAGGTCATTGACCATCTTGAAAAAGACTTGTCTATACAAATAAACATAATAAACATATAAATAATTTGTATTTTTTTCATTATGGTTCATTTTGAGAAAATAATTAGCATTTAATTTTTTTGTTTTGGTTCAGTTTTTGAAAATAATTAGGATTTAAATTTGTTTTTATTTTGTTTTTTTTTTCAATACGGTTGTTTTTGAAAATAATTAGCATTTAAATTTGTTTTGTTTTTGTTTTTTTCATTTGGTTCAGTTTTTAAAAATAATTAAAATTAAGTTTGTTTTTTTTTATTATGGTTCAGTTTTTGAAAATAATAAATAATTAGCATTTAGATTTTGTTTTTTTCATTATGGTTCATTTTTGAAAATTATTAGCATTTAAATTTGTTTTTTTTTTATTATGGTTCAGTTTTTGAAAAGAATAAAATAATTAGCATTTAGATTTTGTTTTTGTCATTATGGTTCAGTTTTTGAAAATTATTAGCATTTAAATTTGTTTTGTTTTTGTTTTTTTCATTTGGTTCAGTTTTTAAAAATAATTAAAATTTAAGATTGTTTTTTTTTTGGTTCAGTTTTTGAAAATAATTTGCATTTAGCATTTGTGTTTTTTTATTATGATTCAGTTTTTGAAAATATTTTTTTTGGATTTTATTACATTATGGTTTGTTTTTGAGGTAGATTCTCTCAGGGGGGAATAGTGGAATAACTCAAAATAATAAGGGGACTTTCTGGATTATTTTTACATTATAGTCTAGTTTTCCCCCCTAAGGGGGATTCTCTTAAGGGGGATTTCAGGAATAAGCCATTAACTGGGTTGTAGAGGTCAGATAGGCAGTCGCTCTATGTAAAATACTGGTATTCAGCTGCATTCGGTTAGACTGGAAGCCGACCCCAACATAGTTGGGAAAAGGCTGAGCAGATGATGACACAGCAGAAGCTGGAGAATCAGTTCTTCTTCTTCATGTCGATGATTCCGATTGTTATTTATTTAGATTTATTTCAATCAGAACTCAGCTACGGTGGCTTCGGACAGGTCCCTTAAAGTGCATGACTTAAGTTACTATTTATTTAAAACTTGAGTGGTTTCTGTTTATTTGTTTACCGTTGTACGATGATTTGTTAATCTATTATCTATGAAATTAATTTAAATTGAAGTGTATGTTTGTAATTTCAAAATAACAGCCTTTTACTAGGCACCTTAGTTTTGTCTATCTGTTCCGGCTAATCTCCGGAACGACCGACTTTTACTAACGAATAGCCGATGTTATAAAGAGTAACATGAGTAGTAACTACTTTTATTTTTTTTAAAGATTTAAAACCCTTGAAATTATTAACAACATCCGATTCAAAAATGGAAGTAACTAATATTTTTATAATAATTTCCCGCGGACGGAGGGCACAGCTAGTTTAATTATAAAATTTCAAAATGATTATCCAAAACCGGCCAAGAGCGTGTCGGGCCACGCTCACTGTAGGGTTCCGTAGCTTCCTAGACCATTAAAAATACCAACATTTTTCGTCAGCAAAAATAACTTTGTTTTTCATAGTATTTGTATGAAAAACAAAGTTATCATTTGCGTTTTTTTGAAAAAGTGCTATATAACTCAAAAACTATTCAACTCATCAAGTTGAAAATAATTTTCCTAGAAAGTTCATATAAAGGTCTACTTCTGTGATTTTTTTCATATTTTTTAAACTTATGGTTCAAAAGTTAGAGGGGGGGGGGACACATTGTTTTTGACTTTCGGAGCGATTATTTCCTAAAATATTAATATTATCAAAAAATGATTTTAGAAAACCCCTATTCATTTTTAAATACCTATCCAACAATATATCACACGTCAGGGTCAAAATTAAAAAAAAAATCGCTCCCCACTTTACGTCTGGGGGAGGTACCCTAATAAAAATGTTTTTTTAAATTTTTATTTTTGCACTTTGTCGGCATGATTGATATACATATTGGTACCAAATTTCAGCTTTCTGGTGCTAACGGTCACTGAGATTATCCGCGGACAGACAGACAGACAGACAGACAGACAGACATGGCGAAACTATAAGGGTTCCGTTTTTTGCCATTTGGCTACGGAACCCTAAAAAAGACATACGGCTACGTCCTCTTTAAATAAATAAATCTTAGATACATTCACGTGAGCCCGCGATCAGTTGCGCCGAACCCTCCGACTCCTAACGGAAGGTACATCTCACGTCGCACTCACAATGGCTTGTGCCGTGCCTACTTATCGCGAACATTTCTCGAAAAGGACGGCTGTTTCAAATCTCTGAACATTTTTTCTATTGGTTCTTCCAATAGGCTTGCGTCCTAAAAAAATCTAATTAGTCCGTCAGTTAGATTATAAAAAAAAATTTGACCCGTATTTTTTCTTTTGTTACATAAACCAAAACTGACGAAGATACGACGCTTTTAAAATTCGCAATACGTCACGCCGTGCTATAGTTTTTAGTGCGTTGTGACGTCACGAGCCCCCACTCCCGAGTTTTGATGCGTTTTATCTTTGTCAGTACTCAGTGATTTACAAAAACAAAAAATACGTGTCCATTATTTTCCAATACTCTAAATGACGGACTTATTAGTTTTGCAATTTATTTATGGTGGAAACTGGCCTATTGCTTTTCTTCATCGTGATACGAGTATGCGTACTGAAATCAGTAAAAATATTACCTTCCTTTTAGGTTTGGCCGGTAAAAATTATCTAGTAGGTAGTAAAATAACCGGAATATTTAACTCTTCACCAAGGCACATGCTAACTAGGTCATCTAGGTCGGCAGTTCAATAAATAACACAAATGGCCAATAAGGCCTTCTTGAATATTGATGAAATTGTGACATACGGCGACTCTCACGGGGCTTACACCAACCCTTTGTCCCGGGATCCCGGGAATTGCCCATCACTAGTGGGACCTGTTGAAAATTCAACAGAGCTTACAACGGGAAAAGATCTCTCAGAAAAAATAGATACTCTTTTGTAGGCTAGGTTTTAGGTAGTTGTCTATATTAGCTTTTTCTTTTCGTGAGAATCAAGACACTTTGCACCTACTAACTTCGAAAAAGAATGTATTCGGGGAGCATATTTTTTTTCTTACAGTTTTTTCTTTCAAATAATAAGATTTTTTGGTCGATATTTTTAATGTTCGAGTATGCTATTGTAAGAAAGGAGGTATGAAATGAGACGAGGAATAACAGCGAAGTATGGAACAAGAAAATATGCTGCGCCTACCCCAAATAAATTGGAAAATAGCAGTAGAATGATGATGATTTTTAGTGGTCGAGTAAAGAAAAATATCGACAATAAATTAGGTAAACATTGTTTCATAAATACCTTTGTTAATTTTTCTGTCAGAGAAAATTCTTGGGTAATTTGCCTGCTACAATCAGCGAGATTTAGTTTGAAATGCAAGAGTAATTAAAACTTAGTCCACTAAGTTTTAATTTAAATGCTTACAGCTTCTAAGCTGTGTAAGCATTTGAGAAACAATTGAACATTATTCTAAATTTCTTTAGAACACTATTATGTGTTCAGGTTGTTTGATAAATGATGTTTATCTTGCAAACAGGTTTTTACTTTGTAAAGTTTACAAAGTTTAGTAGGTTTAGTAGTGTTTGGACATTTGGGTAGGTCGCATAAAGTACTCAAACTGCAAGACAGTCGTGGGAAAAAAATGTGACACACATGCTCCTCACATCCACGATAATTAAATAAAATTAGCATACAGTTATCATGCAACGGCAAATAATAATTATTATGTAATATTATAATCAAAGCTCTCAGAATAAGTAAGCTGAAGTGCTAATGGACTGGCCATATTAGCCGTAGAAGCGGTGACGTGGCATGCGATTGAGGTATATATCCAGCAGTAGACTGTCGGTGTTAATGATAAATGCAGGATGTAAACCACTTAACCACCTCATCACAAAGCCGTCAATCAAGCATTCTGTACATCAAACTAAGTAATTTTACGCAAAATTATTGAAAGAAAGAAAGAAAGAAACATATTTATTTGGCTTATGCCGCAAGTGCACACAACAAAAAAAATAGGAATATAATAAAATTAAAATTAAAAATAAGATACAAAATTAAAAACTTAACATTAAAAGGTGAATAAAGAAACATAAACTGTACAGAAAACAAAAGAGGTAATATTGTGTGTCTCACGGGTGCGCCAAAAAGGCCCAGTTCAGCAAACTGCCGAGCAGCTAGTGCCCGACGCTGGTTTTCAACTGGACCTGATGTAGGTGATTTCACGGACATAAAACAGTTTTGTAGTGTGAGTGTACAAATTAAATTTGTGTAAGTATGTGTGAAAAGATACTTAAATAAAATAATTGTGTGTAGAATATAAATATATAACATATAACAGATAAACTACTTAAGAATAAAACGAAAACGAAAAGTGCAAGACAAAGCAAACAGCCTAAAGTAACTAAATAAATGAGACGGACGTATTAGACATTAGACGCATAATATTATGACATCAATCCGTGCACTTTGTCGCTCAATATGCTGCAAGCAGCCGAGCGCGATGGAGTGATAATGTAATAGAAATAACAAAATGAGAAGTGAACGGAAAAGTTTGCAAATGCGCTGGCTATTGTGTGGGTATTTAGATAAGTACGGCAAAAACATTTGCTGAGAAACAACTTTTTTTTTTGGGATGCTGTGTAGTAGAACTAAATGTGACGCACTTACAACATTGTGCTGATGGATGAATTGAATAGTACGGGGGTCGTAGTAAGAATCTTACACTAAAAATTTGTATTTAACTTTTTAGTGTAAGATTCTTACTACGACCTATAGATATTATTTTATTTGAGCAAATAAATATATCTAATCTTATCTTATCTTAAAAAAACCTAGTCAAAAAGTTTGAACTTTGACCCCCAATATCTCCGTAACTTGAAGGTTCCCAGGTATGGTGAACAAAAAAAAAAATTATCGCAGTGACGGAGAGAACAAGTGCCTTTCGAATTCGTTAAAAGGTTTTTTACACACTCTATAACAATGAAATCTATGAAGAATTCAATTTCCAAAATGTAGCAACTTACACTCCTATTTAGAAATCAGTAAACTGTAAATGACTTTGTGTCTTTTTGAGAATAAAACCTCAACAAACCTAAGCAATCTTCTAAATATCGACTACCTAATAAATCCCCCCGAAAAATCTTACCTATCTAATATACCCCTGAGATCTCAAATAACATAAGACGCAGACAATTTAAATCTCAATTACATCCGAGTATAAATTCCTTTCGACATTTGACAGACCTCAAGCCGGGGTAAGATTCCACGGATCCGGTATTACGGTATTACGGCTATAAAGTGAAGAACGCTCGAGGATAACGAGTGTTCCGGGGTTCGTCTCGAATAAGGATTGCGGTTGCTTTACGCGTTTCGTGCGCTTTCGGATGAGCTCGTGAATACTCGGAGATTCGCAGTTGAGAATCTATCCAAATATTTTAAGGAGGTAATGTTTGTTTGTTTGGATGTAGGGAGTAATCTTCGAAACTACCGATCCAATTTTGAAATATCTTTCACTAACGGGAACCTTAACCGAGTTAAGTGTTATTAAAAAATAAAGTTTTAGTAGGTACTATAATGTACAGGTGAATAAAGTAAACTGACCAGTGATATGCGTACTCCTAATTAAGTATCATTTTACAAGCACATTCCTCCTCCTCCTCAGTCGTGCATTCTTGGCAGAATCGTCGTTGTTGACGATGATACATTTTCTTTGGATGACGCAGACCTCGCGATGCACCTCCACTTATTGCGGTCTTCAGCATCTCGGGAGCTTTGGACCAAAGACGTTTGTGTTGCAGCTTTTCTAAAGTCTGTCCAACGTAGGTGATCGACCGCTTGACCGCTTGCCTTCTACTTGCCCCTGGACAACAAATCGTTCCATGGAGTGTTCATTTCTAACAATGTGGCCGAAATCTTTGAGGATTCGCATCTGTACAGTCGATGATAACCTCTCTTTGATTCGAAGTTCCTCCAAGATCGAGACATTGGTCCGAAACGCCGTCCAAGGGATCCGCAGCAGTCGCCGCCAGCACCACATTTCGAGAGCATTGATTTTGCGTCGGTCTTTGAGACGAACCGTCCATGTTTCTGCGCTATACAGAAATATTGGAAAACCCAAATTCTCATCAGGCGGGCTTTTGTGGCTTTGGTGATATTATGATTGGCCCAAACTCTTTTGAGCTTATCAAGGGCAGATCTTGTGATAGCGCATCTCCTTCGAATCTCATCCTCACACCCAGACACCAGTATTCGTGATTGTTGAACCAAGGTACACATAAGATTAAACAATCTCACAGTTGCCAATAACATGGATGGCAGGTTGGTTTAGTTTGGCTCGGTACACGATCATTAGACATCACAAGCCCATTAGGTACATTTATTTTGTAAAATTACGCAGACATTAACGCTAAAAGCATCGTGTAAATTGAATGTCATTTAAAAAATAAAAATAAAAACTTATTTAAAGACGAGAAACTCAAAACCACAAGTCTCATTTAAACAAACGTTCACATTTTATTCATGTTCAGTATTCAGTTTTAAATATTTGAGCATCGTTTGACGCTGTACTGCCAATCATTCTTAATGGTGACTGAAACTTAGAAATGAAATACTGAAAATCTGACTGACTGACTGATTAATTAAAGAAAAGAACATATCTAAAAGGGTTTTTTTTATCTTTTTTATTTAAGAGATTTTTGTTCACAATTGCGACGATATCAATCCCATCGTACTTTTACAATTAATAACTTACTTCTTAAACTAAAACCCCAAACGGAATGAACTTAATCCAGTTTATTATCTAATAAGAAAGTATATAAGATTTTTGCTGCTTCAGAGGTAGGCTTAGCTAAAATACCATGGAACTGACTCCGACAACCATGACTGACAATTTCATCGCATTGATAACTGTGTTTCTCTTATCTAAAACGATGGAATGCTTTTTAAATAAAATCTGTACTTATTTAATATTATAAAGCTGAAGAGTTTGTTTGTTTGAACGCGCTAATCTCAGGAACTACTGGTTCGAATTGAAAAAATGTTTATGTTTTGGATAGTCCATTTATTGAGGAAGGCTTTAGGTTATATAGCATCGCTACGACCATTAGCAGCGGAGCATGAATGAGAAATGTTGCAAAAACGGGTTTTTTTTTCTTTAGTTTTTCTCTCGTATATGTGACGCAGACGAAGTTGCGTCAGTCAGCTAGTAAGAAATAAATTCGTATATTCATTGCGAACTAGTCAGAAGACGATGCAAAGGAAAAGCGACCCTTACAATTCTCTGTGAAAAAGAATTTCCAGGTTAATAAAGCGAAGGCGTTCCGGAGTAATGAGCTGTACAATTTACCTTTGACTAACAAGTAGAAAATATATTCATAACTCGTGAAATTCGTGCGAGTTCTCGACTTAATGGGGACCACATTGCTTAAAATATTACCCTGGAGCGAGAACCTGGTGCTTTTCATTTAAATTACACGAATGTGAATTGCTGAAGTTATAGGTGTTATGATAAATAATAAATAATAAAAGCCGTCTGCGTTTGTGGGCTGTTGATAGCAAAAGGCTCGCTCCTGTTATACAGGGTATAAAACAACCTCATCACGAAGCCGCCAACCAAGCAATATGTACATCAAACTAAGTAACTTTACGCAAAAAAATATTGCTGGGAAACAATTTTTTTGGATGAAAAATCATGTTTTGTTGTAGATCACAATGTAACGCACTTAAAACATTGTGCTGATGGATGGATTGAATAGTACGGGGGTCGTAGAGGGGTGCGTGCCATTTGATATAATAACAGAAAGTCTAACGTTCACGTGACCTAATTTCATTTAATATACTTTTTGTTTAGTATAACGATGAAATGATATAATGAATTATTGATATAATTTCAGTTTATCTAATTTTATGTGTCTTAATTAACATTTCCTATAATGCACTCTTAAACTAATATTAATTTAGTATAATATTAAGTTAGTATAATTTTTAGTTAGTATAATATTCAAAATCTATAATAACGTTAATTATAATTTTGAGGCCGAAAAGTTCTGGAGTGGCGACCGCGAACCGGAAGACGATGCGTTGCAAGACCTCCCACTAGGTGGACCGATGACCTGGTGAAGGTTGCGGGAATCTGGTGGATGCGAGTCGCAAGGGACCGGTCAATGTGGCGACACTTGGGGGAGGCCTATGTCCAGCAGTGGACGTCTTTCGGCTGAAATGATGATGATGATGATGATAATTTTGAGCATGCCGCGGCAGCGGCCGCCGAGCGACAGATCCTCACTGTTGTAGGTGAATCATTTGGGTTATTTGAGGTTTGACAGGGCATTATGATGTTTCCTGATATTTACTTATTCATTACAGAATTTCGGCTGAAAATTAGGAAATATGAAAATTAGGTCAAATAAAAGTTATGTCAACTAAACGTTATATTAAAACAGCAACAGCAAATTGAAAATTATTTTTAATGAACGTTATACTAAATGTTATTAGAGTAAAAGAAGTTTATTTGAAATATAAGATTAGATCACATGAAATTAGGTTATTTGTTTTTATAGCATATGAAAATTATATCATGTGAACGTTATTTCAAGTGTAAATATACTTTCTGTTATTATATCATATATTACACACCCGTCGTAGAGGTGTTTAAAGTAAAAATATTACATTAAAAAGTTGTTTTAATAAACTTGTCAAAAAGTTGGAATTTCGATCCCCAGGTATGGTGTAGAACAAAAAAAAAACGATCGCAATGACGCGGGGAGAACAAGTGCCTTTCGACATTGTTAAGAGGTTTTTCACAACTTTTATATGGGACTTGTATAAATGTTCCTGTATGAAATCAGGTGTTTTCAATATTCAAAAATATAACTCTTATCCCCAGTTTTTCGTAACTACGTTGGGATTGCCTATTTGACTTCCACAACCTAGTTGTAGGACAATACGATAGATATCTATTGGTAAGGTATTAACGGCTCGACGTGCTTTTCGAGACACGGAGGACGGAGAAACTCGATGGTATATCATGCTGGTGCCCCATAACGGACCGTTCTCGACAAATAGAGCTTTTACCTTGACGATCGAAAACGTTATTATATATTAACGTTATCACATTTTTTCTTGTACTTAAGTGTCTTATGTGTGATTATGGTTTAGATATTATGGCCACAAAATTAAAAACATATATATGCCCGGGAAAGTTTGATTATTTATTTATTTGAAATTATTATTTATTTATTTAAAATTATGTAAATAACACCTTGACAGCTATAACGCCAATGCGATGTTACTACCAAGATACACATACCTCTAACTCACTTACAAATAAAAAACAATTAACAGACTACAATTTCTCTCGGTAGTGCTCAAAGTAAAACAATAGTAACACTGTACAAGAAAAATAGTTATTATTATACTAGCATTATTGTACTCTCGTGTTGGCACAAGTTTACGCAAATACGAGTAGCTATGTTTGTACTGCCCATATAGGTTGGGTATATTATTATGTAGTTTGTAGGTAAACGTTTTATACAATAACAAAACATATAATATACATTATACAAGAAGGAAGAAGAAGGCCGACAAGTGAGGCTCTTTTGGCTCAAGGCCCATGTGGGAACCGCCGGAAATGAGAGAGCGGACGAGCTAGCCAAGGAGGCAGCCCTAACAAAAGATACAGCAGACTACAGCAAGGTCCCCGTATCGTTCGTGAGAAGGAAGATACGGGAGGGGACTATAAAGAAGTGGCAGGTGCGCTACGAATCCTCGAGTACAGGATCGGTCACGAAAGTGTTCTTTCCAGACGTCCTAGCGGCAAAAAGAACACTCAGAGACGCAGCTCTCACACCGGTCCATGTACAAGTCCTAACAGGACACGGAGGATTCTCTGCGTATCTCCACCGCTTTCACCTCAAAGATAGTCCCTCGTGCGTCTGTGACCCCAGCTGCGACGAAACGGTCTGGCATCTACTCTTTGAATGCCCCAGATTCAGTCACGACAGAATGGAGCTGGAAGTCAAGATCGAAACCCAGCTGAGCCAGTCCATACTCCACACCATCATGGGGAGACCGGCTACCAGAAAACCATTCTTGGCATTTGCAAGCAAAGTCGCCATAGTCGCAGCAGAGGCTAACAAAACGGACGCAACCTCACAAAGTCGAAGCCGACTAACATCTGCTAGGCGAACAGTCACGACCACAGCAACAACCACAACAACTGCAACACAGTCAACCACAACAACTGCAACACAGTCAACAACAACACAAAACATAACACGTACACGCCTCACCACTACACGAGACACACACGGAAACACCAACGAGCGGCCAGTGCCAGCGGCAGAAGCAGCAACAGCCGAAGCTAGCCTACAACCAGCGCCCAGCGCCATGCCCATCACGGAATTCCTGGCATGTGGAGGAGATGGAGTCCCAGGTGTCAGGCTGAGAGGTGTCGCTCTGTTCATGAACAGAGACACAGAAAAGCTAGGCATAAGCTTCTGCATAGGTTCAAGCCGAGCTGCAACCCGTATTACTATCTCACCAGGCCTTGCCGCCTTGATCAACGGAAGCACCACCAAAACGAGCATGAAAAGCAGTAAGTACGCCGCACTGCCTCAAGTGGAAGTAGCCACCCACCGATGCCGTCTAGTGCGATTCAAAGGAAAGACGATCGCACTACTCGAGTGGCAGGAGGAGACTTCATTTGCTCAGGCAAGCTCATTGCTTCAAAAGATCAGGGAGGCCGGAGAACACGTGCCAGTCACAGCCCGCACAATAAGCGTTGACGCGATGGAGGTCGGAGGAGAGAGAGGAGACGTCGCAGACCGCTTCGGCTGCTTAAAAGCCTCGGAACAACATGAGGTTGTCGTCTATGAGGACAGAGGGGAAACTTTAAGTTTCCTGAAAGCCCCCAGAGACCCAACAGCCATCGCGACGAGCTCCACAACTAGCACGACCACACAAAGCGGATCAGAGAGGGCTCAGCAGAAGGCAGCCGCCGAAAAAGCTGCAAAGAAGCAGAGTGCCCCCACCAGCCCAGAGGACCAAGCCAGGTCTAGGAGTCGCCTGAAAGCCTTCGGCACTTTCCTGAAAGCACTGCTCCCAAGCACCAGCCGCGCATCATTGGCCGAGAAACAAGAAGCAGCAGTGGAGAGGTTCTTCAGGAAGCCACCATCAGAACCAACCCAACGGAAGCCTTCACCAACGAGAGCCGACAAAGGGCAAGTCAGCCCGCCTGTCCTCGCAATGAACTCGGGCACCACAGATCACGTGAAGAGCGCTTTCCTCGAGTACGTAGCAATCGTGAGGGCGACCAGAGAGGTCAACCTTATGACATGCAAGAAGATCCTGCAGACCTTTCAAAGGAACACAGAAGGACTGCTAAAGGTACTACTCAAGGAAGCAGAGGCAGCGGTGTACGACAACGTTAAATCCCAAGTCATCAAAGGGGAAATGACAGGGTCGTACATGGCAGCCTACAGCGCAAAGAACGGTTTTGTGACCCTTGACGAAGAGGAAACGGAACGCGTGGGAAAAATAACATTCAGAACACCAAATGACGACCCAATAGTGGTTACCGCCAAATGTACCAAGATCATGCTGGACGATAAGATCCTTGAAATGGCACAGTCCATTTTGGGGATCCCAGACAACACAGCATCTCAGGGAAATTGGACGGTGCCCAATATCAGGTGGGTAAACGGAGTTCCCGGTTGCGGCAAGACAACCTGGGTGGTGAAACACTTCGATGAGGAGAATGACGTTGTCGCCACCACGACGACCGAAGCTGCCAAAGACCTCAGAGAGAAGCTCGCGCACCGCTTAGGAGACCGAGTAAAGACAAAGGTGCGCACTATGGCCTCAATCTTAGCCAACGGGTTCAAGAAAGAAGAGAAATGCTACCGCCTAACGGTGGATGAGGCTCTCATGAACCATTTTGGGGCCATAGTAATGGCAGTCAAGTTGTCAGGAGCAAGCGAGGTTGTCCTCATCGGAGACATAAACCAGCTACCATTTCTGGACAGAGAGAACCTTTTCGAGTTAAGGTATACCCGTCCAAATCTGGTGGCTGGCATCACCCAGGAGCTGCTCTGCACACACCGCAATCCGATGGATGTGGCATTTGCGTTGAGCGAGATATACTCCGGTATATACTCCTCCAAGCTGTCGCTGTCGCGGGTCCACTCACTGAGCGTGAAAGGTTACACAGGAGCGCAAATACCGAGCACCGCCCAAAACACCCTATTTCTGGTTCATACGCAAGAAGAGAAAGCTTTTCTCATCAGCCAGGGATACGGCTCCGGCGAAGGGTCGCGCACGCTAACCATCCACGAGGCCCAGGGTCTTACCTTCGACAGCGTGATTATCATCAACACCAAGTCTAGGAGACTCCAAATCCACGACAGCATCTCCCACGCGGTAGTGGCGGTGTCGAGACATACAGTCAGTTGCGTCTATTACACCGACGACGCCGATGACGCCACTGGCCGCTTTGCGAAGAGAGCGATGGATGCGCCAACTAAAACGGTCGTTGAGTACAACCTGAAGACGGCCATGCAGCATCGAGACGCAGTCGTTGTGGAAGCTTTGCTCAGGCTAGCGAAGTCCCTGATCAGACGACGTGATTAACAAAAAAAAAAAAAACCCCCATCCTAACCCCAAAACCCAAAGCCAATACATCCCACTCCCAAACAACTCTGTTACCAAAAATAGATTATGTAAAACTGCATGGCAGGGTGAGTCTGTCATACTCACGTAAAAACAGTGCCGATGGTGGCGTTGCGCATCCGGTCGCTAAGTTCCCTACAAAATGGTTGAGCTAAGCGGCGCGGATGTGCAGGTCATGTCCGTGAACGGGTGCCGACGGTTGCTGCCGGTCGACTCACATTGCCATGCAGTCAAAATAGCTTGGTGTAGATTTTTGTTAATTTTAATTAGTGGTTAAGGAAACATCAACAACTGTAAAGGTTAAAAAAAAAAAAAAAAAAAATTGGGTGGACTCACGTAGATCATAAGTTACTAATAATAAGCCTAGTTTAATGTAACGTGTCCAATGATGGAGCACGATCGTAGTTTTAATTTTTTCTTTTAAATTCATCAAACAATTAATAAAATGTAAACAAGAGCGCGGACCCCCACGTCTGCGGTAGAAAACAAATTATAAAAAAAAAAAAAAAAATACATTATACAGGGTGGAATTTTACAATGCCACCTGGAGGGAAAGTATTTGAAATACTGGAGACAGCAAATTTTAGTCAAAGGAAACATTCCTTTTTTAAAAAGAAACAAATCAGCATTCACAGATTTTCTAAAATTCGCTTGCATTACCTGTAACACCTGTCGAAGATCTAAAGGAACTTTCCGAGGCACCGAGGAAACTCAGCCACTTCAGCTGTTGTTACAGCCTCAAAAATTACTCAGTGCGCAGCTGGCCTAGCCGTATAAAACGATGTTTTAGTAATCTACTGTTTGTTACTCTGTGGCTCAAGCCATCAGTTATATAGCCTACAGTAGGTATATAGCCGGCTTGTATAGTCAACATAAAAATGTAGTGTCTGTTCTAACAGCAACATTTTTTTAATGTTGGTAACATTGTGAAACCACATTTTGCCCGACACGGGAATCTAACCAATAAACCCATATTCGATTACATCATCTGCCTATATAGTCTTTTCTCTGAATAACAGTTTTTTACATGGAACAATTGCTTTGTCAGACTTCCATGATTTACTATTTTATTTTCCAAAATATTCTTCTAAATGTGGTGCTGACTGTACCACTTATATAGTAACCAGGTGTAACAAGAATGTTGTACTAACTTCAGCACTTTAAAGCTTCATTTCAGGACTTGTTCGTTTATATTTAGAGAGAAGTGAAACAGCTTGTAATAAATTAGGTATCATTAGTGGGCTTTTAATAACGCAGTGTTATTTTATAGAATGGACATAAAGATAACGTTAATCGCTTTAACTGATCAGACGTTTTACTTTAGCCCCGTGTCCGTCGTGTTTCGTGCGTTTCATTCTACGTTCACTTTTGATTCAGTTCAGACGTACCAATATCATGTTTTAAGGTGAAATTAAAATCTAACGTTTCTTTGCACTTTGCAGGTCAGTGCGCGCTACTAACACGTATGTAGTTACAGGATTATAATACAATACAACCCTCTAAGTTCATATAATCTCATTGAAAAACTTTTTCATGAAATAGTAACTTGCGCGAATCATATTTTCATAAAAATACAACCTTACACTGACCTGCAAATACCAGACACTGGTCAAACATAGGTATTGTAGGTAACGTATCTTTTTTATTTCTGGGACAAGCCCGCCACACTATTCCCAAACCACTGTAACGGTACTCCCTTGATTGTCCTAAAATTTTTTGTCCGAAAATCATTATCCATAACACGTTTGCAATAAACTTCAGTAACCATAATGTTCAAAACACCGAAATTATGTTTTACTTATCTAACTTTACTTCTAATACTATTTTGTCATAATATCGAATACTATAATAATTGAATCTCCTAATTTTACATGACATAAAGTCGTATGTCCTAAGTATTGTATCACATAATGTGTATGATTCCGAATGGTCATTTATAAACCTAACTTTTAGGGATTTTTTAGGGACTAACAGTCGCTAAAAAATCCCTAAAAGTTAGGTTTTAGTGACAGAAACGAATTGCTGTAAATCCGACTCCACGCAGTCTTGTCTGCCCTACCCCAAGAGTGTTATTTAAAATCGCGTAGGCGCGGAGGGGCGAGGCGGGCCGCGAGTTGAGGAGCAGATGGTTGTAACACTCGCAGCCGCGGCTGAGGCTGGCCGGCGAAGCCGGCCAGCAAACCGAAGCTGCGGTGGTGAGCGTTAAACCCATCTGCGACGATAAGCTCGCGTGAGGCCGCCGGAGCCCCGCAGCGCCGGAGCCGTGACAGAAACCATGCCTGCTGCATGATGCTTGCTCGTTTGCATGCTACATTGCAGGTCAACGCCTACATACGATTAAATATTTAAGTACTTAGAATAGGACTTATGACTTTTATTGAAAACGATTTTATGTCTTTTGTAAATTATTGATTGTAATACTTATGACAAACGGATTTAGGGCTTATTATATTTAGGGATTTCAACTTTATGGCATATGATATTATGTGATTTAAAGTTCGGGCAAATTATCATTCGGACGAATGATGATTATGACAAAAAATTATGTCATTTTAGATTATCCTCTCAAAGGATTAAAAAGTTAGATAATACGATAGAGAACCCACTGTAATTCCTGAAAGCCAGAATCAACAGTGCAGTGGCGACAACCAGAAAAGCGCCGAGACAATAAAAGTTCGACGAATTCCTAGAGAATGAATTTAAGTCTTGGATCCCGCAACAAAATTAATCAGAAAAGTTTAGCGGAGGAGTAGGACAAAACCGTAATTTCCTCTTCCCTCTATATCAGCAGGAGACAGAACGAAACAAGGCCAATAGTCACAAAGGTAACGTATCTTAAACCCTTAGAACTTACAGTTAAACCAAATATATTTGTGGTGTCAAATAGTGAGTTTCAGTAAATATATCAGGAGTACGGTCCGACCCAGTAAGCCGCGGGATTACCCCCAACAAACTAGACAATGGAATCAGAAGTTCCACTCTTAGTTAAAACTACGGCAAGGAATATGTTCGAGGATTACGCTGATCTGTCTCACTGCCCAAATAAACATGTTTATCTTTCTTCTACCTACTACATTTTAGGCTTAAGGTGAAAGCGTCAGGGTGGCCCGCGAAATTCAAATTTTATTACGTTTTTTTTTTAATTTTTAGGGCAGTGCTAAGTTGCACGTTGATGAAAATATCGGTCGCGGCTGTATTGTATTGTATTGTACAACGTGCGTCAAAGCGCTGTAAGACGTATTCTATATATTATTATATATTTTGATGATTATAATTCTGTAACTACATACGTCTTACAGCCGCGACCGATACCTATTTGCTACCTTGGAGCATCACCCTTAAGAAGCCTGTTACTAAAAAACGCGACATTGCGAGTTTTACTCGTTGATATTATTGTTTTACGTTTGTTGCTTGAAATAACAATTACTTGTTACTTTGATAAAAACATTCTCAGAAAGTCGAGGAAATTAATATTCCGTGCGGGAATCGACCTTGCGACCCGTAGCGCAGAAGTTAATTACCTTGCCACTGCGCCAATCGTGCTAGTAATACATACGTTTCTTTTATGTGTAAACTGCAAGCAAGCTTCACTCGTGTAGTTTTTACTGAGAGCTTTCACTGATGTCTCTTGGATACACTTTATCTTATTGCCCTTGTCCCATATTACTTGGAATCCTCTTAATTTCTTCCATTCTCCCCTTTTATGTATCACTTTGTCTTTTACTTCATTTTCTTTCAAATTCTCTCTCACTTTCCACCCTTCAACAATTTTATATTCATACTAGCTGACCCGCGCAACTTCGTCTGCGAGTGAGGGTTAGAGAAAGTGTGAGTCAACCTTAGACATATGCTATCGCGGACTTTTTTTTAAAATGCTTAAGAGGAATAATTTCTTCGTACGTGATTGCTGTGTAACTTTAACCGCGTTATGCAGTGCTTGCAACGGAAGCAAAGAAAAAGGAATGAATCTTTGTTTTTGGGAAATTTTTCATTGATGCTCCACTCCTATTGGTGATGTTAGCCTTCCTTGGTAAACGGGCTGTCCAACACTAAAATATGTTTTTAACTCGAACCACCATTTCCTGAAATTAGCGCGTTCAACCAAACAAACAAACTCTTCAGCTTTATTATATTAGTGTAGATTCAAGCAGGTAACAATTTAATTTCTCGGAAATCTTTGCATTAATCGCTCATATATTCTACTTATGATTTTCCAAATAAGGGCTTCCCTCGAAAGCTTGCCCATGCTGGCTCACTGCGGAGACGGCTGCACACATAGGTGTAAGTCGTATCTATTTTGTATATAGTGTGTTTTTTATTTTTACTTTTTTTTACCATCATTAGGTTAATACATAAATAGATTGTACTTGATCTGAAATAAAATTTATATTATTATCATTTACATTAATTTGCTTCCTTAGACACTTGGTGACAGTCATACTCCAGCTAGGTCGAAAGTTCTCATCAAGGTGCACGCAATAGGCCGGGACACGATATAGCTGCTGTAACCGTTGAAGACTTCTTTTGCAACTGCCTTTTGTCCCCATCGTTGGACCGTCAATGACAGTCATACTCCTGCCAGGTCTAAAGTTCTCATCGGAGTGCATTATTACATGAGCCGAAACACGATATAGCTGCTGTAAACTTTTGAGGACTTCTCGCTACTATGTTTCATCTCCATCGTCAGAGCATCGATGAAAGTCGCACTCTAGTTAGGTTAAAGGTTCTCATGAAGTTGCATGAAATGATCCTAATGCTTTCAATTTACACGTTTCGAGTCTTACAACAAACGCACTGCTTTGGCGCCGCAGCGGCGCGACACGAAACGTCTAAATTGAAAGCGCCCTAAACACGATAAAGCTGTTGTAAACTCTTGCGGAACTGTTGCAAGGCCAACTGCCTTCCATCTTCATTGACATACCTTTGGTGACAATTTTGGAAGCAAAATGTTTTAATCTTCTATTTCAAATTTCTAACTCTACGTCCCATGAGCGTACCAATCCGCACTGGGCCCGCGTGGTAGATTATAGCCCATTCCCTCTCATTGAGAGGAGGCCGTGTCCCAGCAGTGGGAGCATTATAGGCTGATGATGATGATGACGTCCCATGAGGAAGTGCATAACCTCTAAAGCTTTGAAACCTTCCAATATAATACAATAATACATGTTTATTACGGTGACTTTCGAGACATTCCAATTTTAGAGTATTAGCACCAAGGTTTCATGTGAGTTCGACCTTTTTGAATAAAATCGGATTGAGTTTTCAAACATGTGTCGAAATAAAATGTAGTTTAAATCAAACGAAGCAAATCAGCGCCATGGCCAAAATAATTGTTTACACTTTTTTTAACCCCGTTAGTGGTTCAATTTAATAAAATACGAAACACGTCTTCCATCAATTCTGTTAAAAAGGTTTATGCAAAATTTCAAGTAGATTGGACCAAGGAATCACGTTGTCTCTTACAAACTTTGTCCCCCTTTTTTACCCCCTTAGGGGTTCAATGTTGGAAAATTCTTCTATACCGGATGCCTACATCATATAAAGAACACACCCTGCTAGTTTCAGGTATCTACGACCAGCGGTTTAGGCTGTGCGTTGATCCATGAGTCACTAAAGCCAAATTGTCAGTCATTAAATTGCTATTTTGTGCGTATTCAATATTCACCTCAAAAATCAAATTTCAAGGAAACTGAGAAATTATATTTATCTGTATTAGATTTGAAGTATATGTAGCAACTTTTAAAGGTTTACACTTCGTTGGATTTTATTCTATAGGTGTATGAAGTTAATTAATTTTAAACACAAAACCCTCTTTTTTACGTCTCTGGATAAATTTTGTAAAAAATGCTGAAACAGGTATTTCTTTATTTTTAATAATAAGTATTTATTCTGAGTTTCATGATTCTAGAACAATCTAAAATTTTTTTTTCATACAAACTTTACCCCCCCTTTTCACCCCTTTTTTCCAGAATTTTCCATAATTTCTGTAGCCTAAATGTTATTCTGAGTTTATATAAATAGATTCGTGAAGTTTTCATCAAAATCAGTCCAGCAGTTTTTACGTGATGCGCGTTCAAACAAACAAACAAACAAACAAACAAACAAACAAACAAAAATTTTAAAAATGGTTTTTATATGTTCAGTTACTTATTTTAAGTCACCCTGGCCGATTTTTTTTTTTAAATCTTCAATGTACAGATTTTTTGGTCTCAACGATTTTATTATATGTATAGATATCTTTTAGAAAAAACCGGCCAAGAGCGTGTCGGGCCACGCTCACTGTAGGGTTCCGTAGCTTCCCAGACCATTAAAAATACCAACATTTTTCGTCAGCAAAAATAACTTTGTTTTTCATAGTATTTGTATGAAAAACAAAGTTATCATTTGCGTTTTTTTGAAAAAGTGCTCTAAAACTCAAAAACTATTCAACTCATCAAGTTGAAAATAATTTTCCTAGAAAGTTCATATAAAGGTCTACTTCTGTGATTTTTTTCATATTTTTTAAACTTATGGTTCAAAAGTTAGAGGGGGGGGGACACATTGTTTTTGACTTTCGGAGCGATTATTTCCTAAAATATTAATATTATCAAAAAATGATTTTAGAAAACCCCTATTCATTTTTAAATACCTATCCAACAATATATCACACGTCAGGGTCAAAATTAAAAAAAAAATCGCTCCCCACTTTACGTCTGGGGGAGGAACCCTAATAAAAATGTTTTTTTAAATTTTTATTTTTGCACTTTGTCGGCATGATTGATATACATATTGGTACCAAATTTCAGCTTTCTGGTGCTAACGGTCACTGAGATTATCCGCGGACAGACAGACAGACAGACAGACATGGCGAAACTATAAGGGTTCCGTTTTTTGCCATTTGGCTACGGAACCCTAAAAACGGTTATAGAGATCGACAGTCGAAGAGCCAACTGATTTTGGGTTAATACGACCAGTATTAACCCAAAATCAGTTGGCTCTTCGACTGTATCTGCGGTGTTTAATCAAAATTTTCAGAACGTTATAACTGACCGAGTCGTCTAAGTTAAATCTTATTACTTGTATTATTAAAATACGCGTTTCACACTCTAGCTATTAAAACCGAGGGTGGCACAGGTTACTATAAATACAAGAAAAAAAACTTTGTCTTTGAAGACAGTTCGTGTGCGCTGAATGAAATTCGGGCGTCACTTTTATTAGCAGGTACCTACTATCGTTTCTAGACGTTGTTTCTGGCAATACCTTGCTCAGTGATCGAGGCCGATGTTACTCGTACGTAAAGCCCGGTTCTCACTGCAAGTGGAGCGGACTCATTCAACTAGCAATCAAAACCGTCACCGGGAAAGACATAGGCTAAACTGAGAACGTTAGAAAACTTTATGCGAAAGAACAAGTTCGCTGCAAAATCATACATTATCATCATCATTCTACTGCTCTTATTCCAACTTATTTGAAGTCGGCGTAACAATGAATGTGAATGTGTGTGTGTGTGTGTGTGTGTGTGTGAATGTTCTTCTTTCATACTTCTATATTACTCATCAGCTCAGCAGTCACCTCCTTTTTAGCGATAGCATTCTTCACACAGTCCATCCATCTTTCTATGATCTATAATAATAATAATATAAATAATGCTAAACATTACACACAGCACCATGTAGTGCCACACTAAGCAAGGCTTGTCTCGTGGTCACCAGACAGTTGATATACTACATGTATACTTTTTTGTTTGTAAATACATACTTATAATACATATGAACATCCATGACTCGGAAACAAATGTCAATGCTCATCACACAAACATTTGCTCATACCGGGATTCGAACCCGGGACCCTAAAAATGTAAGGCAGCCTCACTACCGCTGCGCTATTCGGGCCATCGAAAGACCTTCCAAGGTCTTCCCCTCCTCATATAGCTTCCTACATTAATACTCTACATTTTCCTCATTACATAGTCTTCATTGCTCCGCATCACAAAATTAGAAAAAAAAAATCTTTTGATGGTAGGCTTGTTTCGGCTCCCACTACCCTCTTACAGAGGAAACTGGTCTTAAGAAATTGATTTGCAATCCTTGAATAATCCTGAATTCAGCAGGACGACACCTTAACGGTAACATCTGTGACCCACTTCTGCAAGTCTTTGTCTGGATCTTAAAGTGAGTTTACTACCGATATATTTTATACCGGTATAAAATTTGACATCTCTGTTTTATGACAATGTATTGAGTACTTGATTTTTGTCATTGTACAGGGATTTTTAGTTATAATTACTCCCTAAAATCCGAATGTTTGTGAGTATGGATGTATTATGGATGGATGTTTGGTACACTTTCACGCAAAAACTGTACGGATTTGGATGAAATTTTACAACGCCAATAGTTTATAACCTGGATTAACATATATGATACTTTTTATCCCAGTAGTAAGATCCCGTAGGACATTATCAACTTCTCGCAGGCGAAGCCGCTGGCAGAAGCTATAGTTGTCTATAAAATTATCAGCTGGGTTGAAGATTTATCTAAAAGAAATGTTTTAAAATTTAAGTAGGTGGTTTGTTTTTCTATGTATGTCACCTTCAAAAGCATTATGAGGGTTATCCCAGAAAACAAAATAATGTCGAAGTCCACCAAAATTGAAAAATAAATCACAAAAACGAACTCATTTTCACACAGAACTACATTAGTAGGGTTTGGCACTTTACAAAATACCTTAATCCTATCCTATTGATCCTTGCGTTACCCTCCACGACAGGAGGTATCGACTCCACCTACCTACATATACAGCTTACTGGAAATTATTGAACCCTTCGAGGATTTTTGCGGTTACCCTTATCTAACCTTCACATTCTGGACCAGTGAACATCTCTATTGTCGATACGTCGATAGAGTGGTTACCAACATCCCTTTGCTTATTGCTTCACATTTTATAAGTTTAATAATACAGGGTGTAAACAACCTCATCACGAAGCCGTCAACCAAGCATTTTGTACATCAAACTAAGTAACTTTACAAAAAATTGTTGCTGGGAAACGACTTTTTTTTGGAGTGAGTAATATAACATCACGCCTGTTATCTCCGAGGGTTTAAGCAGAGGTGTACTTAATAGTACATCCACATTTCGCCAGTTATGTTTAAGTCCCATTTAATAAGGGGCGTGCCCATTAACATCAACTGGGGCGCTAAATTTAGACTGCGTGGCTGCTATACTGAGAAATTTGTGATGGTGTTGGGTGGTTTTATTTATTTTTTTGTTAGACTGATCGAGTCAATTTGTATATGTTAAGAGGAGCTCGTGGTTAAAGAATAATAGCCGCTCGGTTCGATCTTCAGGATAAGCCAAGCTTGCCTAGGTTGGTCTGTGGATGGACGACCACCCTTACATATATACCCAGTTTCCTCCGTGCCTCGGAAGGCACGTTAAGCTGTTGGTCTCGGCTTTGGACAGGCCTGCCACACTATTCCCAAACCACTGTAACTCCTGTTGGTCTTGGCTGTCATTGTAGATCTTTTACAGTCGTTACGGGTAGTTAGTGGCCTAAAAAGTCTGACAACCAGTCTACGAAGTGGTATCGTATTGCCCACTACTAACTCCATGTAGAATACTGGTATTCAGCAGCATCGTTTAGACTGGAGGCCGACCCCTACATAGTTGGGAAAAGACTTGGCAGATAATGTCACTTCTTGTTATATCTACACAAATGTATATACGAGTAATAGTCTCTTTTTAAAACTCGGTGTGCCGCATGCCCGGGTACTTTTCTGTGTTTTGGTTTTCCTCTAGTATGTATAGTAACAAAACATTATTGCGCTGACCTTTCCACTATGTACAAAACGTTCTGTTCATTCTAAGGTTGTCTGGCAGAAATTGCCCTGAGCGATAAGACCAGCAGCTATGTAGGTACATTTCTGTTTGTAAGTTTAATTCTGTTTTTATTTTACCGAGTAGGTATATCTAATTTGTATTTGTACTTGTGTAAATAGGACAGATGAGCTTTGATTACGGCTTCTTGAAGGGTCCGTTTACACCCACACACCGACAGATTTGGATAACAAACTTAAAATGTCTTTGAGTGTTTCTTACATATACATTTTATTTGTAAATATTTGAATAAGTATTAAAAAACCTCGGGATTCCGCCTGGTTGATGGTAATCTGCTCGCCTCCTATGACTTACACATAACTGACGAAATGTGGCTGCACTATTAGGTACGGTGGAACAAGCTATTTGGCTTACAGTTTAACCCACAAGTTACATTGTAAAATGTAAACCAAATAGCTGTTTCGACCGTACACCTCTGCCTAACTCTTCTGATATTATGTGAAGTGCGTGATGTTATGTATTGTATTAATAAAACCAAAACATAACTTAATAAATATTAAATATGGTAGCCCACTAGCGTCAGTGGTTAGGCCCTTGATAGAGGAACCTCCCAGCAATACGCAGAATATGTACTGCTTTCTAACATATATCATTAGGAACTTAATCAGAATATAATTTTATTTTTCAAATATGGGTAATACACAATAGTTGTTATGAAATATCAAAGCTCAGTCATATTTTACCATTCAGCATGCAAACATTTACATTAGTGTTCGTGTAAATAACATTAAAATAATGTGAGGTCGGCAACGACACCCATGTAGAATAAAACCGAAAGTTACCGTCGGCGCCATCTTTGATTTTCATGTTGACCTCATTTTCATTATTGGCGACCCCAAAAACCACGAAAACGACACCCATAAAGAAAAAACCGAAAATTTTCATCGGCGCCATCTTGGTTTTTCATTTTGACTTCCTTTTCGTTAACAGCGACCCCAAAGCCACGAAAACGACTCAACTCGACTCTCGATGTCTACTCAATACACGAGTAGACATCGAGAGATACAGTACGGCACACACACACACAGCATAGTACGGCATTTCGTTACGTGACGCGTGACGATTTCTACTAATTCGCACCACCCGTATGCCGCGTTAAGAAACTACGTTCCAAATATATTTTTGCGCCAGTGTCGAGTGTCAAGCTATCGGTGGTTAGGGCTCCAGAAGCACATAATACATAATTATATATGTCTGATGGACTCACTCGGACATGCGGACGGCATGCTCGACAGTCGACACACGTCAACTGCCCGTCCTTCTTAATATGTTTTCGGTTTCCTTTTGAATACCATTTATAGAAAGCAACAAATAAACGACGCAAGTTATTTGTTGCTTCAGTGTTATTGCAAACAGCGGATATTTGTTATTTTCATTTTTTGTCGTGGATTGTTGCTAATTGTGGTTCACTGTTACGGTGTGTTGAGAGCGAGACAGAACATATATAGCACATTTTCATAACAATTGACGGCACGGTAGTAAGTTTACATGTTAGTAAACGCACCCTCGATATAGCAGAAAATGCTAGTGGAGGCAGAGCTTAAAAAAAACTCAAATTTCCTGACTTGTAAAGGTAAGCGTCCACCTGTCCGTATAGTATGCATCGAACGCGTCGCATCAAACGGATTGTAGTATTCTTTGTATAGAAAGTCATACAAGTGCGTCCACCTGTCCGCACCGTACGGATCGGAATCTGTTCAACAACACTACGATGCGATGCGTACGATGCGGACAGGTGGACCCGTAACTTAACCGGCCGTAAAGAAATTACGCCTAAAATAGAATTGGCCCGAAAAATCAGCAATTCTAATTCAAAAGGCGGTAATTATGCCATATCTACTTATAAGAGAATATTTTTTATTAAATTAACTTAAAGTCCACAGCAATCAAGACAATTTGACCAACCAATCAATGTTGAGACCTTTTTCAATTGGAAAAACCAGTCGGTGTTATTAATGTAAGCTTTTACAGTATTAAAAAGGTCTAAATCAATTTGTGAAACAAACCGTAATAATTGCGTTATGAAAACGAACGGATATTTACGGAATGGTTTTTCTACAATCATTTTATTTACTACCCACGATGTAGTTATTTTTATGAGTTTTGTGGAACTCTCAACATCATAGCGAGTGAGACGTAGTTTCTGTTGTGATCGATTTAATATGCATTCCTTGTGAAGTTTAGGGGGATGCGGAACAGGGTGTAAAGCTCTCATCCCCCACAGAAAAGGGGGAAAAGTTTAAAAACTGTAAAAATTAATAAAAAAAAATTGCCTATAAATAGGTACATTTTACTTTACGAAATATCTTATAATCAGACAAGATGGATGGCATACATAACCTCACTGATTTATTTAACCTTAAACCTATTCATAACATATAAGATAAGATAAGATAAGATAAGATTTATTTATTTCTGAGTATATAAACGTAACGTGACGTAGGTACGTAACGTAACGTAACGTAACGTAACGTGTTTTTCTGTGTATAATTATATCTACGAGCTAGGTATTTTAAAATTAATGTTTTACATTATTATCTTCAAAACAATAAACAGACTCATATTTCTAAATTATTAAGCCCAAGGGATTTTGAATTTGAAATATGTCGGAAACAATCATTTCGTGAAATAGCTGTTTATTTAATTTTCACTCCAAAAAAAAGTCGTTTACAGGGCTATACAGGGTGTAAATAACCCTGTATACAGGATGTAAATAACCTTATCCGAAGTCGCCAACCGAAGTCGTCAACCAAGCATTCTGTACATCAAATTAAGTTACTTTACACAAAAATTATTGTTGGGAAATGATTTTTTTTTGGGGTGCATAATATTTTTTTGTGGTAGAACTCAATGTAACGCACTTAAAACATTGTGGTGATGGATGGATTGTATAGTACGGGGATCGTAGAGGTGTTGAAAGTAAAAATATTACATTAAACACTTGTAAGTATTAAAAAACAACTTGTCTAAAAATTGTAACTTTGACCGCCAATATGTCCGTAACTAGAAGGTTCCCAGGTATGTTGTAGAACAAAAAATTATCGCAATGACGAGGAAAACAAGTGCCTTTCGGCTTCGTTAAGAGGTTTTTTTACACCAGTTATACGTAAAGTGGAGGTGAAGAGTTTAGTGTACGATATACGGTTTCAAAAACACAGAAACTAATAGTCCCACAGAGAGCGGTTTCAAATTAACGCATTTTCGGCGCGTAAATACTCGTTGTTATAGCGCGTAAGTTGCGTATAAGCGCGCCTTTCAAGCCAAGCCGCCAGAAGCACCTCCCCAAGCGCCGCGAGCACGCCGGAATAAACGCGAGTACGCGCGTTCGGCGCAAGTGTAAGCGCGTACGCTGTTACAAGCTTAAACGCGCCAAAAATACACTTATCTAAAACCGCTTCTAAAGTACAGTGACCAGTCAAACTCTGAATGATTTCAAACCATGAAGATGTGAAAATGTTGAAGATAAACTTTAAAATCGAATGAGAAAATTGGCAGTTTGAGGTATCTTGATGCGTTGTCGGCTGTACCTGTTCCCAAATTACTTTATAGCCGTTTTACAATACTGCTGATCATATGGGTGTAGCGCCGGTCTTATCAGTAATCGCGATAAGACAGCCCAGCGCAGCGGTTCCTACACATAATTCAAGACGTATCTGACAACTTAGGGACCCTCTACCGTCTTATATCCACACTCTCTGCTCAAATGTAACATACATCGAGACTATAAAAGTAAAACATTTACTTCGATACTTCTATATTTTATCGTTTATTCGTGTCTTTGACAACGTCTCATTTTAGGGTCCTGTCTACGACAGAATTGACATACGAGTATATAATATAATAGACCAACATTCTTTTAAGACCACTCGTAATGTTGGTTGTTTAAAGCGAGGCGTCTTTAGATTAATAAATCGTTCGGTACAATTTAACCGAATTCTATAGCTGATAGAGCATAAAATAAACCGTTTAAAAAACTCCTACGGCCACAATCCACGTACGTAATAGGTGCTTCATCATATAAGTAAGTTCATGTGAAATAAAATATTTTTATCTGAATTGAATACATCAACTGAAGTCTTTTTCACAAGACGTTTTACAGACTGTATGTGTCATCCCACAGTTTTGCCATCATCCAAAATATATATATGTAATCGTGAGTACCATGTACCCCACCAATTTGTGTCTCCACTCATCGATCTAGAATTAAATGAAAACATGGTGCACTTTCCCCAAGTTTGCTGAGCCAACAAAGGGAGAGGATCCTCCATCGTTCGCGGGTGAAGTGTTAAACGTCGTATTATTAGTTTGAAATCTTAGTTCAAAGTATTATTAGTTTTTAATCTTAGCTGGTATGTCTCGAATGGATAGGCAGAAATGTAATATTACACATCCAAATTTCGCCGGTTATAATTGGGTACCATGTTGGCAAAAGACGAGCTGATTGCCATTAAACGGGTATAGTCCCTGAGAAAAGGCTAGTCAGATGATGATGGTAAACTCTAAACGGACAGCTATTACTCTAAACGGACTGCTATTGAGACATACATAAATAAGGATAAAATCTGAAGTTATACAAGGTGTAAACAGAGTCTTCAAGAAACCGTCAACCTAGCCTAAATCATAGAGGTACTTAAAGTAAAGATGTAACTTTAAAACTTATAAGTATTTATTTTATACTAATGAAAATGTTGGAACTTTTATCTCCAATCTCCGTAACTAAAAGATTCTCAGGTATAGTCCATAATAAAAAAATGAAAGGATCGTTGCTAGGCATATCAGATATACTCTCTCGGACTACGGAACACCATAATATATGAAATCCTTTATAGCATCCGCCATATTGTATTTATGACGGTAGGAAATTCGAAATAAATCTTTTAGACCCTCAATAAAATATCCTGAGGATGTATAAAGCGATGTGCACTGACCTTTTTTACGGTCAATCTGGCTTGGTTGTCTGGTTTGAACTTGGCTAAATAAAATAATAGTATTTTTATGGAATATTATAGGTAGGATAAATAAGTGATAAATGATGTTAATTTATTAGCAAGTACCTTTACACGTCATGTTTTAAAAACTAGATGGGGTTTCTTTTAAGCTCCAGACATAGCTCAATTTACATTAGGACTATGCAGATTATTGTCTGAGATGTACTTTTGAGGAAAAAACCACACAGATTTCAGTGGACCAGTCCAGTCAGTGCAAAAAATAAAATAAGAAAACATTAAAATACTAAACTAAGTATTCATGTCAAATCATTTAGGTCCATGTTCACCAAAAAGATGACGGTCTGATTATCTAAAACAGCTGTTTAAAACACATTTTTGTATGCGAACATACAGTCACAGTGGCAGCTGTTTTTAGATAATCAGTCCGCTATCGTTTCGGTGAAAATGGACATTAAGACGCCTGCGGAGCATGCGTATTTCATACAAACGTAATACCAAAATAATTTGTAAATTAAACGTATTCCTAAGGTCGTGTGTATTTATTTCGATTGAATTACAGAATATCTAAGTTCGCAAATGTATATTTTGATTGGACACTGATTTTAACAAGAGTTATAAGAAAAATAAGTTTTCTATAGAAAATTTAAATTCCTCATATCTCGTCTTTGCATCACTATTCTCTCAAAAAACATATTTGGGAACATAGATATTCTGTAATTCAATCGAAATAAATACAGACTACCTCAAGAATATGTTTGATTTACAAATAATTTTGGTATTACGTTTGTATGAAATACGCATCCTCCGCCGGCCCCTTAATGTCACATAAAATAATTAAAGTAACTAAGTATTCATGTAAGAATGTATTTTGTAGGTCGCAATTTGATTCAAAACGTAAGAACTTAAAGCTAGGACCACCTACATCTATCTCTTATAATGTCGTCACTTCAAAATTGGATATGTTACTCTGGAGAGCACATTAAAGAACAGTACACCAAAGCTCTCGATCCATAGAGAGTCATCGAATACAGCGGCATCATCATCATTTTTATAGGCTACTAGCTGTTGCCCGCGACTTCGTCCGCGTAAACCACCCTTGTCACATAGGGGTAATAAAAGTAGCCTTCGACTTGTTCTCTGACCTACCATATCAAACAATGTGACACGATTTTTATGTATTAGATAGCTTTGTCTGCGGCTTTGCTCGCGTTGAATTCGGGGTAATTTTAATTAAAAAATTAAAGAATTTCATTGCGCTTAAAACAAAGAGTAAGTAAAATTCAAGATCCAGCAGACTTTTAAAGATATACATATCTGGGTTGCTTACATAACGATACGTAGC